>KK113664.1:0-36826 GCA_000611955.2 Stegodyphus mimosarum | reverse complement strand
TTAATGAATCAATTGTATATATTTATATGTTTAATATTTTAGAAGTTTCTGATACGGAGATGTGTAAAGAAGTGATTGTTTAAAACATATTAGCAATCATCCTGATTTAACGTACTTTATTTCTCGTGAGCACATATTTTAAAGCATCACTGATACGCTGGCATTAGTGTACCCATTATTGAATAAGTTCTACATTTTTTTAAGATGTTACCGCAAGAAAACCTGCTAAAAAAGACAGCTAGACAGAGAAGTAGAGAGCTAACGCAACGTGCTCAAAATATGCTCAGTGGAAATAAAAGTGATCATGTTCAGTTTAAATGTTGAGAATGCTCAATTGTTAATGCTCAGTTGATAATGATCAGTTCTTTGTGATAATGCTGATAACGCTCAGTTGAAAATAAAATGTTTTTTATGAGAAAGAAAGAGCTTTCATGCTGCTTTGAAAACTATGAGAAGCAGGATTAAGGTAAACTTTTCACTTTGATAAATTTTCTGCTAAGTACTAATTTTCCTTTCTTTCAAACTGCACATTGCGTTAAAGCGAGTTTTATACATTTATTGATAAATTGTAAAACTTTATCTAAGTTTTTCTTTTGTCACATACTATGTTCGAATTTAAAAGCAATGCAAATATAGGTATTGTGAAAAGAAGATCGACGAGATCCCTAGTTCAGTCAAAGGTTTTTTTCAATTTCACTAGTTAACTGTAGACATCAAGTCAATTTTACAGCAATTCATGCTTTGTTTTAATTAATTACAAACTACCACATGAAAAACAAAAAAAAATGAAAAACATTCTTCACATCTAAATCGAAGGGTGGTCCAAAATTATTGAGCGTATTTTACATTTGAATTGCGTGTCAAAAATAGACCTTATATGAAAGTTATTTATAGACCTTATATATTATTATTTATATAAGTTATTTAATGTTTTATAAAGTTAATCTACTTGCCTTTGGATACTAGAACTTTTAGGAAAGTGTCTAACGACTATTCTTTGGTCTTGCTGCAGCTATAAGTTCAAAGAAGAGTTAAAATACCCTTTTATTCACTCAAAGAAATGCTAACAGACGGCCCCTTCTCTGGCTTACAGGAAAGCTTCCACTTAAGACAGGAAATGAGAAACTAAAATACTTCTAACTAGATAAACTTTAGCTGAAGCTGTTCAAAGATAACTAACTGAGTTGACTCCTAATTAAACCTCACCGGCGAATACTAACAGTAACGTAAGACTAGGGCCGTATGTAGTAAAATGAGCTCAAAGCAACTCGTGACCCGAAGGCAGAACACACTGTACTGAGAACTTCTGAGTTCTTCTACGGAAGTTACTGAACTTCCCATTAAATATTGGTTCTACTTCATTTGCATACATCACGATACTGAAATATCATTCTGGCGGGGATTTGTAGGTAGAAAACAAGAATTTAAAGGAAAGGGTTTCAAAATTAAAAATAAATATTGGAAAATTAAAATAACCCCTACAGTTTATAATTTCGTTGTGTGAAACTGTTTTAAATTGTCTTTCCGAGAAAGCAATAAACATGTGCACGCCTCAGTTTGTTCTTTCTTCTTTTCAAACATGAAATGCGCTCAATAATTTTGGACCACCCTTAATTACGGTATCATTTCTCTTTCACTCCAAGAGCTTTGTAAATTTATAATAAAGGAAGCGAGGGAAAGCCAAATTTTAAAGACGGTATTTATAGGTTTTCTTCAAAACTGAATTATTCTTGAGAAACTGAAGATGTTAAAAGTGTCATAAATGAATACTGATGATTAATGTATGATTGTGTGCACATATAAGTAAAGCATTTTTAATTTACTCTTTTCTGTCATTAAATTTATGATTTTTATATTAATTCATATAAAATCAGAATGAACAGCACAAATATGCAATTAATAAAGAAGATCAAAATTAAAATACTATATCTTGTATACGATGAAAACGAAATGATTTTACTTTTGCTAAAACTAGCAAATTTACAAATAATAAAATTACGATCCAGAATGCAACGTATACAGAAAATTATATTCAGGAATTCCCAGTGAGCTGCAATTTAAGGATTTCGTTTGAACTCGTAGTTAAACAAAAGAACAAAAATCTAAAATCCAAAAAGTGTTTTTTCATTTATAACTTACTTCTGACGCCTATACATACATTATAAAGACAGAGAAAATAAATTGTTAGTGAGGCGGACTGCTGTATCATCGAGCCTGGATCCAAACGACGGGGAAGGCATGGATATTTCTTAATGCGTAATGTTTGTAACATGAGGTTATTTCAAGTACATTTGAGACACTGAAGGCAGAAGAAGAGGAATAAAATACTTTGAATTCCTGCCCTGTAGTGTTCATCGAACTTCAGACGGACATGTGCAGACCTGGACTGTCACATATAATTTGCAAACTGCAAACGCAAGCCACGATCTGTTGACCACAATGAAATCTTGAAGCTAATTTGACGGATCAAGACAATCAGCCACAACATAACGCTTTCAATGATCATCAGACACTCGGATCGTTGGCATTGTTTTCGTGCTTTTGGTCCATCAATTCTGCCTTTAACAAGTGTTTCCAGCATTATTATCATTAATCTTAAGTAATTACACGATTTATACAAGGGTTCTAAAACTTCACATTAGGAAAGAAAAGAGGACTGCAACATACTGAAATTTACTGGCCTATGTAAACAGTAGAGTTTAGAGATGACATTGCAACATCTTTCACTGCAAAATCTTAACAGAGATCTTCTACATATAAATGAGATATCCAAAAACTAATAGAGGAAGTGAAAGAAAATGGAATTTACGTATGGGGTTATCATGTACAATTACATTGAATATAATCTATTTACGAAGTCTTGACTAACCATTTCATTTACCGATTCGGCATATTTTGAAAATGAATAAACATAGCTTTAAGATGTTTATATTCTAACAGCCCAATTTTTTGTGTAAGAGTAATTTACAACTTTGTAATAATTTTAATATTTTTGCTTAGTAATTTATTTTGTTTATTTCACTCGTTTTCATCATTGAAGAGAAAAAAACCCTCATATTAGATAATAAATTTATTATTAATAGCCTGTGATGCTAAAAGGCGTTTCATTAATCTCGGAATAGGATGCATAAACTAATGTATCAGTTAGTTTTTAAAAAACAGAGGGAGAAAAAAAATTCAATTTTGTATTAAAATGCTCCTCTTTCTCCCAATCCTCACTTTTGGATACTTTCCATTTTTATAATGAGGCTTGCTTAGTATTTGCTGTTATTAGCAATAATCAAGAAAACTTTTACAAATAATGGAAAAACATTTCAAGCTGTCATGCGCTACATTGCTTTTGTAAGTAATGACTATTAAACTTATTCTGGCATTCAATCTCTGTACCCTATTTCTGATACAAAGATTGAAAGGCAGAATAAAAGTCTTAGTTAGGCGCATGATATGAATGTACGCGTTGAAAGGCAGAATAAAAGATGGAACGCAGTCAATACAGTCATCAATTACTGCACCAGAAGATTCCTAATTCAGCTCTAAGAGACCAAAATATCGTCGAAAGAGTATTGTGCTTTAGGAAATGGGTCTGCTCGATTAAAATACCATGACTGATGTGAGAGGGAAATAGGAGACATTGTATCCAGGAAAATTGGAGAACAATAGTTCTGATATTGGCGTATTACTTTCTCACTTTACCCGGGTGTAATTTTAGAAGAACTCAGCTTCCCTATCCCCTCACCACCTCCCTCATCTTTCTCCGTCTAATTACTACCGTCACACACTAGATAAAAGCATATACTGGAATTAGTAACATACAAAGATAACCAAAGATAACTAAATATAAACTCTGATAAAGGTAATTAAGATAAACTAAACTAAAACTGTTTTTCCCATTATTCACAGATTTCAAGACAAAATTCAAAACTGGTAAAATCTATCCAACATTAGTTGAGGGATTCAAATAAGCTCACAGTATTTAAGTAGTATTGTTAACTTATTTAATGAATAAAACAACCACTATGACGTCTACCAAGTTTCGTTTCAACAAAATTTCACTTGTGCGTATCGTTAAACCGTGAACAGAAAGATAATCAATCATTCACCAGAAATCATTAAGACAACAACTAACAAATGCTTGGCTTAAAGATTGTTTAACTGCATGATAAAAATATCACCAGTGTACTCAATCCACGCTCTGCAAGTACGAGTTTCACTCGATATTTAAACTTAGCCTTATTTGCATTCCGGTTAAGTAGGACTCGAAAATAGAAAGTATAGAAAAGAAGAAACATAAAAGTAACTGGTTTGTGATATTTATGATATAAATGTTACTAATAGTTAGCTGTATGTTTCTTTTAGGCCTTGCCTAGTCCAGAGGCTGTGAAAGTTATACAGCAAGCGGTGTAGATTGAAACTAAGTTAAACGTTGGATGTAGCGAATTCCTTAAATTGAGAAAAGATATCGGCAAACTATGACCCATGGGTCATCGAGTGGGACACTCTAATTCCGAAAATAAAGCGTAATCTAACAGAACTATTTAGATGTAACCGAACTAGTTTATCGAACGACAAAGCGGCAACGAAAACAACTTACGATCAGTTGACTTTCAGTGCGATGAGGATAGGTTAGCCATTATTATGCCTCCGTAATTCTAACGTTAATTTTAGATGTTAATTCCAAATGTTAGGTGTAACGTTTCCTGTTCCCCGTTGATAAATACTTTTAGAGATCGCCGGCGTTTGTGAGTATAAAAGAACGGTTACAATAATATATAAAAAATTATAAAACATACATATGAAACTAACATTTGAAGGAATACATAAACTAAAACAAATGACAACAATAATTTTTTTGTGATTGCAAAGATGCAGTAACGAACTTATTGTAACATAATTTCAAGGAGAAATCTATAAATCTGGCGATGCCAATTCATAATTACTTGACAGACATCTGGCAACACTAATGCCATTACATGAATTCTCTTAGTTCATTGTCAATTGTAGCGCTTGTCAGTAGTGCGAGAATAAATTCAATTAGCGAGAAAAATTGGCTTTGGCATTTTGTCTGCATTCCGTTCAACTTATAAATGAGAGTAAATATTTTCATTCAAGAAATCTATTTTAAGTAAGAACAGGAGCAGCTTAAGTACGGAAAATCCAGATACTTGTATTCATCTTTGGTAACTTTAAGCCAGATCTGATTGAATTGACAAATTCAGTATCAAGAGAGTCATTGCTATGGAAGAGAAACATAAAGTTCATTTCAGTTGTTTGCTTTTATAATAATTAGAATTATAATTTTAATTTTTATGTTTCAAGTTTAAAGCGTATTGCAATTATGTTTTCTCTAAGGTTTATCTTACTATTAACTAAAAAGACTTTTTTAAGATGCAAATTCATCTATCCTAAACTTTTTCTTAAAAAATACATTTTGCTTGATTTTGACCCTCAGCCAAAATGCGTTGCAGACGCCTGTGTTAGAAAATTACTTTCTTGCCATTATATCCAAATGATGTTTTGACTGTGAATAATTTTTTTGGAATTGCTATCATGCAATAACTGTAGCTTATCAGCTAGTTACTGTATTTGATAGTCGACATGAAGTCGCATCATTTAATTTATTTTCATTGCATCGCGGGCCCATCAACGGCCGAGCGGTATAGTCGCTCAAAACAGGTGATTCAGACCGAGGGTTCGAATCAGCTGGCTTCAGGGCGCTTTCGTGGTTTCCCCATGTGCAACGCGAATACAAGCCAGTTTCTATTAAAAAGTGCTCCACGATGGCATCCATATTCTTAGGCAGATAGCTCTCTAGGCTTTGGCGTAATCACATGAAACCAAACCATTGTATAATTACAAGTCATGATCAATAAAGTTTTGAGGTTTTTTACTATCTAATACTATTTTACTGAAGCTTTATCGTGTGTTTCATAGTTAGGCATTAAAAAAGGAGATAACTCGTCATCTATTACAGATAACTTCTTAAGATCGTTGCTAGGTTTATTAACAAGCATATTGAGTTAAATACTTTAAGAAGTTACACGTTAATTGAATAAAATTGAATTGTTAAATAGAAGTATTAAATGTTCAGTATGTATACTTAAAGTTTAATGAGGAGAAAATTCGTGAAAAGGCACCTGTTAGTGATTTGTGCAAAATACTTATTTAGTAAGTATTGCACAGTGTAATTTTATATTTTTAGACTTAGAAGTGCTACTTTATTCTTAGGTTACTAATCTCTTCCCTTATCAATGTTTGTTTCAATATCTACTTTATGTGAAGTTGAGTCTTGTCGTTAATCGGCATTTCTGACAAATTTCTCCATTTCTATTATCCGATAGTAGCATATTCAAAACTGCGCCCTCTGTAGATATTTCGATTCTTAAGGAATTATAAAGGGAGTTCTTCGATAAATATATCATATATACCTTTACATATATATATATATATATATCTTTATTCTTTATACATCATATATCGTTATATATTATTATTTTTATATATATTTATATAGTCATTTACATCTCAGATAAAATTGAGCAAATATGATCTGTAACAATATTGACATTTTCTGATTTATGAGAAATACGTTTCTTCAATTGCACGTCTGTTCAATTCTACGAATATTCTACCTCATGTTATATCTTTGACAGCAAGTGCATCACTAGCCACCAACGAAGACAAATAGGTACGATCACTGTTCTAGTTTTTGAAAGTTTTTTGCACGTGGTTTCAAAATGAAAATAAATCGGCTAATATATTTGACGTAATGAAAATAAAAGTTTTAGCAACGTAAAACTTGATAACCATTTTACTAATATTAGTGTATGTTTATTCGAGTAAAAATAAGTACTTTTATTCGAATGACATAAGATTCTAATTTATGTAATATTATATAATATTCGAATATGTTATAACCTTCGAATATGAAATAATATATTTATTTACATCAGTATACTTTTCGAATTTATTATATTTATTCATATATTTCTTCGAATATGATGTAACATTCGAATATGATATAACATTTGAATATGATATGATTTTCGAACATGATATAACATTTGAATACAATATAATATATTTAGTCGAATGTGATATCTTTACATGAGTATATTTATTTGAATTTAGAATAGTTATTCGAATAAGTATAACTATATTTATTCGTATATTTATTCAAACAGAATCTTAAAGACATACTTGTATTTCATCTTTTGTGGAAGGCTGTTTTAAGATATTTAAAATTTAATCTGCTGTTTCACTTACTATAAATAAGAAATAGTCTTTTTTATTTCTAATAGTCAGGAATTTCCCCATTCCCCGTGGGTGTATTTGTACGGAAGGGATAGTTCCACAGGGAAATATTTTATTCAGCATTTATAAAAGACATTTAAAATAAAAATGCAACTTTACTGAATTGCAGACAAATATTTAAAAATAAAGATGAAATTGAGCAAAAGTAAAAAACGTTAAAGGGTTTCTTTGTTTATGCTATTTCTATGCTTCAGTTTTTGCGAGTCGTTCTTTACGAAATCTAGATTTCTTAAATGCAGAATACGGACTGTGCTTTTCTTTCACCTATAAAGCCAGTGTAGGTCTTTGCAATAACATGCATCTCCTGAATAAAAAAATTCTCTTAAAACCTCAAATAATGTTAAAATAAATTATAAAATTATCACAGGAAAAAGAAACAGAATTCGTTTGATCCATGGATATCAAAGATGTGAATTCATAATCAAGGGTTACAAAATTATCCATTAAGGATAGAATAAAAAATTATCTTCATCTATCTTTAATTTGCTATCAATTGTTTAGCGTCTAACGCAGTTCAATAACTGACTAATTATCCCAGTTCGCAGATTTAACTCAAATTGTTGAAACTATTCGAAAAAGTTATAAGGTATATCTCCCACATTCTTAGCGTGCCTTCGTGGTGTAATGCTCAGCACACTGAGCCGGTATTTCAGAGGTCCGTGGTTCGATCCCCGGAGAAGGCAATGCATATTTTTCATGGTTCCTCTCTCTTGTTCCAAAAATACCTAATGTCTCTACAATGGCGCCCAAACTAAAAGGGTTGTGGATGATGACTCTCCACGCCCAGGATTTGGCGACTAGGTCCCCTAAAACCCTAGTCGCCCTTTAAAAAGGGGAGTATATAAGGTATATCTCCCACATTCTTAGCGTGCCTTCGTGGTGTAATGGTCAGCACACTGAGCCGGTATTTCAGAGATCCGTGGTTCGATCCCCGGAGAAGGCAATGCATATTTTTCATGGTTCCTGCTTCCAAAAATGCCTAATGTCTCTACAAAGTGTCTGAATATTGACTCTTAATGAACATTTCGAAAAACTGATGGAACTGTCTAGAATCAACTAGAAACAAAACGTTTGGTTGGTTTTAACCAACTAAAGCCAAATAATTTCATAAAACCCTAATATACTGATAATACTCTTTATAAGCTCTAAAATATAGTAAAATTCATTATAATGAGCATTAAGTGGACCACCAGTGGCCGAGCGGTAAAAGCCTCTTAATACTGATAGTTCAATTCTGGGCAAATGAGATGGCTGCTTGGGCCTATTTGTTGTTTCCCCCATATGTAACATGGTTGCTAGTATCTTTCGCTTTAATTAACCACGGGGCATTCCTTTCCGTGTAGTTCCTAAGGCGGAGCACGTAATAAATGATATTAATAATAAGCATTCAGTAATACAGACTAATATCTAAGAAAGTACGGAAAATGTTCTGTTACTTTTATAATGTAAAAGTATTACAATAATATTCCATTAGTCTTAACCATCAGGTATTTTACTCACTTTTACCTATCTTTTGAAAAAAAATAACTTGATGGGTTTTCGAATCATTCCCATATATAAATAGATTATAACAAAAATTAAATTTAAGGCTAATACCAAATGGAATAATATTCCATTAGTTTTAACCATCAGGTATTTTACTCACGTTTACCTATCTTTTGAAAAAAATAACTTGATGGGTTTTCGAATCATTCCCATATATAAATAGATTATAACAAAAATTAAATTTAAGGCTAATACCAAAACCATGATTTCCATTAGAATTTGGTGTTTTAATACCTGAAGCATTGCTTCTATACCAAGGAAAAACGCTATCATCCACTGTAAGACAAAATATGCATGCTGTTTTCAAAACAGGAAGCTGCTGCTTCTTTTCTCTATATAAAACTTTTCATTTATCTTCTGTTGCGATGTTGCTGCTATTAATCTCAAGTATCTTATACAATTAGAGCAAGCCTACGAATTATTATCGTGGCAAGGAGTATAAGATTCCGTCTCTCGCTGCCAAGATCCTTAAGATTAAGTCTGACTTCATGCTCATTCCGCCCCAGTTTTCAGTATCGGAAATCTCTCGAGAGGACTTTCGCCTCACCTCATATTTGGAGTGCCCCCTTGCCGTGCAGGCACTATACATTGATAAACACCCGTGTCTTTTGCGGGATTCACACCCGGGCCCTTAGGTGCGACAGTCAGCGTTGCTAACCACTTTCCCATCTGGGCGGCTATTTATCTCCTAAATTAGTTTTTGGCAATCCATTGATAGTAAGACTTGCGTTTCTCATATAAGGAGCTAATAGATACTTGAAATGTCGAATCTGTCTTCTAAACAAAAAATAGAAATGTATGTTGCAAGATTCGTATGCAGATAGAAGACTAAAGGCACACGAGTGTCAAAGTGAGAGATAAGTTTTCCAGAAGATATTTCGGGGGCAGAACTTTTAGAGTAATTAGGCATTTTATTTTGAAGCAGGAGATGTGAAAAAAGTGCAGTGCCTTTCTCAGGATTCAAACTCATGACCTTTCGATTGCTCCAGGAATGTGCTTCCAACTACACTTCCAAGGAAGGAGGAAAACCTAACATTCTCCTTCGCTTAAAGACGACAGGGGAAAGGAAGGGAACTCGTCGCCATATTCTGGTGGTGATAAAATATCGTTCACCTCGTTTTAGTTCAGACGCCACTTGGAGAGTTTTAGACATTTTATTTAGGAGCACGAACTATGTAAAATGAACAGTGCTTTTGTACGGATTCGAACTGCAGATCTTTTGATTGCTAGCCGAACGGGCTTCTCCGTCACACCACAGTGGCATACGTAAGGAAGCAGAAAACTCTTGCAACGTTATTTTCCACGTCACGAAGCGTTTTTCTAATCATTGTTGTTTTAAAAATATATGTACTTAATAACATTATTATAAATTTTTAAGACGAAAAATTTGGCTTGATTTGGCTATTGATAAAATATTTTTTTTCATTGGTTCATTTTATTCAAGACCTTCGAATACTGCTGCACTGTGCTTTACACTGCAACGTTGCTCATTTGATTAAAATATTAGAAATGATTTATGAATCACTTTGTGTTTGTAAAAGCATTTTAATGATTTACAACTATATTTGATATTTTCTAAACTTCCAGAAAATTAATACAATTTTCTTTCGACTTGCTGTTTAATTGTATCATAGCTTTCGTCTCTTCAGTGATAAAAATGAATTAGAAGATCAGAACGAAAATTTCATGTTTGCATTTTCTCGAGCAAACGTTATATTTTTCATATTAACGTTATATTTTTCATATTAAATTATAATGTTACAAAGAAAAGTAGAAACGTAGCCTTGAAAACAGAAGAAAGAACTAATAAAAGAAAAGGATGTATATGTTATGTCTGCGAATAGTTTTAAAATTAACATATTTTATCCAATGAATCTAATAAACAGTAACCTCCTCTTAACATGAATTCTCTTATGGCGAACACACGGTTAACATCAAATTTCGGTCCTGGTAGGGATGTACATGGTCTTATAGAAATTTTACCAGATAACTTGAATTTCAGTTAGCATGAATTGAGAACTTGATTTAATCAGATGTGTAAATAGGGTTTTTTTATTTAACACGAATTTTAAACTTTTACATATTTTTCTGGTTGTTTCTCTGCTAGGGCTGCATTCAAATGTACTTCGTCGTGTTTAGTTGAAACCCTCACTGTATTTTTTAGAACACAGCCGGCACGAGTATCATTGATAACGAATTACGATCATCTCGTCAGCAATAAGCTTGAATCAACAAATTCAATGCGCTTTTTTATTCTTTAAAAATTATCTAAAACAACTAATGTTAAATACTTAATAACTGTGAGTAATCAGCTAAAATTATTTATCTGTGCTCTTCCTCCATTTTTCACCGGGACGAGTTAGTATCTTCTTTCCTTCCTAACACTGAGTAGGACACTGAAAACTAAATGAATAAATCTAGTTGTAATTTAAATGAATTTCATTTACAATAAAATATTTACATAGATTTATTGGACTATAATTTAGTTACATACGAATTTTCAGCGTTCTGCAACGTGTCTTTGTTCTCCGGCAGTTCTAGCGGAATCATTCGACAGACCTACAGATAGCACTCGGGTAGCTTTGAGGACACGATAACTAACTTTAAATTGCGAGCAGTAAGAGAGCAATTCATGACCAAGAGGAAAAGGGCAGACATATATCCGCAAACAAAACTAAAAAAGTTAAAGGAAGTATACCGTAATGTATTGAAAAAAATTACAATTGCCGAACTGCATGGAATTGCTAAATCTACATTAAGATCGTGAAAAAATCTTTAATGTTGCTGCATTGCATTCCGAGAACAAATCTAAGCGACTTCGCAATGCTAAGTACGAAGATATCGAAACTTTATTTGTAGAATGGTTCCATCACACGCACGTTTCTAATATACACTTCAAAAAAAAAAAAATGGGACAGTTATCCACCTCCCATTCTACTGGCTCGATTTGACGAAATTCAACTTGCGCTTTTCGTTTCCAAAACACGACTTAGGATATGTATTAGATTTATATATAGCATTGTTTTAACATAGGTATTTTGACAAAAAATGGGACTTTTCTGAATTTACATGCCATTTTTTTCATATTTCGATTCTACCGCTCAAATTATGCCAAACTGTTAAGTTTTGTAAAATTCGCACGAGTAGTTTTTACAAAATTAGCTCTCAAAATTTTAGCTCCACAATGTTAATTAAATATAATATACATTTGTTAATATCTTGTTACACTTATTTGATTCTTAAATTTAGGTTCATTCCAAATAAAATTAGTCAGTTTTTTATGATTTATTTTTAAAATTTGTATTTTTAAATATTTTTATAAATTTTTCGAAAAACATTTTGAATTATAACCTATAATATTTTTAACATCATCTTAAAGCAGATATATATCTAGCCACACCTGCAAAAAAATAGAGTTTTTTATTCAAAATTTTCTAAGATATACACGAATTTACATATTGGGGCATTTTGAAATTTGACATATTTGTTATAAGCGATAATAACGCCTTATGTGGCTCACGCACTTTATTAAAATGATTTCAAAGTATAAACGATGACTTTTTTCCATCTCGTCTGCAATGAAAAAAAGAAAAGGAAAAAAAGTCGTTATAAATTAATAAGTTCTCCGGGTGAATTAATTTTGGCTCAAACTGAAAAACTGCGCCAGGATAAACTTTGAATTTCTCAGTACATTTTGCACCAAATTTTACAAAATGCAATATTTAAGCATAATCTGAGTCGTAGAATCGAAATATGAAAAAAAATATGATATGTCATTTCAGAAAAAGTTCGATTTTATGTCGAAATACGTGTGTTAAATTTCGTTAATCGTCCCAATAGAACAGGGGATAAAAAACTGTCCCCCTTTTTTTTCCCCGCAGTATACCTTTAAGTAGACCTGTAATTCAGTAAAAAGCAAACGAGATAATAAATAAAACTTAAACATTCCGCTGGTTAGCCATACCGCTTCCAAAGAGACACTCGATTTTATTATTAGAGATTTGAAGTAAATAAATTTGTCGAAGAAGGAGCAAACAACTAGTTGTATGAATCTGACCTTATGAGAGAAAAATGTGCCTCGTGTGATGTTTAGAATTTGGACTCGAAACTTGACTTTTTTACAGTTAATTACGGAATTAAAGGTGACAAGTGCCATGGTGGAAGAGAAAACAGCGTTTAACTATTGTCCTTGCGCGTAATGCAGACGAGAGAAATAAAGATCGTCCTTGCGTGATCGGTAAGACTTAGAAGCTAAGTTAAATTTTTAAAACAATGTTATTTTTAAACTGAATTATTTTTAAAACAGAAATAGTACTTTACATCGCATCTTCTCTGACTATAAAAAAGTTTGGATTGACAGTTTGCCATTTTATAAGTGGCTTCTTCTTTTAAATAATCGAATGATGGCTCAGAACAAACAATTTCTATAGATGCTGAATAGGTATACAGCTCAAAACATAACATAATCTGAAATTAATCAATATAATCAATTCATCCCAAATGCAACAAGTTGTCTACAGCCTTTGGATCATGGCATTATTGCAGTTATGAAGAGGTCTTATTGCAAGCGACTTGTTAGAGCCGCAATCCACGCTGCTGTGAAAGAGAGGGAAATGCCAACTTGTAATGTGCTTCGTGCAACAAAAGCTATCGCCGCACCTTAGAAATGCGTGTCATTGCAGCACATACTAAAACTGTTTTCTCAAACTCTGCAGACATAGTGATGCTCATCCTGTTGACGAGTTAGGTTGGGATAAAGATACCTCTTCAATTGACTGAAAATTTACAAGATGTTGCAAAGCCTGCTATTAGTTTTAAGGATTAGTGCAGATGATGATGTTATTGTGTGCGTTCCTGTGGATTCTGATGTACAAGCAAGTGTGTCTGAAATCATCAGAATAAAGTGAGGAGGGCAATATGTTTACACTCACCGACGATATGTTTCCGACGGAAATGTTACATGCCTTAGGCATTTTACAATGTTTTAGTGCAACATCGATTTGACCCCTAGTTTTATAAAGGCATGAATACAGTTGACCGTAAAATTACCATCTTCGTACTCATTTGCGACAGCGCAATATTTAAGAATTTTTCACCATAAACTTATTTGTGTGAATTTCTTCAAGTTTCAGTGAAGTAACTGATGCAGTACTGTAGTTTCCTATGAAGATATACATTATATATTGCAGCACTTATATAACAGTATACTGAAAATTATTAATGTTTAGAAAAAATCAATTCCATAAAATCCTATTATAAATATCCATTTCTTCCAATTTATTTCCAGATAAAATTTGAATCCTCAGTTAACAAAATATTTTCTCAGCTAGAACTATTGATTTTCGGTTCGTTGAGTTTCATGTTAAAGAGGTTCTACTATATAATTATTGAAAATGTAAATCAATACTTTACGCCTTAACTACAGTTTTCAAGAACAAGAAATACAACTCAATTTCCGAAATAGCACAAATGGCAAATTTGAAGAATGTCTTCCGAAATGAAAGGACTTCAGATAAATATACCTGAAATAGAATAAGGAAAAGGTATTTATTCAATTATTATATTACTTTAATGTATCACCAGAATTTGAACTATGATAAACATAGCAGAAAAAAAGATAAAATGGCATGGAACCATTAAACTACTAGTTAAATTAAAATGCATAAAAGAACTTCCTGTTTTAAGAACTTCAATGCCATGTGTGTTAAAATGTAATTGGATTTGAAACAGCTGACAACATACTGACAATTTCTTCTTTCAAAGTGCTGTTTGTTGTGGCACCAAGAAAAATATCCTCTTTTAATTGATACAAGAATTTAGTATTTTTTCTCCCAAAATGCGAAAAATACCTTCTTTTCTTCTATCACAATTTTGATCTGAACAAAGCTTTCGAAAGCAAACAAGAAGTTATTTCAGTAACACCTCTGCTCCTTCTATTCTATATAAACAATATTTTTAAAAGTTCATTTGATCTCTTTCACTTTGAAGGCAACTCTTTTTCGTTGATTAAGATCGCTCTTCTTTCTACAAAATATGCAGCTAGCTTCTTGAATATTATTTGTCCTTAAACTTTGATACTGAAGAGGAAATTTAAAATAATAAGCTACGAGATATTTATGTTTAAAAATTACCTTTTTATTCATCATGGTAAAAATCATTTGATGCGTGTCTTTGTCCATAAGAGATTTATTGAGGTTTTATTACAAGATTTGTAACTAAAATTTAAACGTTATTTTTTATAAAAATAATGAGAACTGATAATTAAATTTAGAAATGAACTTTCTCAAATACCTTAATTCGGTTAGCAGTTACATAGTCAATTTTTCAAAAGAATGACAACAATAAGCGTTATTTAAAAATATTATTACGAATGCTGTATGTATGCAAATAATTTTGGTGAAATTGTAATAAATTTTCTATGATATAATATGAATGTTTGAAAAAGAGAAATTCTGCGGAAAAAATAGAGGGGAAAAGTCTGTTTAACGTTGAGGCAGATGGATATCTTGCTAAATTGGCGAGATACTCATTTACCTCAGTGTTAAATATATCTCTCTAAATTAATAAGATATTGTTAAGTTGGTGATATTTTTGGCGACTAATTTTTGTCGCAAATTTGGCAATAAGTCCCCAAAAGGAAACTTGGCCACGTTTGGATCCGGTCCCTATATAACTGTAATTGGTACTGTAATTGAAAAACTCTAATTGGTCTCTGTATGTAACAGCCGTATGCAGCCCTCATATGTAACTTTAAAGTTCTTCCTGTAATTTCGAGAAATAGAAAGTACTAGAGATTTCTAAAGCATCAGCTCTCAGTTTTTAGTCCAGAGTTGCCTTCTGAGTATTGAGAGCATTGTGAGCTTCGCTCTTTGAATGCGCTTTGCATTAAGATTCTTAGCAGTTAACTACTGATGTTTTCTATGATACCGAGAAGAGCTGTACGAGTAGGTTTAGGGGAAGTTACAAAACTGTAAAATATTTCTTTTGGTAAATTAAACTGTATCAAGCTATCATCGGTTCCGTGTGCATTCAATTCCTTCGAACCCATATGCATGCAACAATATTTAGTTAAAATTCTTCTAAAAATCATTTCCGTCAAACATCAACGTAATTTGCATTAAGATTACAAATAATGTTCTTAATTTTGCGTAAAATCCTATAAGAAGTAAAATATATCTCAGTAAATTCACATTAATTGAAACACAAAGAAAATTACAAATCTTGTACTACAAATCATTAAATAAAAAGAATTAAGTAAATTAAAATTTAAAAAAAATGAAATTCTAGATAATTTATTTATTTATTCTAGATAATTTTACTAATCTAACTATTAACACCTAGTTTTTTTAATCATCAAGTTATAAAAGCAACAAACTTTTAATCGAGGTACTATGTCATAAGTGCAATTTTTATTTACATGCATACCTTTATTGTCATTTTCAGTATCAATCTCCTTGACATTTTCTTGTGGAGCAATGATACTGACTGATAATGAGTAAACGTAAAGTAAGCTGCTATTTACTTTTTCTCATTATCAGTTGGTATCATTGCTCCACGAGAAAAATCATGTGGATTAATATTGAAAGCGACAATAAAAGTACAGTTTTCTAGCATAACTAAAATATAAACCCCATACCTGAATAATGAATAAGTCACATAGTGTACTTATTGTCTTTTCAGTTTCCCTGTTTATTCACTAACACTTATCTGTTCTTCACTTACAAAATCATGTGTGTAACATTTCTCAAAATGTTAAATTCCGTTATGTAGAAGGCATTTATACACACAAGAAAGTAACATAATTTCACGTTTTTGTTGTTTTCTTTAAATTTTAATTTCTAGGAAGTTTCATGGAGATTATTCTAGAAATTTTTGCAAATAGTCATAGAAAGGAAACTAATATTATAATGCCTTTCACATTCTTTAGTAGCAGGAAATGTTCGATTTATTTTTTTACGATCGTATAAATTTTCTATTTATATATTTTTAGAAAAATATACACTCACAATGAAGCTGAAATTTCTATTTGAAGGAGGCTGCATGAAACCTTTTTCACACACGCGTGCTCAAGGACAAAAAGTATTTAATCTAGTTGAGAAACATATTTTTTGTTTTGCATAATATCTTTATGAAAGATTTTGAATTACATCGAAGGTTACACTATTAAAGCCTTTAACTGTTTAGTATATTTCTTCAATAAATAAATAGTTTTATTTACTTTTGGCGAAAAACTTGAAAAATGGCCTTCTGAAATTTTGTCAATAGTGATGTAAATTACTAAATGCATTCACTGATTTTTTTAAGTAAAGCTCCATCATTAATTCCATAATCTTTCATCCGAGGAAAGTTCTTATATTAGAAATATAAGTGATAATGAGTGTGTATGTTAGACAAAAGCTTCTATAACATTTCAATTTATAAACTGTAAATTTAGTATGAAAATTCTTTAATATCCTAATGAAATTAATGTGTTGGTCATTGTCTTTCTGGCAGCTTTAAAACTTAGGGCTATACAAAAAACTGTAATTGCAACATTTCTAACAAGTTTTTTTAACATTCCTTAAGTTTTTTATTTTAACAATGGCAGCAAATTCTTTCACATTCTTTATATTTATCGTGGATAGTGGCTAACGTGAAACACGAATACTGGATCTTTAACAAAAAGTTAAAATACTTTTAGTTTTTTAATTAAGATTGTAGAGATATTAGGTATTTTTTGAAAGGAGACATGAAAAATGACAACGCCTTCGCCCGGACTCGAACGACGTACCTCTGGAATACGCACTCAGCTTGCTGACCACTACACAACGAAGGCATGTTAAGAAGGCGAGAGAAATACCTTATATACTTCCCCTTTTAAAGGGCGACTGGTGATTCGGGGATCTAATTGCCAGATCCTGGTGGTGAAGAATCATCATCCAGCACCTTTTCTAGTTCGGGAACCACTGTACAGACATCAGGCATTTTTTGAAAGCAGGAGATATGCCTCACCGGGACTCGAACCACTGACCTCTGGAATATGCGCCCAGCGTGCTGACTACTACATCACGAAGGTATGCTAAGAAGGCGGGAGAAATACCTTATCAGATCACCATTTAGACCGTAAAAATTGAATCACAGTTTAAGTCGATTCATGATTTAATGAGAGATTTTATTTTCAAAGAAATCTGCAATAGACAAAATCCAGAAAGAATATTTAACAATTGATTGAATGTACACAGCAATAGAAGGAATGCACACAGGGTCGATGGCAGGTTGATAAGATTTATTTTATTCAAATGAAACTGTTCAGAGATCTGGAACTTTCCACAAAGATAATGGTGCAACTCTTCACAATATAGCACAGTACAATCAGTAGTTACATTTGAAACTACTATGATGAAAGTTCAACACAATGCAATGCAAAGAGCAGCAAAAAAGAAAGCTATCCGGAGATGTCTCAGTACACCGAATTCACGGTGAACTGACAGGTAACAACAACGAGAGCAGAGGCTCTCTCCGGCCTTATATAGTTTTCATCCGGTATCCCGCAGAGATATTTCTAGTACTTTCTACTTCTCAAGGTTACTGGAAGGCAATAGTGGGTCAAATTATAGTTACAGCTAATACAGTGATGAATTAGATGTATTAATTACAATAGCTATTACGATGATACAGAGACAAGACCACAGTGTCGCCAAACCGTTACCAGCTTAGGGATATCTAGCGAAGTTACCGAGATTTCCATTTGTTCAATGTTAAATGGACTTTCCCCTGTAATCTTACTTTTCCAGCATATGTTTTTCTATATTTTTCATGTTGCATTACTCAGAAAAGTACAGCAATTTTAATTATAACTTCACTAAAAGCATCTATCTGTATGCAATATTCGTAACAGTATTCTATGTATATTCCAGTTTTGCTACTGTACTTTACTTTCTGTGAACCACAATATTGCTGCCAGTCATACAGAAACATTCATACCTTCCAAGAACGAATAATTTAGGAACTTAAATATATATATAAGGATAATCTGAAAATTTATCTTTCTATTCATTATTTAACTGAAAAGTTGTTTTCAATGGTTGTTTAAGAACTATTTAATATTTTTAAAGAAACCGACAACTGATTGAAAAAAGGAAGTACTTCTTCTAAAGTTATAGTTTCGTGTTAATTATAATTGTCTTATTTAGAATCTTTTAGAATATATGAAGTGCTTTCAGAATAAAGTAGGCAGATATGTTTTACTTCTATTTAGCTTAACTTGAAAAACGGTCCTTTTGCTCGATCTAATAGATATTATTCTAATAAGTTTGCTTAATTCATTGGCTATATTTCAAACCTTTATAAATTTGGGAACTGTAACTATAACTCAGTAAGATTATTTCAAAGTGCCATCTAGATGAGGCTGCTGTCAGACGAGAGTTGAACTATACTAAGGATAGACGTTGTCCGAAATGTTTTGATGATTATTCTATTTTACTTTCTTTTCATTCTAATGTAAATAAATAAAAACTGTTCTACGTGTGAACTACTCTCGTGTGAACTATTCTCTATCATCTTCTAGATAATTATGGTGTCAGAAGTGTTTGTAGGAACTGAGTAAGATTATGTAAAAGCGCTATCTAGATTAGAGTGCGATCAGACTAGAGTTGTTTGATACTAAGGAAAGACGTGCCAAAATGTTTTGACGATTATTCTTTTTTACTTTTTTTCATTCTAAATCATTCTAAACTATTCTACGTGTGAACGATATCGTGTGAAATGTGTGAACTAGTCTATACCATTCTCTACATAAATACTGTAATATATATATATATATATATCTTTACTTACTCAAAGACATCCTCTCCAATGACCAGCAAAATAGGCACACGCAGCTTGTCTTTTTTATAAAAAAAATAATTATTTCTCTGTAGGAACTACTTAATTTTCAAATAAAGCATGGTTTGATTAATAAAAACAGGTCAACTATAAAAGTAAAATAGTAGATTAATATTACTATGGTGATTTTATGCTTATTTCCCTGTTTCTCTTGTAATATTTATTTTAGTAATTATGCAAATTAATTAACGCAACATTTAATTTCGGTCTATTTTATTGGCCTTTATCGTCATAAATTCATGTTAACTTTTTAATGGTATTTAGGTTAATCGTTTCGAAATCTAAAGCGACTTATTTTGTTCAAGAGCAGATTGCATCTTCCATCAAAAGAAATATATCTCTGATCGTCCTTCCAGCAGCAGCTTCCCAATGGCGCATGAAGGATAAATTTGGTTCACATTGTTCTTCTCAAAGAGAGCAATTTTTTTATTGTTCATTTAGCTATCCTTATTTTTTTCGTTCCCTCAAAGCTACTACAGCCGTTTTTTATATATTTCTTTTTCTTCTTCAGTTCGCCATTAAATACGGGGGGTGCGAACATGGAAAAGGAGTGGTTCCGAATGACATCCATTAGGCCTAACGATCTCATCAGAGAAGGCGCTTAAGAACAAGCCGAGATGTGGGACCTTTTCGCGCCCACCGTTGCATGTTCCACCCGTCATCCACTCTCGTATCCATCACTTCCACGCCGTTTTGCTCTTCTTTTTGTAGCGCTGTGACGTTGAAAAGTTTACGACGGCAGGGCTTTGGCGTTTGTTGCACCTTTTGGCGATTTTTCTTTATTATAGTTCAAAATTTATGAATAAATCTCCGAAAGAATATATTTTATGTTAACAAGAATTTTTTTTCAGGTCCACTTCTAGTCGAATAACTAAAGCACCAAACCTCGTAGCAAATTTGTGTTCGATAGAAAAAATTAGCTGATTATGTGAAGGTTCTAAGATTTTCCACATACGCAACATGGGTTTTCTGTAAAACGTCATCCAAGAACTCATTTCCTCGCTTAAGAATATATTTCTCTAGTCATGATGAATTAAATCAGATAACCTGATTTTGTATCTTTGAAACTTTTTTCCAAGAAGTATCTCGTACCAGCGGCAGAGTGGTAACGTCACTGAACACTGGTAGTTCAATCCGAGGCTCGAATCCCATGAAAGGGCTGGGTGCATGGGCATTTTCGCTGTTTTCCACGTGTGTATGTGTATACGAGCCAGTTTCCCTTAGAATGTCTTCCACAAAGGCATCGATCCTCTTAAGCAGGTAGCCCTTGAAGCTTTGCCGTAATCATATAAGCCAAAGAACTATATGAAGTATACGAAGAAAGTCAAACGTATACGCCATTATCAAGACGCATACGTCGTATGTACGATTAATGTTGGCTTCTAAAAGAAAGATAATTATTGAGCTAAACAAAGATAAAATAAGTTAAAGTTATAAGGTAAATTTAACATAAATATGTGAGCTCACTTTATGTTAAAATTAAAATTAACAGGCAAATTATCTCTGTATGCCTTTTAAACGTCTACTGCGCATACAAAATTGGTACTGGTTTCAGAAAGTTATTTATTATACGTAAATCATAGTGTCAGCAATCGAAGCAAGCATATGAAAGCAAATCATAGCACATCAAAGCAATCTTATTAAGATTCAAACTTAATTCTAGATTCCGAATGATAAATACTGTACAAAAGTTTGTGACCTTCATTCAAAAATATTACTTTAATCCCCACTAAGCACATCTTATTACATTGGCTGCTGAAATCACTTCATAACATATATATTTATCTAAAACCTAACATATACTTCTATCTATTACGTTTTATAACTCCGTTTAAAATCTTTTCAAAAATCATGTTAATAAAGAATGATATACGACAAAGTCTACAAGAGTCCATATTTAGAATGATTTAAAAACACACCAGATGATAAGACCATCCGAAATTTTGCAAAATTTTACATTCATGCAAGGTTCGAATAGTTATTGCATTCATATTACTAGGAAGCTCTAAAATTATTTAACCAAAATGCTTTCCTTCAGATTATGAGATTTATGCACTGCTCGTTGCGCTAGAGCGGTATCCAAAGACACAAAACATTTCATGGCTTTTCCAGCGTATCATGCAGTTATGAATATTTTCCGTTTCAAGTTTTACGAAAGAACGCGGAGGTTAATTTTAAAACCCGCACGTCTCCCCCAAGTAGTCAGTCTCTATTTTCTCTATAGTATTTAATTACTTGCTGCAATTTCATTAGCAATATTAGGGCAGAACTCTAATGTAATGACTATTATTTATCAGAAAAAACATTTTTAGTATACACAAAAAAATTTTAATTTGTTATTAATTTCAGTAAATATACATCATTCTTACCATCAAAATAAATTTTCTACCATTGTCATTGAATTTACCTCCTTGAAGAAAAAATTACGAATTTTTTCTCAGTTGTGAAGTGTTCTAATTCTTGAATCATATTTTGAATTTCAATAACTAACCTTTTAAGTTGTTATAAAATAATCGTTCCATTAATTAATGACTTTATTTCAGAAGTAATTGTCAGAATATTTTTAATATAAAAGGCAATTTAACAATGAAAATACTTCAGAACATGTAAGAACGTTTTCAGAGAAATAAAAAAAATATTATTAAAACTCTTAAAGCTATCTAATGAAAAGTTATTGGACAGAGCTTAAACATGCACAACTGTTTAATACTGCGTGATATGCAATTATAATAACGCTACTGTTAGTTGAGCTTTAACAATATTCTGTTACATGGGTATGGGCAACTAAGAAGCGATATTATTCCTTCTCTTCAAACATTCGAATAATATCCATATATGTAAGAATACAAAATGCCTTCTAATTTACAAATTATTCATGATGCAAGTAATTTATAGTATACAAAATAGCTAACAATACTCATACAGATTAAATCTTAACGTACTTTCTTAATTATATGAAATATCGACATAGATTTCAAATGTGCATATCGCTTTTATCATGTTTTTGCATACGTAATATTTTAGAAAGAATATATTATTTATTAAATATTGATATTGTTGCGTGGGTATGGGTTCGTAATGGATTGAATGCAGAAGCATTAGAAAGCTAATAAAATTTATTCTTTTCACAATGAATAAAACAAAATACTGAAATATTTCCTCAAAGATATTAGTACAATATCACAATATCTCAAACGTTAAAGAGAACTCATTTCAAAACAAAGAAACTAATTTGATCTCACAGAGAATTAGCTACAATCAATAACAGAGCTAAGTAACACATACAATTCGCTTAAGACAACAACAACTAAGCTGAGGTGTTTTAATTCGGCTTTTATAAGCTTTTTAATTATTCACGGGAACATTCTGGTAAAATCTATTTTCTCAATTTTTCTGGATGGCAACAGCAATTACGAGATATTTATTTATTAAATATTAAACGCACGCGCTCTTGTATTTTTACTTTTCTGACGTAGCTTTCTCTTTAAATTCGTCTGCGTTGCACAAAAAATAAAACAATTTTAATTACAATTCTAAATAAATACAATATCCGTAACAATAATATAAAGACCAAAATCTGTTTGTTTGGTTGTCCTCTAATAACTCAGTCACTACTCTAGCTATTATCACAATTCTTTGCTGGGCCCTGGAAAAGATCGAAGTCCTATTTTTTCTATAAAAAGTAGCTAAAATCAAAGATATTAATTAAAAACTCAGTAGAACCATAATTTTCGTCGTCATTTTTCTGAGTGGCAACAGTCTCGCAAGCTGCAGATGAAAATCTGTTTTATTTCGAAAGTTGTTGCCACTGCTCTCTTTCAAATCCTAGAGTTTGTTAACAGAAAATTTCTAAGCTTTACGATGAAATAAAAATGTATTGCCAAACTTTGAGTACATTATTCCCGATTTAAAAAATTCGTGGGAAGCCATTTCGGCTATCCCCATCTTCGTACGACTTAATCAGCCAAAATATTAGTTAAAAACTATAAAAGCCCTAATTTTCGCACTCATTTTTCCGAGTGGCAACAATCTCGTGCGTTGGAGATAAAATGATTTATTTCGAAATAAAAATGCTTTATTTTCTGCTCGCTGTCAAATCGTAGAATTTGTTAATCAGAAATTTGTAAGTTTTACAAAATCTTTACAAATAAAGAAGAATGTTTGTTTGTTTGTTCTTGTTACTGATTTCTGATCAATTATGATCAATTTTTTCGCACTCATTTTTCCCAGTGGCAACAGTCTCGTGCGTTGGAGATAAAATGATTTATTTCCAAATAAAAATGCTTTATTTTCTTCTCGCTGTCAAATCGTAGAATTTGTTAAGGAATTAATTCGGCTTTGAATTTTTCAATGCCGAAAATCATTAAAAACTGCTTGCCATTGTTGCTGATATAATGAGAGCGAATTAGGTTATCTTTCTAGCGAAATTTTTTATTTCGGTTCCATATCGCATCAGACTGAAAAATGTCTGACTATGAATCGTATTTTTTACATTATTATTACAGAAGGATTTCAGCGGTATCATTGTTGTTAGATGCATTACTCTCAATCTAACTTAAATCATCGGCATCGGGTACTTCCACTAGTTTTATAAATAAAGGTAGGTAACACACAAGATGTTCTTAAATCTCTCAGATTTTTTTTATATCGAAAAATATTTAATTTTATGTTAGATCATCTATCAGATTCAATTACTTATAGCATATAAAAACTGTCCTGTGTAAGAATGAGATAGTTCTGAGATTTCTGAACTAAAGTTAGCACCTTAGTTTATGCAGGATCGACTTTTAAGGGCCCTGTAAAACTCGCATCTGCGGAGGCCCCGAATTTACGAGGAATTCCTCAAGATGCTTTCGCACGAGATAATTTTCCGTACATTTGCCTGCAAATCTGCACAGTACGCAATCACAAATTGCATTACAACTTTGAGGAAAGAATGAAACTTACGAAAGGCCCGTAACTAAAAATGGGCTAGGTCTGCAATATAACAATCCTAATTAAAAATTCCTGAAAATAAATGCAATTTCTCACTGAAATAATACTCCTAGACTTCTCAAAATCGAAATTGTTAATCACTACAGCCATGACAACTTGGCTGTTGCTAATTCCCTATTGGGTAAACAGCACGATAGAAAATAAATGAAATAAATGTTCAAATGTAAAGCAAAGTGAATGTAGGGTTATTATTAAACAATGAATGTGAAATAGAAATAAATCGAACCGGAAAAATGAATCTAGGAAAAACGTTTTCGGTTTTATAGAACAAAGCGAGAGCAGAAGGTAGTATAATAAACTAGTAAGTATAACGCAAGCTTCTAGGAAAAATGTGAAGTTAAAATGTAAAGCTGGAGAAAACAGATGTATGAGAAGGAAAAGTTTCAGGTTTAATCGATTATTATATATTGCTGTGTGTACTGGTTCGTAATAGATTCAATATACACAGAGTTGGTGATAACTTGATGCAATTTATTTTACCAAAAGAAATAATTCACAGCTCTGGAACTTTCAACAAAAATACTCATACAGCTCTCCTCACTATCACAGAGTACAATCAGTATTTACACTTGAGACTACTAAGACAGTTAAATGCAACGCAATGCAGAGCGCATCTAAAGGGCGAAGCTCTCACGGCTAACCCAAAACTCTTAATTCAGCTCTGAACTAACTACATCTACTCAGAAACTGATACCCTCCCCGGTCTTATATATAGTTTTCTCCCGGCCGCTGAGAGATTTCTAGTACCTTCCACTCTCGGAAATTGCTGGAAAGCATATGAAGCCGGATGCGGTTACAGCTACATATAGCATCAATTACGATTATTCAATTGCAATACCCATTATAATTATACACAGACAAGATCGATATATCGCCAAATGACCGTCAATTGTGGCGGCTTTTGGCGATTTCCCACCAAATTTGGTGACAAAAATTAATCGGCAAAACCATCGTCAGCTTGGCGATATCTCACCAATTTAGCGAGATAGCCATTTGCTCAATGTTAAAAGACTTGACCTTGTATTTTTCCTCTTCTGGTAAAGCTTCGCTTCTTTAGATTTTTATGTTACGTTATACAAAAAATTCTATAATTTCACTAAAATTATTTACCTATGCACAAAATTCGTAACAATATGAAATCTATTACATTAAATACTTTCAAGGGCCTAAGTTCGAATCAAGAAGAAGATATGATTGTAGCTATCGGTTTTTGCATAGGAGGGAAAAGTGGGCCACCTATTAGGTGCCCCAATAATAAAGTGACAACCAATTCTGGCCTTAGTAGTGGCCTAGCTGAAGTCGGCTGAAGGCCTGCCATTGGTAAATCATACTTGGAATTTTTTTATTTTCGAAATTAAATGACTTGTGGCAACAAATTATGTAATAATTTTTGGAACCCTTTTCTAGAAAATTAATTTTTTGAAGGGCATCTCGTTGGGTAGCCAACAATTCCCAAATTCCTGGAAAAGGGGTTAAAGTATTTACACCGACCTTGAGTTCATGAAAAACTAAAAGTTACACTAGTTGTTTTGTAATGCGCACATGTAGATCTGCGTAAATTCTTGTTTGGTCTACCTTACTAAGGCGTGATATAGATCTTTTCGTGTATGTCTCGATGTGCAATTGAAAACTAACTTTATTTCTTAGGTAAATTCTTTTGAAATGAATGTGATAGGTCTTGTCTATTGGACATTGGAAGCTTATTCGACTTGGACTCAAAATAAATTTCCTGCTTGTTCAAATAAGTGAATATATTTTTCGTCTAGTTGAAACAAAATATCTTTATTTTGATAGCATTGTTTCATGAAAAGAATGAATCTTCTTTCAGTGCGTTGATTTAAATTAACATAACCATTTAAACAATTCTAAAAAAAATCAAGTTTAGAAATATTGTCTTATGTATCTATGCATGCCACATCATTATTTTCTAGCAAATTGTTCTTTTAACCTTTTCCTGAAGTCCATAGGTTATAGAAATGTGGTAAATCTAATGACAATACTTCATGTTAAATTAAAATGCGATTAATCTTCTGTGGTGTGCTTATATTCGCTTACGAGTGGAATCAGTTGCTTACAGATCTAAGTAAATTTTTTGACGGAATCATCACTTAGATTTTTATTTTGAAAATGTTTTGGTATTTACACTTTTATAGAATTATTTATATTTTTCGATAAGTCCAAAAAGAGAAATATTAAGCTTGTTGTCTAATTTCCAGTTAACAATTTTCATAATCTGATTTATTTTTTAGAACAATTTTCTAAATGTTTTGTTGGCATCAACATGATGCTAATCTTAAATTTGTTTCAAAGGTCTGCAAATTGTTCTTCTTGATAACTGTCTATTTTTGGAATATTTAAACAGAAAAGATTTGCTTCCTTCACCGAAAAGCACCATTTGTTTTAAATAATGTTAGTAAAACTTAGGTGTCATTCTGTAAGTAGCCTTTGGTTGAACCTCTTGCTCTTTTGAGAAAAATTAGTCATTTTTATCTTGACAATCTGGAAACTTAAAAATAAATTATTTATTTTTACAGTAAAAATAAAATCAACCAGTAAAAATAAATGATTTATTTTTAATGATTGATTTTTAACCTATGTACCTGTCTTATTCCGAGTACAAAATGAAAATCTCCTTTAAAATTCAAGATGAAATTCTTTACATTTTTATAGTATTTAAGCATTAAGAAACCTATTTTGATAACAACATAATCTTTTCAAATGTTTTATTTGCATGCAACAGATCGAGATGTCAGTGCCATTTTCTTCAATTTATTTTGATTTCGCTGACGTTTAATTAAAACACAAGAACTTATTTTCTCCTAATTCAGTTATAATATTCTATATAAAGTACTTTATATAGCTGTGCTTTAATTAAATTATCAAAATGCTTTTTCTTACTTAGATGGCTGAGTATTTACATAATTTTTGAAAATTCATGTCCAATAATTTTAGATGAAATTATATTGTTACGTGCATACGGGTTCGTTATATATTGAATGCACAAGTCGTTAAAAAGTTAACAAAAATTTTATTCTTTCCACAAGAAATAAATTAAAATGCTGAAATATTTCTTCACAAATCTTCGCACAATAACACAATATCTCAAACGTTTAGCAAAAACTCAGTTTAAAACAGATAAAATAGTTCTATCTCACAGCGAAATCGCTACAATCAATACAGCATTAAGTAAACAAACAGCAGTTCGCTTTTTACAGCTACAAGTATAACAGCAACAACCAAAGCTGTATGTAAGTAAAGCGTCGGCACTTCAATGGGAGAAATTGCGCTTCGTAACGACCGCAGCGCTCGTAGCGGTGGCGATGTGGAAACACAATCAGTAAAACTACGCATGCTCCTTTTCTTTTCAGTCATTGGTTGTTTTGATTTGGTTGTTTGTTTGATTCTACCCAAATCTTGTTAACTTCTAACGTGCTTTGGTTGTGTTATTTATAACTTATTAATTTTGTACTTTTTAATTACAAAAGGCTCTTTTTAGAACCATTTTTTTTTCTTTTTAATTTTCTCTAATGGCGTATCGATACTGCGAATTAAGGATTGCAAGAGTAAGATTTCGTCGAAATCTGATGGAATACATTTCTACACGTTTCCTAGAGACGATGCGTACTTAAGGAAGTAATAAAGACGAGTTTTATAAGAAGTATTCCCCTATATTTTATAATAACGCAGGTACAAGTTTTAAATAATATTTTTAAAAAATCTTTTTTTTTTTATTCCCTTTCAGAAATATTCAGAGAAAGTTATGTACTATTTAATATATTTTACTATTAAAATGAAAAGAGCGCTAATTTGAAATGGACCGAATTGAGCATTAATTACAAATTGACTTAGATTTTTTTCATTTAAAAGATGCCTCAGAAGCTAAAAAAATCATGTCATATTTGAGAAAGAATTTTAGGTAGAAGCTCTGTAAGTGGAGAAGAAATAATGCATAATTTTAATCTTAATAACAGTAAACTTTGCTTAAAAATTTATTCTTTTCGTATACTTAGGACTCTGAAATACTGTACAAATAGAAAATACATACATTTATATATATAATTACGACGCAATTGCAAAATATTTACATCCAATCGTGTCAAAACCCATTGCCGCCATCTTACTTCCAACCTCCATGACGTCACTGCAGGGGAGAGGAGGAGGGGAAGAGATTTACTTTATATCGCCACCACTGCAGTGGCAATTTGGCGTCATCTTTATACTATGGGAGTGCCGACGCTTTGGCAACAACAACAACAACTGAGATGAGGTGTTTCACCTCGGCTTTTATAAGCTTTTTAATTATCAGTAGAACAATCACGATTTTTCTAGATTTTTCTGGATGGCAACAGTAGTTACGAGATATTTATTTATTAAGCATTAAATGCACGTGCTCTTTTATTTTTATTGCTATTTTTTGTTCGACGTAGCTTTCTCTTCAAAAATCGTCTGCGTTGCATGGGGAAATAAAAAGGAATTTTAATTACAATTCTAAATAAATAGCCAAATAATGTGAAATTCGTAACAATATTTCTGTTTTTACATTGTGTTAAAAATTGTCTCATAATTTGTTTCTAATTGAGTCATATTGTGTTACAAGTTCTATTTCATATTGTGTAAGCAGTTTTTAAAAACTCGTGTACAAGAACTATATGCGAAACTAGCGGGCTGCGGCCAAAGCAAAATTTGAACCTTCTATGTACACCTCAAAATAAAATGTATAAAAACATTTCTATATTAATGAAATCAGGTCATACTTTCCAAGCAATTAGTAAATAATTTTTTTGTTGCCAACCCAGGAAACAAAATATTTGACTCTACATGTTAATACATACACGTATGACGTCATGATTTAAATATGATGTAATGTAACACATTTTTTTCAATATCTGTAAAATAATTAATGTTGCAATATGTGTATTGTTTGGCAATGCTATTCTTATTTCATATTTTGTAGGTCTTACAATCTTTTTATAAACAAACTCTATGATTTGAAAGCGAGGAATGGCAACATCTTTCGAAATAAAGCAGATATCTATTCTCACGAATTTTTGGAATACGAAATAATATATTTTACAAAACAAAATTTGAACCTTCTATGTACACCTCAAAATAAAATGTATAAAAACATTTCTATATCAATGAAATCAGGTCATTCTTTCCAAGCAATTCGTAAATAATTTTTTGTTGCCAACCCAGGAAACAGAATATTTGACTCTTCATGTTAATACATACACGTATGACGTCATGATTTAAATATGATGTAATGTAACAAATTTTTTTCAATATCTGTAAAATAATTAATGTTGCAATATATGTATTGTTTGGCAATGCTATTCTTATTTCATATTTTGTAGGTCTTACAATCTTTTTATAAACAAACTCTATGATTTGAAAGCGAGGAATGGCAACATCTTTCGAAATAAAGCAGATATCTACTTCCAACTCGCGAGACTTTTTCCACTTGGAAAATATGAGTGGAAAAATTAACTTTTTCAGAATTTTTAATTAATATCGCGGCTGATTAAAGTTCGACGAATACTAAAATGATTGTAATGGCTTCTCACGAATTTTCGGAATACGAAATAATATATTTAATATTGGCAGTGCTATTTTTATTTTCTATTTTGTACTTACAAACATTTTATTAACAAACTCTACGATTTGAAACAGAGCAGTAGCAACACTTTTCGAAATAAAGCAGATTTTTATCTCCAGGGTGCGTAAATCTTGCCACTCGAAAAAATGAGAACAAAAATTAGCGTTTTCAGAGTTTTTAATTAATATCTCGGCTAATTAAAGTCGTACGAAGATTGGAATGGTTGAAATAGCGGCCCACGAAGTTTCGGAATCCGGAGATACTTCTTCTGAAACTCAGCTCCTTGACATTCTGGAGGAGAAAATGCCCCAAATATGCAAACAAACAGACAGATTAGAACAACTTTTAATAGCATAGATTCTATTATTGTTTTCATGTTATTTGGGAAACATTAGTCAGCGCTGTTTCTTTAACAAGTTAATAAATCATGAACTCTATCTGAATTAAAATAAACATTTTATTAAATTGCACAGAAATTTCTTTTCTTATTTATACCTTTGGGCTCCCTATGACCATCTTCAAACTGAAGTATGAGAGAAATTTTAGCTTGCAAAGCCCTCCTCTCTTTACTCTGGGCCGCATGTCGGCCGGACTATTCAATATCCTCTTAATTTTGATTTTTTCTTCAATATTTACCCTTCAAATGACCCAAAATTTGATTCCATGACCCCACTGTTCTAAAACATGTTATGAGAAAGATTTTTAATTATTATTATAATTTTAAAATGCCTCTGCCATTTATTCCTGGAATCTTCTTCTTTGGATATAATACCTTTATTGTTCGGACACATTTCAAGATTCATGTATATATGATATTAGGAAGAAATTATTGTTCTATAATATAAAGCTTAGATGGCTGAATGATTAACATTGACCTTAAGCCAAAAAGAAAAAAAAAAGCTTCTTTTTTTTCTTTTTGTTTACTTCAGTTTAGTTTCGTCTGTATAATATATAGACGGAGTGGAATATCCCTAAAACTTGGATCAATTCTATTAAATGTAAGGGAAGGCTAAGCAATTTTTCCTGCGACTTGATTTCTTAACTTTGAGGACGGAACAAATAAACGTTAGGCCTTCAACTTCTACGAGCACCAGTTTCCAAGTCCCCATTCTGACGAATGGCTGAGAATAACACTTGATTTTCCAAGCTCACAATTCTGTTCTACTTCAGTTGACTGGTTATGGATGCAGAGATGGCTAAAGTTCTGTGAAAATGGGAATTTTTTATTTAATTTTACCATTTTGATATAGCATAAATTCATTTTGACTCCCAGTTATTCTAGTCTTTCGAAGGGGATGTTACATTCTTGAATATGTCGGTTTATTCAGGACGTATACGGAAGTGAAAATATTATATCACAGCAAGTTTAGGAACATTAAAACCTATTATAAAATGCAGGAACAATTATATATAGTATTCTCTATGCACTAAGCCGTGAGAGTAACATACCGAAAAAACAGAAAAAAGTGTGTGGAATGCTAGAATTTCGCCACTGTAGTCCTACAGCGCTAACTGCACATCACCTCTCCAAATCTGAAGAAACAAAACGTTGGAGAACTGCTTCGAAGGTCTCACACCCTTCTTAACTAACAGAGAGGACTTTTACCTTGCCAGTCAACTGATTCCTCAGTTATTGTACACTAATAAGCATCCATGACTTCTCCAGTATTGGAGCCCGAAACTAACGATACGGTCCAGTGCCAATGACCGCTATGCAGATTTTCATCGCTACAGCAATATATTGCAAGTTTGTGCAAGTCGCGCCACCCCTTTACTTGTATCTTTTAAATATTAGGCGTAATTATCACGCCACTTGCGCTTATTCCGACGCAATGAGTTGCCCTCCCAACCATATTGTTGGTGTTCATCATTCCTATAATATTTGTAAGGATGACCACAAAGAGAATATGAGTCAGTGCCTAAAGTGAGAAGGATGAATACACGACTTATATGCTGGAGTTGGAAAGGAAATGAAAAGATAGCTGTATGACCATTGTTTTAATTAATTGTATAAATAAATTAATTGAGAAATAGAAAGTTTTATTAAAATTATCCAAATTTAAACGTAGTACGACTTAGAATAATGATTGTTTAAGTCGTATTAAGTTCATGTTCATGAACCTTTATTAATTTTATATAAGAGGGTAGACTGTATGGAATTTTATTGCAATAAATATCAGCAATGATAACAAAAGGTATTATTATCAAGCATAATTATTATTTTTTTTTAGAGATCCTACAATTACGTCATAGACTGTGGCTACATTTGTAACTCCCTTACACAGAAATTTTAAGTGGTATCTTATCTTTCGCTGTATATATGTATTTCATTCATCAAAATAAAAGTTTTCTTTTTATAACGGAATTGTTTCTCCTAAATAGACCAAATAAACATAATAAATTACCTTCCACTAAATAATAATGCCTAAAAAGATTACTATAACATTATTATGCATTATTTCCGAGCTACAGTTAAAATATTCCTTCTTAATAAGAACTATGAGAGAGTTCATTCTTGTTAATTTTACCAAAAACAAATCAATGTTATATTAAGTAATACATGATAAGCTCCAATGAAACAAAACACGTTTTATACTTTGGTTCTTTATAGTTCTACCAACCCCATCCCACATTTATATCCAAACCCTTCATTGATATTTTAATTCTTCTTACCTCTCTCTTTTTAGAAAACTTTTCTTTGTATGAAAAATGGGAATAAGATGCATACAAAGTCTCCAAATGAAACAAAAAACTACTTACAAAGATATACTTCAAATATACTATGTGAGAGACTTCCAAAAATTTAATTTTCCAAAATGTTGCAATAGCAAATTCTAGACATAAAGAAGATTCTTTCGCGTATTTAATCTTAAATATAAAAATAGTAATTAGGACAGAATAAGATAATGCATCTGATTGTAAGAATGAGATTCAAATCCTAACCTTGACCCTTATTAAAACATCTGAATGTGTAATCTTGAAAAAACTAAAAAGGAGTAACTAATCGAAAGTTGTAATTTGTTATTTAAAGAAATGTAACAAGCGTAAATAACTCGCATATAACATTCTACCTCTTTAAGTTCTTTTGCAGTCGTTAATCGTCCCCGTTTAAGGTTTTAAATACTAACCCTTTCTGTTTGAAACATTAAAAACAGGCAGAATAATATATTCTTATTTATATTTTTATCATTCTTTAATGTAATTGCTTAGAAACTTCTCACATTTTTTCGCTTTCCTAATAAAGTTCTGTTTACATCTTAGGCTCAAATTATTTTTTCACATTTAATATACAGGCAACATATATTGGCCCTACCTGTTGGTATGCATATAGTGGTGTACTGTCGCCAATAGCGCGATAAACATTATGAACCCTGCAAAGGAGTTAATTGCATAACTCGTTTATTTTTTTACTCTGACTTTTCTCACTCTCCTTCAGGAAATGACAGTGATATGACACTCTTTTTTTATATAACTCCCTTTTCGATATATATTCGTGATATTAACAAATTTAAATCTATTTTTGTGTATTAATAAAGTATTAATAAAGTATGTGTTTTCGTGATAACCTCCGTCTACAACTTCTCTCTTGGATTACAAGCTGATTAGGTGTGATTTCGCCTAATGCTGCGCCGGATACAAGGTAAGAAGAACAAATTTGCTCTCTACTTTTATTTAATTTGTTGTGAAATTTCGAGGCTATGAAAATCATTTTACAACAAAAGATTATGAGACTGAAGTGAAAAGATCATAGCTAATTAAATAATAATAAAAGAAAAATAAACTGTAGTTTCATATCAAAACCGAAAATTAATTTTTTTTCGACGATACGAAAATGTTGAATTCAAGTCAAATGCAAATTGCAAAACTGAATTCCAGCAATTTCTCAACATGGAAGTTCAAAGTACAAATGCTACGAATAAAGGAGGATCTTTACGATATAATCGAAGATGTTCCTCCAAGCCCCATTACAGAGCAATGGAGTAAACGGGATCGGCAATGTCGCGCGATGATAAACTTATTTATCGAAGACAGTCAAATAATTAGCATTAAACATGAAACTACTGCTAAAGCCACCTGGGAAAAACTCAGGCAGGTACATGAAAAATCTAATCTTTCAAGTAAACTATTTCTTTTGCGAAAGCTTTACAGTTTGAAACTTGAGGAAGACAGAAATATGCGAACACATATAAATACATTACTGGAGTTAGTCGATAAACTCAAATCAATAGGTGAGAATATAAAAGACGAACACGTTTCGGCACTTTTGTTTTGTTCAATGCCTAGTTTTTATGATACGCTCATAACGGCTCTTGAAGCCAGAGCAGAATCGGAACTAAATCCAGAATTCTTAAAAGGGAGATTAATTGACGAATTTAACAAGAGAGTTGAAAATATTTCATCAGATTCAAAGGCCTCTTTTCAAAACAAGACAAAGAGAGAAAAGTTTTGTTCATACTGTCATAAAAATAATCATTTCAGATCAGAGTGTTATCATCTAAAATCTAAACAAAAAAAATGAATCGCGCCAAAATTCAAAGAAAACATACGTGGATTCTAAAACACGCCAAGCAAAGAATGCGTGTAACCTCGCGATGATTCAACAAGAAACAAAATTTAAAACACCGGAAATCGAACCCAGATGGGATGCCGTCGCTCTGTCTGCTAATACCATCTTACATAAACCATTAGGGAGTTTTAGTTTCGATAGCGGTACAAGTAACCACCTAGTAAATAATAGGAAATATTTCACGGAATGTAAACCCATAAATCCGTCGGATATTATAACTGCAAATGGGCAGTGTATTAAATCAACGGCGATAGGAACTGTCCGTTTTAAAACATTAAATGGGAAACAAAAGATAACTGCAGTTCTCTTATCAGAAGTTTTATACGCTCCTGAATTAGAAACGAATTTAATCTCAATTAAGAAAATAACAGAAAAAGGACTTTCGGTTCTGTTTGAAGGAAACAAATGTATGATCATGAAAGGAGATTAGATTATTCCACAATGCCATGCTGCCATGCATCTAACAATCTTTACCAAATTAAACCAATTGATGGGAATAATGAACCATCAGCTCATATAGCATTTCGGTGCAAAAATGAGAACTGTGTTCAACTTTGGCATAGACGACTTGGTCACAGAAACGATGACGAGATCAAACAACTTGTAAACAAGGAGCTCGTTGAAGGAATTAAACTAGATAATTGTAAACATGATACCAAATGCATCCAGTGCATAAAATGTAAACTAACTGATTTCCCGTATCCCAAAGAATTGAAATTCAGAGATCTAAACCGCTAGAACTTGTTCACACTGACGTTTTAGAACCAGTACAAACACCATCTGTCAGTGGATACCTGTACTTCGTAACTTTTATTGATGATTACAGCAGGTTCACAATGATTTACCTAATGAAAAAGAAAAATGAAGTAATTTCTAAACTAAAACAATTTATTGCTCTTACAAACAATAAATTTGGGAGAAAGGTAAAAACACTCAGAAGTGATAACGGTGGTGAGTACACAAGTAAGGAACTTGAAGCATATCTTATAAAACATGGTATAAATCACCAGCTTACTGTACCGTATTGTCCAGCACAAAAGGGAGTCAGTGAACGCAGAAATAGGTCTTTGATGGCGATGACAAGATGTCTTTTAGCTGACTCAGGTCAACCTCACAGATGCTGGGCAGAAGCAGTGCTACCTGCAAATTTCTTACAGAATCGTATGCCTACTGAACCAAACTCAAAAACGCCATACGAATTATGGAATAACAAGAAACCCAACCTCTCTCATCTGAGGACTTTTGGGTGCAAGGCTTTTGCTTACATCCATAAATCTAAACGCAGTAAACGAGATGATACTGCTACAGAAGGAATACTCCTCGGATACGACAGCAGAAGTAAAGCCTACAGAATTTTAGTTCCTGAAGACAAAATCATAATAAGTCGATCTGTACGATTTATTGAAGACACTGAAACTAACGAACCTGTAAGCGCCTCTTTAAACCAGTATGAAGGAAATCCCAAGGAAGAAAGCTCAGAACAGGAAGAAATAAAAATTGAAGAACCCGAAAACGAGGAAATACCAGAACGCAAAGAAGAACCTTTAGAAGTCAGAAGATCGAACAAAGTCACAAATGGTAAACTTCCTAATCGCTACGGATTCCATGCAAAATATCCAGTCTCCTCCGTACCCAAAACCTGGAAGGAAATTCAAACTTTGGAAGAAAATGAAAACAGAAAATAGCTAACAGCTGTTCGAGAAGAAATTACACTCATGTCCATAAATTAAGGATAATGCAATATCAGGCAAAGGAAGAGTTAGAAGCAAAACAAATTCGACTTCTTTGTAAAGCTTATTTATTAAACAAAAGCTAAAAAGCAAAAAAAGATGCAATATGTTTGATATTATTAAACAAATTAGCAATTTTGTCTCCCTGGAGCAAACTACAAAAAAAAACCTATTTACAAAAAAAAATATTACATGGTTGGTATGATTGTTAATACATTG
>KK113662.1:128373-143625 GCA_000611955.2 Stegodyphus mimosarum | reverse complement strand
ACTATTAAATTCGTTAGCCAGGAGTTTCTTGAAAGAATCGCAGGATGTTTTTCATCATGTGACAAACTAGAATGTTCTAATCTTCCACCTGTTCTCAGTATCCCATTCTGGTCTAAAAAGGGATCAAAAAGATATAAAGATGATTTTTTTCCGACTTTATTTGCCTTTTTCAGAGACTCGATTTCTTTGGGATAAAAGCGTTCTTGTTCAGATCTAATCCAATAATTTTCAGCATCTACTAATTCTTCGGTTGTTAATGAACCCGTCAAATGGTTAGTTTTCCTAATTTTACCAATGAATCGCTTCATCCAACTAGTTATTCTCAACAATTTTCTTAAATTACTATATTTTGAGATGTCTATTAGCCTTTCTTCAACTGCCGTGCACACAAATTCATAAATATCATTAATGTTCTTGCGGTATTCTAATTCTTCTTCAATGATAGGCTTTTCTTCGTTCTGTCGAGGCCACAATTCAGACGACATTCTAAGCCATTCTGGCCCTTGAAACCAGATAGGATTGTTTTTCAGCTCATGCGGTTTAGCTCCCCTCGACGCCAAGTCAGCTGGGTTACTTTTTCCGGGGCAGTAATGCCAATTTTCTGAGGATGTTAAATTTTGTATTTCTTGAATACGATTTTTAACGAAAAGCTCAAATTTCTTTGCACAGTCCTTTATCCAGAAACGTGTGACTTTCGAATCAGTCCAGAAAAAACACGAAAATTGTAACCTCAAAACTTTAACGATGCTAGTGCCTAACTTAGCCGATAAAAGAGCTCCCATAAGTTCCAACCTAGGTAAGGTGAGCGGTTTTAAAGGCGCTACTCTAGTCTTGGAAGCAACAAAAACCGTAAATATTTGTTCATTACTGGAAATTATACGCAGATACGCTACTGTACCATACGCTTTTTTGCCAGCCTCAGAAAAACAGTGCAGCTCAATCCTTTCCACATCACTATTACCAATTGCAGAAAAATAATATCGTGGAATACCGATTTCGTCCAAACTGGAAACTTCTTTGCACCATTTTTTCCATACAGAACATAAATTTTCTGATAGTTCATCATCCCAATCTAAAGCAAGTACCCAGATTTGTTGCATTATGATTTTGATTCTAAGTACAAACGGAGATAATAGACCTACAGGATCAAAAATTCGTCCTATTGCCTGCAAGACAAAACGTTTAGTATTAACTTGTTTTGACAGAAATGTTATCAAGTTTTTGACATCAAAGTAAATTGAGTCATTTTGATTGTACCAAGCGACTCCTGACACTTTCAATGGAGGGTTTCTAGTTTCCAAAATTTGAGGAGATTCTTCGCATTCAATACCTTCTTTAATCCACAGTTCGCGCAGTTCTTGAGAATTGGTATGCCATTTATGTAGAATCATACTGCCATCTCTAAAAATGCTGATGCATTCTAAACTGGTATTGAAAGCAAGTTTAAGATTTTGGTGTCCTCCAATGATGTCATCTACATAAATATGATCATTTAGGAATTCGCAAGTGGCAGGGTAGGTTTTCTTATATTGTTTCAAATGGTGTTTAATGGTTGCAGCCAACAAAAACGGACTGCTATTTACGCCAAATAACACACGAGTGAATCGGTAAGTTATGAAATTTTGTGGATCTTCGAATGGGTTTTCTGTAAACAAAAAACGTGTTACATCTCTGTCTTTCTCATCTACTTCTATCTGCAGAAAAGCCTGCTTTATGTCACTTATAAAGGCTACAGGATGAAGTCTGAAGGCTAATAAAAGTTCGAAAATGTCAGGATACAAATTTGGACCAATATGTAAGCAATCGTTCAACGAAATTTCACCAGGTTCATGTGAGGACGCGTCGAATACGATACGTAGTTTACTAGTAGTTCGATCACTGCGAATGATTTCTCTGTGAGGCAAATAAAATGTGATTTGGGTTTCACATTGTGATTTGAGTTCAGTGTCTGGAACTGGTTCAATGATGTTTTGTTGTAAATAATCTTGTAAAACTGTCTGATATGAATAAAAAAGTTCGGGGTTATTCTGAAATCGCTTTATGAGTTTCTCAAATCGTTTCACCGCAACCACTTTATTATTGTGTAACTCATATTTTCTATCAGACTTCCATGGCAGCCTAACCTTGTAACGAGAATTTTCGTATAAAATTTCCGATTCGAATTTTTCCATTATAGCATCTTCTAATGGATCAGATGATTCATTTTCAGGCTTTATACCTAAACTTTCAAGCTCCCAAAAGTTTCTTATTTGATCAGATATTATACCTTCCTCAACTACAATATTAAAGGCTGTAGAAGTGCACCTTGTACCTTTAACCTAGCAGAGACCAACCGAATAGCGTTTCTGCAGCTACTAAATGTTTGTCTAAACGTTTAAGTTTCCCAGTCACTATATCATAATAATAATCAGCTCCTATCAAAAGAGTTATTTTTTCCTTACAATCCCAAGAGTCTGCGAGTTGTAAACGTTCTAACTGTTTGCCTATAATGTGTTTATTCACATTAGGAGGTGGTAAATCAGAACTTGAAATTTGTTCAGTCACGAGGGCTTCAATTTCGATTTTCGAATTCGGTATTTCCTTGTTCTCTAACTTTATCTTAACAACGTTAAATGTTTTTCTAATGGGTGTTTTATTTCCAAACGTAAATACTGAAAGAGTTTCTGATCGAATAATAGGCAGCTTCAATTTATCCGCGATTTCCTTTTCCACGAAAGAACGCATACTACCTGAATCCAGAAGAACTCTTATTAAAACCGACTGCGTATTTGTTCGGACTGTTACGCAACACGTTTGAAGCGAAATGGTTTTAATTTTATTCCCAGAGAATGTTGACAGAACATGCGAATCTTGTACACTGTCATTTTCTTCTTTTAGTTCTTTTTCAGCCTGAAAGCATATAGAACGATTGTGCTTGCCCTTGCATCTGGAACAAACGACACCACTTTTGCATTCCATCATTCGATGTTTCGATTTCAAGCATAAAAAACATCTTCCTTGCTTACGCAATAAATTTCTCTTCTCATCAACTGTCAATGACTCACATTTTTCAGTAACATGTTTAGATGTATTGCAGAACAGACACCAATTCGTAGTTTTGTTTTCACTAACTGGCGCCAAGAGCTGGTAAGCAGAGGACGTTATACTCTCCTTCCCTCCCTTCTTCTCTTTATAAGCACAGGAAGTGTTTTCTGATTTATGGGTAGAGAGCAAAAGATGGCTTCTTTCCCGACATTCTAATTTCGATCGAATAAATTGTATTAACTTATCAACATTAAAAAAGGATGATGAATGCGTTTTACGATTAAACTCTAAAGTTATCTCAGAAGGCAGTGTTTTCATTATTGCCGGGTTCAACATATAACTGTATTTATCTGGTGTGACTTCTAACGATTTCAAGCTGCGTATTTCGGTTTCTATAGTGTCACAAAGTTTCCGAAGTTTTAAAATGTCACTGGTTTTAGTTCCTGGGGTAAGATTTAGGAGTTTTTGCATGTGTGAGTTTATAATGATATCTTTCCTGCCAAACCTGGTTTTAAGTATTTCAACAGCTTCGTCGTAATTTTGTTCCGAAATACAGAAACCTTCCGTCGTGTGTGCAGCGTTGCCGCATAAGTACGATTTTAAGTAATTAAATTTTTCGATTTTTGTTAAAGATTCATTATCGTGGATTGCTACTTTGAAAGAGTTCCAAAAACTTGTCCACTGGGTATAATCTCCGTAGAATTTAGAGATAGTTAATTTTGGCAGCCGGGTAAATTTCTTGCTTTCGTTTTGAGAATCTTTGGCGGTTTCGTTAAAAATGCTATTTTCATTATCCGAATTTGTCACTTTAGTTAATTCTTTCAATTTTTTATTCGCTCTAAACTGCCATAATTGGATTTTCTCTTCGTATTCGATACAAGATGTTATTTCAGTTTCGAATTCGTCGGTTTCCACTTTCAAATCGCGCTGTATTTGAGCATCTAAATCAGTCAGAGATTTCGATTTCATAATTAATTGATCTAAATTTTCTTCTATTATACTTGTACTAATGTCTTCTTTATCTAATTCCGTTTCGAGTTTCTTTAGAATCTTGGACACGGTGGTCCTTAGAACTTTTCGTTTCGATTTCAATTTAAGAACAGAATCTTCTGCCATGGCTCTACTTTACAAAATAGAAAATTTAGCCTTACCTTTTGCTGTCTTCGCACACTTGCTATGTGCTAAATCCAAATTCCCGGCCGATGCACGAGTTTTGTTTCAAAAATTCAAAGAGTCATAGTAATCAAAGGTTGAGTAATTTTAAAAACGTAAAGTTTAATATGTACATTATTTACAAGTAATCACTTACAGATTTGTACTGATCATAAAAGATCGAAATACTTATGCCAATCGAAAAATCAAATATTTTAATAGGAGCTTCATTGTTCCTATTCGACTAGTGTGCGAAGCTACGCACGAATCTATATATCTACCTATCCGTAGAGCTCCTGGTGGAGAGTCTGCCGAAATTCAAAAAAGGCATGTCACGTTTCACACGAAACGCTAGCGCCATCTGTCAATTAATCAAAATAATTTCCACATCCTCTAAGGCAAAAAATGAGCTTTCTCTTAATGAGTGTTCAGATAGTGGTCCCAATCTCAACCCCGACTTACTTAGAATTATCTTGAGGTTTCGATCTCACCCCATAGCATTTTGCGGAGACATTCAGAGAGCATTTTTAAAAATTAGCATAGCGGAGGAAGACCGTAAATTTTTGCAATTTTTGTGGGGAAAAGAATGTGGGACTGATCTCGATTTGAGTGACTGACGCATCAGGGACTTAAGAATGAAACGTGTCCTCTTTGGGGTAAAATGCAGCCGATTCCTGTTGCCTGCAACCATAAAATTTCACATAAAAAATTATGAATATACACATAAAAGTGCTTGTGGTGTGTTACGAGATCTTTACGTGGACGATCTAATCAACGGCGCGGAAACTATTGAAGATGCGACCTCTATTTCTTGCGACGCCACTAAAATCATGAGAGACGCGAGCATGAACTTACGTCAATGGGTTACTAATTCCCCAGAATTGCGCGAAATTTGGAACTCTCGAAACCCTGAATGTCGCAAAATACCTAATGAAGAAGACGTACCATTAAAGGTGCTTGGACTGGTTTGGGATAATGATAAAGACATCTTAAAAGTGCCGTTGAATAATCTTGAACAAAGCAAAGGAACTGTTCCTACCAAAAGAACAATCCTAAGTACGTGTGGTATGATCTTCGATCCACTGGGCCTTTTAGCTCCCATCATAATAAAAATGAAACTTATGATGCAGGAGCTATGGGCAAAGGAAAGATTTGAAGAATGGGTATCTGAAGCCCATTACATTCAAGGTGTTATAATACCTAGACAGTACTGTTAGGGAATGATATCCGAAATGGAGTTACATCTATTTTCGGATGCGAGCCCGAAAGTGTACGGAGCTGTGGCTTATTTTAGAATAAAATGTGGAGATGATGTTAAAACTAGTTTTGTAATAGCCAAGTCGCGTTTAGCTCCTCTAAAAGAAATTAGTTTACCCAGTCTAGAGCTGCTTGGAACATTGATAGCAGCTAGACTATGTTCGTATCTAACTAAGACTTTCCCGATAATAAAAGAAAATAATATTTTTTTGTGGACGGATTCTATTATTTGTCTACATTGGATCAAAGGATTCGCTAAGGACTGTAAACCTTTTATAAAGAATAGGGTTTACGAAATCAAAGAAAAAACTAATCCTATGAACTGGCATCACTGTAGCGGGAAAACAAACCCAGCGGACAAGCTGACCAGGGGGATTAACATCAGCACATTAATAAATGATAAAGCTTGGATTTCGGGGCCATCTTGGTTAATGGAAAATGAGATTACGGTGAGTAACGATAAGGGAGAATTCGACATAGGAGAAGTTCAAATGGAAAAGGGGAAAACCCCTGTCCTCTTGCAGACATGCGAAAAACCGATGGGACCTATTTTTGATTTAACAAAATTTAACAATTTAAGAAAAGTTGTGAGAATTACAGCATATGTTCTTAGATTCGTTAACAACTGCAAATCTAGTAAGTTTAATTCAGAAAAGAGAGCAGGTATTCTAAGCACCGAAGAGCTAATAAATGCTGAAAAATATTGGGTGCATATAACACAACAATTAGAATTCGAAAAGGAATATAGTCAATTGAAAAGAAAGATAACCATCAGTCCTGAATCAAAAATTTTCAACTTAAACCCAAGTCTAGATGCTAATGGACTTATTTGCCTTGGAGGCAGATTGCAGAATTCCAGATTCTAGTTCTACGAAAAACATCCAATGATTTAACCGTTTCAATATAAATTCACCGATCTTGTGATTATGAATGAACACGAAAATGTGTTCCATTCTGGAGTCTCTGATACTCTTATCCACCTGAGGAAAGGTATTGGATTCTTCGTGGCAGACAAGCCGTAAAGACTTGCCTCAAGAAGTGCTACGTATGTAGACGGTACAAAGCCAAAGGGGGCATTCAAATAACTCCTCCGCTTCCTATTGACAGAATTCATGAACCGAACCCATTTGAAATCGTAGGTGTGAACTTGCTGGGCCTCTGTATACCAAGGATAAAGACAAAGTGTATATCGCCTTGTTTACTTGCGCGGTTACGCGCGCACTCCATCTAGAGGCAGTATCCAGCTTGAGTACGGATGACTTTCTGTTAGCATTCAGACGTTTTATATCAAGAAGACGTATATGCCGAATCGTTCAATCCGATAATGCAAAAACATTTAAAAGAGCTGAACTTGAACTAAAAACTCTGTACAGTGACCTTCAAAAGGAACCAGTACTAGAATTTTTTGGAAAAAAAGGTATTAAGTGGAAGTTTATTCCTGAACGTGCAGCTTGGTGGGGGGGGGTGTTACTAGGAGAGGATGGTAAAAATGACAAAGCCCATTTTAAGGAAAATTTTGGGGAGGGCTCTATTGAAATTTGAGGAATTACTAACCATTTTGGCAGAAACAGAGTCAATCTTAAATTCGAGGCCTATAACATACGTTTATAATGAACCATTTCCTCTCTCTCCTTCCAATTTTTTGACTGGTAGAAGGTCTACCGCCTTACCCCATTGGGCTGGCTCTAGGAAGTTAAATGATATTGATAGAAACAATCTAGTTAGACGATTTTTGTACCGTGAAAAACTCTTTAATGCATTCTGGAAACGATGGAAAAGAGAATATATTCTTCAACTTAAAAGTTGTAATTTCATTAATCCTACTATTCCTAATGTTGAATTTAATCTAGACGATGTAGCTCTTATAGGTGAAGACACGGTACCACGGCAAATGTGGAAACTAGGAAGAATCATAAAAGTGCATAAGGGCCGTGACCAGATGGTAAAAAGTGTAACGCTGCAGACATCTGCAGGTAAAATTAAAAGGCCCATTCAACTGATATACTACCTTGAACTCAAGCAATAAAACTACCATGCTTACAGGTACTTCAGATTTACATGATTTAAATTCAGTTTTGTTGTTGTAAGAAGTCTATTATTGTAAATTTGAATTTTATTAACTAACATAATAATAAACAAATTAACAAACAAAGCTTATAATATATGTCATCGTGATGGAACACAACCACCATCACGGCATCAGAAACGTAACTAACTAACTGTATTTTACCCCATCGGAGAGGGAAGGAGAAAGATAAAATCCCTCGTTAGGGAAAACGGCCTAAAGTCGGAACATCCTCCTGCACCGATGAAGATATTCATCCAAAACATTCACCAAGAAATACAGTTTAACAACCATAGAAGGTAGCGTCCATTGGTAAGGCGATATCTGCAGCTACTGTACGCCGAAGATTACATACACTGGTGTGCAAAAATTAAGGACGAGACGGTTTTTTCAATATAACTTTGTACAAAAGCTTTCCAAATCAACACATTTAATACCGTAAGATCCCCAATACGTAAGGACCTGAGTAATGTAAGCAACACTTACTAAAAGAGAAATCAGAGGGACAAAAAGGAGCTTTATTGAAAACGTAGCAGGGAGCGCAATGCGACTGAAGGCCGAAACATCCCTATGATGGGTGTCCAGCAAGAAACATCCGGTCTTTAATAGGGGATATGATCTCCCCTGACTGCTAGGCAGGTTTCACATCATTTGTGCATGCTGGATATGTGGTTGTTAATGAGCTGTTGAGACAATGCTGCTCGTTCCTCTTGTAGCACCAATCGCAGTTTCGGAATCGTTACTGGCGATAAGTTACGAGCTGCCACGGGTCTCCCTAGTACGTTCCGTCCCTTGAGGGGATCGACCAATCCATGTGTTCAATATCTTCACTCTCCAACAGCTCTTCAACAGTAACTGTGCGATGAGGTGGAGCGTTGTCGTCCATGAAGAGGGACTGAGGACCCATAGCCCTTGTGAAAAGACGCATGTAAGGAAGAAGAATCTCGTTACAATAGCAGTCCCAGGTGACGAACCTCCTTGGGAGATATGAAGGTTGGTCCGGCTACCAAGCATTATGTCTGCTCGAACGAGAACTCCGCGACCTCAAAAAAGTGTGTTCAAAAGGGTGACGGTTTTCTATCTTTCCTGATTCCTGACTGTCTTATCCTCTGTTATCCATGGAACACTGTAAGACGTTCGCCCTGGTACACCTGGATCATATGCAGCAATTTGAAGATGAATATTTGAGTGATTTAGATACCCAGACTCAAAACATCTTAAAAAAGAAAATGGACGATGAAGAAAAGTCCAAATTGTACATCCAAGTTCTGCAAAAGTATATTACGTTTTCTCACGTTTCTGAAAAACAAGCGTCGGAACAACTTTCTGAGACAGATGTAGAAAAAGAAATTATGCAAACCATTCCTGTGAAACAGAAAAGAACGGCATAGAAAATATGTCAGATACTTTCTTTAAAACTATTAAACATTCTGCACTTACGCAATAAATCTTTTATTATCGCCTTATTTACACATCATTGAAATGGTATAACTAAAAATACAAGATTACTATGCGCGCTTCATAAACATGTTATCATTCAACTCGGCTTCCATCATAATAATCTCTCGTTGTGACTCAGGGGAAAAATGAAATATGTGAAAAAAGTCAATGCGTTGCGTTTATATTCGGGCATCCTGATTTAGTTACGAACATTAAGAACTTATACTTAAAAAAATTAAATATATAACATTAAAATTTAGAGCTCGAAAACCTTTAAGTATCATATAGACTCACGGTCCTATTCTATCCTTTTTCTGTGTCCGAATTTTAGTAATAAGCGGCGTGTTGTTGTCATAATTAGCAACACTAACGTCATCATCATCACCATCGTTCTTCTCTGATTCAACTTGACACTGCCATGATTTCAATTGGCTCACATGAGCTGTCGTACTAAAGAAATGCCCTTTCACCTTCTCTTCCAATTGAGTCACTATAGGTATCGCTTGGCAAAACGTCTGTAACTACCAAAGGTCCTCGATATTTTTTTTTGTGTTTTGGTTGATTCTGCAGTTAACTTAGGTACTCTTCTCATAACTACTATTTCTCCTCGTTCGAATTTAAAAGAATTGCTTTTCTTCTTGCCATAATTTGCTTTACTTTTCATTTGCATATCTTCAATTCTCTTTCTAGCTTCATTCTGTAAGATTACTGAATCCTCCCATTCATTTACGTCTTCGTCTGTGATCATCCTCATCAATTCGTCTTTGAATTTTGCTGAATAACTGTGAAGCATTTCGAAAGGAGTTTTATTTGTAATCTTATTTATCATACTGTTTAAATTCCTTTCGCATTCCTTAATCTTTCTGTCCCAATCTCTGTGATTCGGATTTTCCTGTGATTCGTTTTAATCGTAACCAAAATTTTTCGATTTGCTCTTTACACCATTCCATTACCACTTGGATGTTGAGTTGAAGTGAGCGTATGACTGGTTCCATTATTTTCGTAGTACTCTCGAAATTTCTTCGCTGTGAAACATGTTCCTCTATCGCTGATAATTTTTTCTGGTAACCCAAAATCATTTACAAAACTCTTCAATGCAACTAACACATACTTGGTTGCAGTACTTTTCATAGGATATAAAAGTGTAAATCTTGTAAAATTGTCAATTATTACAAATAATTATGTATTTCCTTTTGAACGTTTTATTGAATGGTCCTAAATGATCCTACATGTATGATTACAAAAGCTCTTCTACCAGGTCCTGTTTGATGCAGTACTCATTGTTTCTTACCGCTAGGCACTTTATTTACTAGGCATTCGAAACACATCGAAATATGACGCATAACATATCGTTTTATTCCTTTAAACCAGTATGACTCCTTGATTCTGGCAACGGTTCTATCTGCTGAAAAATGTGCAAAAGATCGTGAAATTTTACTGCAAATGTCTTTTCTCATCGACTTAGGTATGACGTATAGCAATTTCTCCTTTTCCCGATCTGTTACTTTACGAAACAATCGATTATTCTTCAAGACGTAATTTTCTGTTACATACTTCTCTGCATTCGTCTATCATTTATCTTTTTCTTTAAAATTTCTATTAATTTGCGTAATTCTGGATCTGAATGCTGAATCATAATTTGTTCATCTATCGTTAGCGTAAAATAAATTTCCAAGTTGTTCTCAATTATAGAGTCTAAGGTTTCTTCTGGCTGATCAACTCGCGATCGGCTCAATACATCTAAGTGACTCATTTTTTTACCTTGTCTGTGCTTTATTTCAAGATCGTATTCCTGAATCAGATTACTCCACCTTGCTATCTGAGGATTTGAAGTTTTCTTCTTGTTTAAATAAACTAAAGTTTGGCAATCTGTAATTATCTTAAATCGAATTCCAATCAAGAATTCTTGAAGTCTTGTCAAACTCCAAACTGTAGCCATTAATTCTAATTTGCTTGAATGATAATTCTTTTCTGTTTCTGTTGTTCCTTTACTTATACAATAAACTAAATGCCACTTTTTATCTTCACCTTTTTGCAACAGCATTCCTGGCAGCCCTTTGCTGCTCGCGTCTGTGTGCACTTCTGTTTCTGCTTCCGGATTATATACCGGTAGTACTAGTCTATAGTTATATGGTCTTTTAGAGTACTGAATGCTCCTTGCTGATCTTCAATCCAATGAAATACTTCATCCTTCCCCATCAGTCTCGTTAACGGCTCAGCGTTCTCCGCATATTTCGGTACAAACCTTCTAAAAAAACTTGTAAGACCCTAAAAATTGTTTAACTTCATGTTCATTAGTTGGTTTAGGAAAGTTTAATATGGCTTGTACTTTTCTTGGTCCAGGTTGCATACCATTCGATTTTATTAGAAATCCCAAATACTCAACTTCATCTTTACCAAATTCTCATTTTGTGAGTTTCAATGTCAGCTTTGCTTCTCTCATCCACACTACAAACACTTTTCTAAGTTTCTAAGTATCAAACACTTTTCTAAGTTTTTCCCATTATTTCTTTCCAAGATTCAACCGGGATTAATATGTCATCCAAATAGCATAATATTTCTTTATTAAGCAATGGACCTAAAACATGATTCATAAGTCTTTGAAATTCTGCAGAAGCGTTAGCTAACCCAAAGATCATACGTTCAAACTGACCAGTATCATCTGGAGTGATGAAAGCTATTTTCAGTTTCGCTTCTTCACTTAAAGAAATCTGTAGATATCCACCATGAGCCAAGTCCAATGCAGTGAAAACTTTACATTCGCTAAGACATTTCTAAGGTTAATACTAAGTTTATTAGCAGTTATTTTAAGTTTTGCTTCTGGCTATTTATTCTAATTTCAGCTTGCAATTTCCTGCCAGAATGTAAATTCAGAAACGCAGTTAATGCAAATGAGTAAGAGTACTATTTAAGTCGATCTTTCACCGACTTCTACAGACAGAGTCTGATTTCCCTGACTAGCTCGCGTTTGCCATTTGGATACGTTCTGTCTTAGCTACTACGCTCGGCCATACTTTAGGCCCTTGCTTGGCTTCGGCAATTAAATTATATTTAGGGGCCAACTGCTTAGATTGTTGATAGCTTCGGCTATACCTTTCAGATAACTTAGTTAAGTTAGTTTAGTTTAATTTCATAGTTATTTAAGTTCAGGCCGAGGTAGAGGCTTTGTGTAAGTTCCCAGTAGAAACTAATTGTATTTATTCTGAAAAATAAAGGGTAGTTAACCCGTCTTAAGTCTTACGTGTTTTGTTCACACACTTATGCGATTATTCGCTTGTTAGTGTTCGTGGGGTTCTAAGACAGAACTTTGGAATTAGATAAGTAAAACCCCACATTTGGCGCCCGAACGTGTTCTCAACGAATGATGCCGCTAAGTAGCGAAGATTTCTCGTTGACCCCTCCCACCTTTCAGTGCCCTCAACCACAACCAAACCCCACGGAGGTAATCGGATATATCATGGAAACGATGAGAGCAGCGATGAAGTCAGCAGCAACTTTGAAAGAAGAGTATCCGTAATGACCTTTCTGGAGCAGCTGGAGTTACACTTCACGTTATATCCTGTGAAACAGCCGCAAAGAATTATCATCGCTACGACGAATTTATAAGGTCAAGCCCTCAGCTGGTACAAGAATATTTGCAAGAGTTTGTTGGGGGATCCAGGATGCGAAACGTACACTTGGGAAAACTTTAAAATTTTTCTGTTGAAAGCATTCCCAGTTGTAAGAGACCGCGCAAGACTGGAATCAGAATTATTTAGTAAATATCAAACTAACTTCGACGAATTAATAGATTTCATCTTAAGGAAGATCCATATTGTTAAATTATTATATGAGAAAAGGCCCGACAATGAAGTCATTGAAATAATTTTGCCGCGGTTGCTTACGTCAATTCAAGATTTTCTTGAAGTTAGAAATCCGCAAAAGCTGGAAAGCTTATTATAACTAGCTGTCAAATCTCAGAGTAGACGAACGGCCGAAAACACCCGTGCGAACAATTTTAGGCAGTATTCAAGCTTTCATGTTCAAACGAAACCTCAAGTTCAGCAGAATTCCTATCGGCAAGAAGGGAAGGTAACAAAGCCGGATAAGAGTAAAGCCGGTCAGACCGAAGAGTGGGGAAATAAAAAGCAGTTAGACCTAGGGGTTGAAAAGAAAAAGTTAAATAAGTCACCGTTTGGGAAGGAAAATCACTCAGAAATCAAACTGAATACGGCAGTCGTACAAAATTTGGACTTGCCAGAAATTCAAGTACTACAAAACGACGTTCCTACGACCGCCTTACTGGATACCGGGGTTCAATGCCGCTTAATGTCTCAGGATTCTTTTAAAAAGCATTTTCGTCATTACAGACTGTTTAAGACAACTGGACAACGGGGGATTGCTGCCCAAAGCAAATAGTGTATCTGCTTGGGAAAAGTGGGGCTGCATGTTCAAATAAAAAAAAGAGGTTAAAAAAATCAATTTTCTTCTAGTAAAGAATTTATTAACAGCAGTCATACTGGAGGTTGATTTCTTACGCGCAGCTAGCGCAAAAATTAATTTCAAAGATTCTACCTTACAGGTCAAGATGGATAAAGTGGAAGTTGAACAAGCCGCAATGGCGGAACTTGAGCTGAATCACCTCGAAGAAGGAGGAAAAGAAAAAATTCAAGAATTCGTAAGCACTTTTGCCAAATTATTCGACGAAAAACCTGGCTTCTGCCAGATTGTCTCGCACAGCATAGACACTGGGAGTGAGTCCCCAGTTCGGTCTAAGCCATACAGGTATGGCCGCGTGAAGGAAGACATTCTCGAGCAACACATTAAGAAAAAGCCCGAGGATAATATAATTACGCCAAGTACCAGCCCCTATGCTAGTTCTGTAGTTTTATATAGATAGAATGGACTGTCAGCCGCAGATCCGAACGCATGGAGATTCTCTATTGACTACAGAAAATTAAATAGTATAACGAAATACCCCACATGTCCCCTCCTGATAATAGATGAAATTATAAGGAAAATTCAGTCAACTAAATATATGACAACCCTAGACCTGATGTCAGGCTATTTTCAAATTGCAGTAAAACCGGAAGATGTCGAAAAAACAGCTTTTATTACAAAATCAGGCATGTATGTGTTTTTGAGAATGCCATTTGGCTTAAGCGGAGCTTCGGCTACATTTCAAAAAGTTATGGATATTGTTTTCAGGCCAGTCTTGGAAAAAAGTACAATCATCTATCTCGATGATATTATTGTGACGAGCGAACCCTAGAGGAATGCATTAAACACTTAGAGGAAGTTTTTACATTATTAAATGAAGCGGGCCTCAAAATTAATCCTAAAAAGTGTAAATTTGCCACCAAGGAATTGAGTTCACTCTAAATCCCTCAGAGTGGGATTTGAAGAGTGACAGCAGTTTTCGCTCCGTTTCGCGTTAAACAACGCAAATTTACTCTCTTTTTAACAGAATATATTTCCCCACCTGCAAGCATGACCTTGGAGAAGGGAGTGAGGTGAAGGACAGGATGACCCACTGTCTACGCAGAATGACCGAACGCATTTGTTAAAGCGCCATTTCAAGCGAGGACAGTCGTAAGAATGGATGCAGCTCCTTTGCCAAATGTAAGTTCGCTTTTAAAGCATATATACAATTATTTCTTAATAGAAATTATTATAAATTATGGTCTTATAGTTAGATTTATGTGTAAGAATTGAAGGATGCAATAAAAAGTAGTTTTAGTTTGCTCTTTTCTTAGGTATCTGTAAATTTACTTTAAGAGTGTAGTGCTGAAAACAAAAAAAACTAAAAAAAAAACTAAAAAAAAAAAAACTTTAAGAGTGTAGTGCTGAACGTAGTTTTATTTATTAGGTGCTGCTAACACGATAAAGCTATATGTATGGATGCTACGTTTTGTAAACACTTTCTTAAATTTTTTTTTGTATAATTTACACAACACTATCGACTTTAATTATTTAAATTCAGTTTTGCATGCATTCTAGTTCAAATGGGAAGAACAGCGGTGAAAAAAAAATCCATACTATGGTTTTGATTTTTTATAACACAAGTAAGAAAGTTATTTAGTAGAATTGTAGCATGTTAGCAAAAAATAAAAATCGTACATTTTACTAAATTCGCTGGAGTCACATCGTTTTCAGCTTATAGTAGTTTTTAACAGATTTTTACTTTTTTTTAAATAAATTCTGCTTATAGTTTGTGACAATAAAATTCACTTACTGTTGCAAATCTGATTTTTTCCAAAATATAAATACTAGCACTACGTGGGTCATATCAGCATTCTGACACTTATATTTTTGCAAATATATTGTTATTCTCG
>KK113662.1:9031-128330 GCA_000611955.2 Stegodyphus mimosarum | reverse complement strand
AATAAACCTCTTAAGACAGATTTAATTTCTGCTTACGATTTAAAAAAATTTCACATTCTAAAAAAAGAAAAAAAAACCTGAAAGTTTAAGATTTTAAATGACGTCCATAGAGGCGTTTTCTTAACATTTTGTATGTTACCTTTATTTATTAAAAATCATGTTTTTTGCACTTAAAACATAAAATTCAGTTCAAAAGCAATATCGCAAAATAATTTTAAAATGAGTGACTTTATATGTCATATACATGCATTTATTTTAAGCTAAATACGTATTTACTAACAAATATACACTGGTGTGCAAAACTTAAGCAACAGCAGGGTTTTTTGCCATAACTCCACAAGAAATCAACTGAGAGACATGAAATGCAGAAATGAAGGAGAATATTATGTACGTAAAGGATGACGAAAACATCGGAGCTGAAAAAGGAATACAATGCATACGGTATGGAATCAAACAAAAACAAGCTTTACTGAACGCATAGTATTGTGACTCATGATTGCCTATCAAGAGGAAGAACAACAAGCAGATGTTCCTTAATATGGGAATGCCCTTCCCTCACTGCAATGGTTGCTTCGCATCGTCTCCGCATACTCAGAACCAGCTGGTGCAACATTTCTTGCTGTAGGAGTGCCCATTCCTCAATCGGCATCTGTTTGAGTTGTTGGGTGTTCTTCGGAAGATGTAAGCATGCTGCAATGCGTATCCCCAAAGCATCCCACACATGTTCGATGGATTTAAATCTGGGGAGTACGCTGGCCAATTCATTCGAGTGATATCTTCACTTTCCAGTAGCTCCTCAACAGCAAGAGTCCGATGCGGCCGTGCATTGTCATCCATAAAAATTAAGTCTGGGCCAATACCACCTCGGAACAGACGCACATGGGAAAGGAGTACCTCCTCACAATAGCGATCCCCGGTTACAGACCCTCTGTCGAAAACGTGGAGCTCAGTTCGCCCGTTCAACATAATGCCTCCCGAGACAAGAACTCCAGGACCACCGTTACGGTGTCTTTCCTTGATGTTACTGGGATAAAACCGAGTCCCGACCTCTCTCCAAATCAAAATGAGTTGAGAATAGCTTTTGGTACTGAACCGACTCTCATCCATAAAGAAGACACGACTCCATTGATCAGTTGTCCAGTTTTTGTGCTCTCTGCACCACTGTAAACGGTGGCCAACTTTCAACGGGAGGCAGCGTTCAGGACGGTGGGCGAATAGGCCCCCTTTGTGAAGGCGTCTGGCCACAGTAAACCGCGACACTTGTCGCCCCATTGCTGAGCAATGGCGCTTGCTGACTGCTGTCGGCCTCTTTCCGCCTGCAGGACGATATATCGGTCATCCCCTGCAAATGTCGTCCTCGGGCGGCCACCACCAACCTTTCTAACAGCTGTACCTGTGGTTTGGAACGCTTTCCAAGCGCGCGAAAGACACTTTTGTTGATTCCGAACTCTGCAGCTACACTGGTGACAGTACGCCCCTCCTCCAGCTTTCCGATCATTCTTTCCACGTGTGGAGTCGTCCAGGTGATTTCTTCTAGTCATATTTCACGAACTCACTCACTGGCACTTGCAGCGAATATGTTGAAGTGAGTCTCCGCCCTTCCTTTTATTCTACGGTTGAGCTGCGCGCGCCGACATCACGCGTTTTGTGTACGCTCACGTCGCCTCTGACGTTTCGTTCCTGATATTTGCATACGCATGACGTTTCTACTGACTTAACGTGTTCATTGTACTGATCTCCAGACCTCTTTTTCTGCAATTTCATGGCTATCTGCTAAATTTTTACATTGTTGCTTAAGTTTTGCACACCAGTGTATATGTACACCAATATAAATATGACATCTAATATATATGCCAATAATATAAATGTGGCAGCGAATATATATGTACAACCAAATGTATATGTCTTTTAATGCAAGTAAGAAAATTTTAAAAATATATTTATTTTAAACAAAATGCAAGGCATGCTTTTTTTAAGACTTAATTAAATAGTTCAATTCTCACATTCGGCTTATTTTTATTAGTCAACGGAAACAAAACGACTTTTTTATATGTAAGCCATAAAACTTAAATGTTTGATGCATTTTTATTTTATAATATGAAAATTAAGCAATATTGCCTTAGCCTATTATATTAAAAAATAGCAGAGACTATTATATTAAAAAAATTAACTTAATTAACAGATAACAAAATGCGCAAAATTGTCGAAATATATACTAATTTAAACATGATAATTTTTAGTAATTCTAAAATAATTCGTAGATTAATTAATATACATCAACTCAATAGTTACAAAGTTAAACTAAATGACATTCACTTATTATCTTTTCATTTCAATTGGATTTTACATTATATTTTGCCTTAGTGATATTAAAATGAGTGAGAGGATCTGATGAAGTTGAAAATAATATAATTGCTTACATTAGCAAAAGCTATTGTTGTATCAAACAAGTCTTTTAAACCTTTTCTTATCCACAGTCCTTTGAAGTAGGAAAGAAATGTAAGTAACATGATAACTCATATGAATTCACTTTCTGGTTTAGATAGAATTTAAACACCCAGATAACAGAGCTTGTTTACATTTTCGAAACTGTTAGTTCAGAGGTGTAGCCAGAGTTCTTGCTGCCTCGCTCAGTGTAAAAGGTCTATAAAATATCAAAATGATGAGCATAGAAACAAAATATCTGGGTTTATTTTTAAAATAAAACATTAATTCTAATACCGTAAAGTACTATTTTGCTTGTTTTTCTATAAACAAAATCATTAATAGTATTCCAAAAGTTTGATACACTACTCCATCAGCTGATTTGTAGACAGTATGCTACAATTTCTCAGTCTTACGTGTTTCTTGATCCATTTGTTCTTTGAAAAAGTCTTCTCACAACAGTCATAAAAAATATTTACAGGTGTATATCAGTATTTGGAACTGCATTCTGGAAATTTTATGAACTGCAGAACTTCAAAGTTACCATCCGTCCACCTCTCTGTTTCATCTTCGAAAACACTACCGCAAAGAATCCAGTAAATGTAAACACTGCCAAAGCACAAAGTTGGTAATCCCCAAAAAGGAATTCTTTTGCGGTCTCCTCGCTTTCTTTCACTGCTGTTCAAAATTTATTTGCATGTGGCATTTTTTTCTCGATTTATTATTATTTTGTCTGATTTCCGAGCTATGTTTCCTAAAACTGATTTCAAAGTGTTTGCAAAGAAAATTTAGAAAACCGCATACTCGAGTACTCGTTTCGGCATGAAATTAAACATAACGGTTAAGATACATTCAAGGAAATTTTAAATTTTGATTAAAGAATGTTTTCTTCTAAGGTAATAATATATTGCTCAAAATTTTCTTAATGATACAGTTTTTGGGACAATTTTGAGAAAATGGGGGAAGGCTAAATTGATTTCAATAACTAACATTTACTTTATGTAATTTTTACTTACATATGCTTAATATTATGTTTCTTGCTGTTCATTTTAATTTATATGCTCTAAATATCATGTTTAACAGGCTGATTTTTATTTGCAAATGCTTAATTTCATGCTTTTTCTCCGAACATTAATGCATGTCCCCTAAATATTGCCCACCAGCGGCCGAGCTGTAAAGTCGCTGAAAACTGGTAGTTCTGTCCAGGGTTCGAATCCCGTGAAGGGGCTGGCTACATGGGCGTTCTCGTGGTTTTCCACATGTGTAACGTGTATACGAACCAATTTCCCTTAGAAAGACCTCCACAAAGGCATCCTTCCCCCTTAGGCTGATAGCCCTCAAGGCTTTGCAATGATCAAATACACACACAGTCTAAATATCATATTCCTTCTCCTAACATTCATTTATATGCAATAAATATTATGCATTTTTGCCTAGAAGCTTAATAAGTTTCTTTCTACTTAACATTACTGCTAAAACCATTCCCGATTAGCAACGAGCCCACCAGCGGCCGAGCGCTGAACACTGGTAATTCGGTCACATCTTCAAATTCCGCGAAGAGGTTGGCTGCATGGGGCGTTTTTGTGATTTTGTGTATAGAAACCAGATTCTTTAAAAAATCCTCCATGAAGGCATCCCTCCTCTTAGGCAGTTAGCCCTCGAGGCTTTGCCGTAATCATATAAACCAAACCAAGTCGATTAGCCACTGAGGAATTTCGCGAGGGAGAAATGGTCTGTCACTAATGGGTTCTCTGTGGTAGCAAATTCTCATCTTCCCAAGCAGTATTAAAAAAAAGTATTTCACTATCGTCGAGAAATTCTTATTTACATCAATGTGACCATAATTTGCCTGGAATTCATAATTTTCATTCTCAAGTTTTGGTGGAAAACGTAACAACAATTAAAAATCTGTATTTCTTTGAATATTTGTTTAGGGTTTCCCATAATATAAAATCAGTTTGCTTAGTTATAATAATTTATAAATCGTATTTAGGTGCATAAAAATATTAACGATATTTCTAATGTTTGGTAATACTTTTTAAGGTCAAAATTAAAGTTACACTTCTTCCATTCAAAAATGAATTGTTCGAAATGCCAAAAAGTTGTTAAAGGTGAGCTTGAGGGTTCTTTGTAGTTGTGTAATTGCTCTTACATTTACATATACTCATAGTGTATATTGGTGATCTTTAAAATGTGTCGAGCCAGGAAACTAAAATCAAAGTTTCAGCAAAATCAATTAAAAAAGTTTCAGTTCAAAATCATTTTTCAGCATTATGTTAAAACACATAAGTTCTTGTAATAATTTTCATTCAGGATATGCTTGGTTTAAGAAACTGAACCATTAACAGATACATGCATTCAGTTTTTAAAATCAACATTTTTATGACTATATACTAGATAACCTATTTTTGACTTTTGTGTAAAGTTACTGGAAATTATGTTGTGTTTGCAGATTGATGAAGAATTTTTACGTATGCATCAAAATTCGGATACTTTCTCGGAAAAGTTTTCATCGTTTTATGTCAAAAGAATTTTGAGATATGTGGAAACAAAACAGCCTGATATTCTGGTGTTGCTGATTTCAGTGGTAAAGATATTTATAAATTTAACTAGGATTATAAATGATATAATACTTTAAAAATCTTTTCTTTGTTTACTGTTTTAACTACCTACAGCAAAGTAATTTTGCATCTATAACTCACATTGGTCTTCATTCTTAAATGGCTTATAAAGTTTTTTCTTCTGGCTTGTAAAGGTAAGCTGTAAATGCATTTACCTCTAGTGCCACAGGCCTTTTTTAATGTTTTTTTTTGTAATCATTATGTAATAAAAGTCTGTGTATTTTTTCATATATATATAGATGACGTAAAAGCAATAGTTTTGCTCCCAGAACTTTTGCCCAGCCCAAATTATGGGAAAGGAAGAGGGAAAAAGGGAGAAAAAGGTCTCATTCCATTATCAATGAATAGGTACTTGGCATAAGTCTATGCGTAAAAAGTAATTTCATATGATCAGCTATAAAATTCTTTAAATAGGATAATATTTTTAGTTTGCACTGTATGTGTATGTTATTAAGCTATTGATACTATATATACGTAAGCTGAGCTGCATATCCTTTGAAATTTGCTACATATTCTATCTTGGAAGATTCATGTGTGATATTTATAACAGCTTCAATTAATAATTACATTTCACATGCAATTTTCATCCAGTATATGTCTTTTATATATATGTACTTTTATTTCTATTTCTGTAGAGTAAGGGCAAAACAATTATTTGGCCATCAGGCTGTTATTTGCACAAAAAAGTTCCAAATTCTGCACTTCTGCAATATTTGCTAACGTAAGTATTAATGCGTTTTGATATGCTTTGCACTAACTTTCATTTTAAAAGGGCAGATCATACTAAAATGAGCCAATTTACTACAGTGAATGTGTTTGGCCTAATGAGGATAAAATTCATTTTCTGAGACTGCTTTCAACTGCTGTGCCCGCAGATGATGCGTAGTCATTTAGCTAATTTCTGTAGAATCAAAATTGCGTTGATTTGAATGTCAGCTACATGCTAGCAAATATTTTGAAAGAATAAGATGGTTTGTAAATATGTGTGATGTCTTTATACTATGTTCTAAAACATGACACTAATCATTTATATGCATGTATCATACAGCGAGCACAGATTTTTTTTTACTTATAAAATGATGGAGAAATTGCTTCAAGATGAAATTTAAAAAGTACACTTCCAGTCAGACTAGGGCAATCATGAAATCAAGAACGAGCATTAATGTTTATTATGAAGGGATGTTACTTGGTTCCATAAGAATAAAACAGACTAATTCTCCATATTCTTTTTTTTTTCCTTACATTTTTATTTACATTATTTATTACATTTTTCGTGAAGAAGCAATGCACTAATAGCAGTATGCATTACTATCCTGTTCTATATTTGCATCAATATAATACTTACCATATTCCTATATGTAATGACACTGCACTTTTACAGAAACTAAAAGCAAAAGGCCTCTGTGTGCATAAAATTATTAGGGTGGTATTTTTGAAAGAAGAGAAAAATTTTCTGGAAATATTTTTTAATTGGAAAGATAAACTTTCTAATATGGCTCATGGGTATTTGACTTGTCCTCATAGATAGGTAATGGATGTATTCTTAATCAAGAAATTTATCTTCTATCTAATTTATCTAAGACATGAAATCACTTGGAACAGCTCAGAATAAACAGCCGATTCTAGTGTGCATTACAAGTTCATTCTATATTAAAGCAGACAATCAATTAATAGCATGCCCAAATCACGCCATGAAGTAATTTGACATTCTAATTTAAAACTCATTTTTTATACATTAACAAATTTTTATAATTTTATGGCAAGTTTTTTTGTATAATGTCAGCTTTCCCAGAGCTTGTGTGGACTTTTTAAATACATGTTTGAGTAATATACGTGTTGGGTAAGAATTTATTGCATTCTACATATACATTACATTTCATGTTTTTACTGTCACTTTGTTGTCATATTTTAGTGTCATATTGTCCATTTATATGTATGTACATATATTTCCTAATAAAGAGTTTTTTATGTATTGCATGTTTTCATTTATATTTGAATTACTTTGTTCATCGAAACTATTATAATTCTGCAGTTATGTTAATGATTCCTACTCAGATTTAATCAATAAATAAAATACATAAGTATTTTCAACACAATTATGAAAAATGAATTTTTATCTTACACATGTGAGGATAATCCATATTGTTTCACTTTAAAATTTACTTTATTCTTTCCATATGAGACTTAGAATTAGAATTAGCATATGTAAAAATAAGTTATAGTCTAAAAGTATATGTAAACATTTATTCACTGTAATGATTAATGTATAGGAATATGTATGCATATAACTTCTCAAAAGTAAAAAGCATTAAAAGCTAACTGGAAGATTTTAAGCTTCATACAAAATTTGGTGTAATCGGTTAATTAATTTTAAGCTCTTCATAATTTTGTAATAACAAATAGAATTATTTCTTTCGCAATATTTTGTGCAATATATGAACTTAAAAACAATAGCATGAGAATATTTTATGGCTACTTACTTTCTGAATGTCAAACATTGTAAATAAAACTGAATAATTTTCAGGTAAGGGTAATTAATTTCATATTTTTTTCTTATTTCAATGTATACTAAAATATTATTCTATTTTTTACGCATATTATGCTCCAGCAGACAAAATACCATAAACATCAATTCACAAATTGTATTAAAATATTCATTTATAAGTAGCAATTTAAGAAGTTAAATCTAGCAGATTATAATACAAGTTTACTAAGACATATATATATGATCAGCTGTTTTAACACATTCAAATTTTCATGATTATAAAATTTTTCAAGAACTGTTTTTAATAAATTACTTTTCCGACAATTGTGGTTATTTAACGGAAAATTTAGCTTACAATTTACATGATTACATGTTTTAATCTTGTGAATGAAAACTATGAAGCTATACAAAATTTAGAATGTATATCACTATGTATATATATGATATATCTAAAATGATTTTTTAAAATTCCTTTTTTCAAACTAAGCCTTTTTGATTTCTCAAATCAAATTTTGAAAATTGTGAAATATTTAATCAAAATTTTAAGTACCTGAAAAATTTAATTTTTTATTCAAAAACACAAGTTTTCAGTCCGAATATCTTGCTATTCCAGTTTTTATATATCAGTTGCATTAATTTTCTTATTTTTATTACTTACTACACATAGAAAAAGGCAAAAACCATGTTTTTGTAAAATAAAATATATTCTGTGAATTCAAAGTAATTTCATATTAGAACTATAAGTGACAGGATTAAGTATTTTATAATATTAAATATTGTAGCATGACACCGAATTTCCAATATTTTAATATGGATGTAATTTTTATTTTATATATACATTTCCTTAGATTTGGAAAGAGAAAACTATATGCCCAAACAATGGGGATATGATTACCCTAAAACAATGCTTTTTATTTCAGTGATGGTCTACTTTGATTCATAATCGTCTTCATCACCAATAAATGTTTTTGTAAGTACATATAGATATCAAATCTAAAAGAGATGCATGTATGTCAGATATTTAAAATCACAATAGCATGTTAAAAAGTAGTGTAAAACATTTTTTCAAGAGATAATATTAACCAGAAATTTAAAACTTTCCCTCAGCCATAAACTTTACATAGCAAATACCAGTTTTAAGTCTGCATATAAAATAAAATAAGTATATAAAAATCGCACCATCAAGGAGTGAGCAGACTATTATAACTCCTTGTAATGTGCGTGGTTTCACACGAATATCTAGCGATATCTCGCTATCGAGAAGAGCGAACGAAGAAAGGGTCAATCCTTTTTTTGTGTGAGAAGGGACCGCTTTTTATTGGAGCGAAAAGTCGCTTCTTCCAGTTTGGTGCCATTTTGGCATTAGAGGGTAGTGGGATGTCACTCCTTTGGAGTTGGATACAACTTTTTCGAATTTAGAGTGTACCTCGGCTATAAAATCTCCAAAAACGGTATTGAAGCTGACAACTCTAAAGTTTTAGCGATCAAAAGTTATCCACCGCCAAATACAGGTAAGAAGTTATCATCCTTCCCGAGAATGTGTTCCTATTATAGAGTATTTATTAAAGATTTTCTAAAGATAGTTGACACCTTGTTGGTGCTTAAACGGAAAAAGACTAAGTTCACATGGGCAGCGGAGGCGAACGCGGCGTTTGAAGAATTGATGCACGCCTTAATTAACGCCCCCGTCCTCAAATTCCCGAAAAGGGATCAAAATTTGGAGATTGTAGCAGACGCGTCAGACTACGCAGTTGGCGCAGTTCTTTCCCAAAATGGGCAGCCAATAGCTTTTTTCAGCAAGACGCTTAATCAAACTCAGCGAAATTATACTGCAACTGAGCGGGAAACCCCTGACGGTCCTACTAGCGGTGCAAAAATTTCGTGTGTATTTTGGAAGAGCCCCGATAACTGTGTATTCAGATCACGCATCAGTTAATTGCCTATACTCAGATAAATATCTTTCATCCCGGCTTATACGTTGGACACTAAAACTGCAAGATTTTAATTTAATAATAAAATACACACCGGGGAAAGAAATTGCAGTTGCAATATCCAGAATAAAGATCGATGAAAACGGAAGTACAATTAAATGTACGATGCTAACTGCGAAAATAATTGAATCCCGAGAAACAATAATTGCCGAATTAAAAACGGACGCAGAATTTAAAGACATTTACGCCTATCTGAAAGATCCCGGAAATTTTGAATATGTAGATTTAACGGCTATTCTTAGTAGGGCGGACCATTATGAAATTATCGATAAATTGCTCTTTTACACGAAAACAACCAACGATAATCAAGAATTTGCGGCCGGTAGTCTCAATGAGTCTACGCTTAAGTATTCTAGAAGAGCTTCATGACTCGAAACTAGGAGCCCATTTGGGTGTGAGGAAAACCCTACAAAGGGTCCGCGAAGCGGTATATTTTTCGCAGTTATACAAAGTTGTGACGGCGTATGTCAGGACATGTCACATGTATCAATTAATTAACGACATTAATTACAACCCAGCCCAAAGCAAAACCAGTCCCTTGTGAACAATTCATGGCCCATTTACCGCAGGAAAGAGTTACACCAAACTTCCCATTCAATTGTGTAGGAGTTGATTTTTGCGGGCCATTTATGATAAAACACAAAAATCAGAGGAAAGGAATTCTTAATAAATTATATTTATGCATTTTTGTAACAAAGGCTTGTCATTTGGAGCTTGTTACAGACTTTTCTAGTGATGCCTTTGTGGCAGCATTAAAAAGATTTGTTAGCAGAAGAGGTAAGTGTGCACGTATCTCTTCCGACAACGCGAGAAATTTTGTTGGAAGTAATTTAGAATTGAAAAATTTAACAAATTGATTAACAAACCAGATGAAAATTTAGGTAATTATTTTTCCTTTGAGGGCACTGATTGGACTTTCATTCCTCCGTCTGCTCCTATTCATGGAGGACTTTGAGAGGCAGCCGTCAAGTCCGTCAAACATCATCTCAGACGTGTGGTGGCAAATTTAAAATTAACATTTGAGGAATTTTTAACTATAATTACCCAAACTGAAGGGATACTTTATTCACGCCCACTGTATCCTATGTCAGCTGAGTTGGATGACTTTGACGTCTTGACGCCTGGTCATTTTTTTATTGGAAGACCAATAACTGCATTAGTCGAAACTAGCATTTTAAATGCAAGTGATAACATGTTAAATAACTGGAAAAAGTTAACAAAAGTAATTCAGTCCATCTAGAAATGTTGGTCAAACAATTATTTAAATACACTTCAACAAAGAAATAAATGTTATAACGAAAAAAATAATGTAAAAGTTGGTACTATGGTCAGTCTACGAGAAGATAATACATCTGTTTGTAATTGGCCATTAGGCAGAATTATAGAAACGCTAGCAGGTAAAGATAATAAAGTAAGAGCCGTAAAAGTAAAAACAAAAAAATGGAACTTTTACAAGGCCAATTTCTAAAATTTGCATTTTATCTTTACCTAAATGAGTAAAATTAATGTAATTATAAGATGTATATCTATAGGGTATATTTTAATTAAATTCGTGTTGTAGAGCTGTATTTCTGAAAATTTTAAATTGTTGAATGTAACCACGTCAACAACGGGCGGTATGTCCACGCCTGCGAGCGCAACGCACCCGGTTAGAAAAATTTTACTAGTTACGCTGTCGACGAGAGTAATGATTCAGTAAGGCGAGAGATCTTAATAAGTGAGTGTGTGTTTACCTTACTATTGAATCAGTGTTTTATTATTCAGTCCACTGTGTGATTCTTAACCATATTATTTATGAGAATGAGGACCAGCGAACAAAATTGAATTCGCAGGTTGCTATCTGTTAAACAGAAAAGATTTTTGAATTCACAAATTGGCGAGCATTTATTTTGTAAATACTTTCTTTTGGAGAATTCTCAAGCTGCGAGAAACTAATTTGTGAATATGTTTAGTCGCAAGACTTCAAATGTGTTAACTTAAGGAAAGATTGTAGCAAACCTTTGTGAATTGTGTATAGCAACTATAACAAATGATGTAAAATGAATTTTAGAATATTCCATGTTAAAATGTTCTATTGAATGTAGAAATGCTAATGACAGCTTTTAAACTACTGTAAAAGTTATACTTCTACAAATGTAAGTTTTGGTCAAGCATGACTCTAAATACTTTGTATAAGAAATGAATTGAATGAAAATATAGATTGAATGTGTTTAAAGTTAGCCTCTCCAGGCTTCACTTAAGAATTTTAAATTAAACTCCTATGTTAGTACATTAGAACTAGCTTTGTGTTTAAGGAGTCTTCTAAGGTCTCGAATGTCTAGTTTCTAACAAATCGTAGCGGTTGGATAGTGGTAGTGCATCTTCTCGGAAAAACAACAATAAAAAGCCCATTTTCATTCAGAATAATTTCTGGAGAGTGGGAAAGAAGATTTAAATTTTGAAAGTGTTTGAGGGCCAAAATATAATTTCAATAATAAGAGAATGGTAGAAAAAATTAGATGCTTGTGAAAATTCAACTAACTTGATTCCTTCCAGAGGACTGGAAGGATTAAGAATGAGAACTTGTTCCACAGAGAAGAAGATGTTTGTCCCAGTCAATTTGAAAAATAAAAAAAAAATTGAATGTAAAATTCTTAGTATAGTTTTAGATATTGCGTAAAGTTGGCCCTAAACAGGAAAAGTTTTAATGATGAATTAAGGAACGCACACTTGCTACAAGTTGAAAACTTTGATGAGAAAGCGTGTGTAGAATTTAAACTCTTAAACAAGGTCGTTTTGAGACCTTATTCTTCCAGTAGTTAAATTCTGGCAGCCGAAGATGTAAGATTTATCCTAAGTTTATTAACAATTATTTTAAGTTTTGCTTCTGTCCTATTTATTCTAACTTCAGCTTACAATTTTCTGCCAGGATGTAAATTCAGAAACGCAGTTAATGCAAATGAGTGCGAGTACTATTTAAGTCGATGCTTCACCGACTTTTACAGAGAGAGTCTGATTTTCCTGACTATCGCACGTTTGTCATTTGGCTACATTCTCTCTTAGCTACTACACTCGGCCATACTTTAGTCCCTTGCTTGGCTTCGCCGATTAAATTATTATTTATGGGCCAACTATTTAGATTGCTGATTGCTTCTATACTTTTCAGATAGCTTAGTTAAGCTAGTTTAGTTTAATGTCATAGTTATTTAAGTTCAAGCCCAAGTAGAGGCTTTGTGTAAGTTCCAGGTAGGAATTAATTGCATTTATTCTGAAAAATAAAGGGCAGTTAACCCGTCTTAAGTCTTAAGAGATTTGTTAACAGACTTAAGCGATTATTCGCTTGTGTTCGTGGAGTTCTAGACAGAACTTTAGAATTAGATAAGTAAAACCCCACACATTCAAGATCATCTATCCTAGGGAGTGGAAATTTATCTTTAACAGTTTGTGTATTCAATTTTCTGTAATCTACAACTAATCGTAGTTCACCTGTCCGTTTCGTTACGAATAAAACTGGACTAGCATACGGAGATCTTGTTTCAGTAACAGCTCCATATTTGTTCCATTCATTTATTATTTTCTTTATAGAAGCACGCTCAATGGGAGAAATTCACAACTGTTAGCTCCAAATATGCTTATTTTTTGTTGCGAGAAAAAAAAGAAAAAAAAAAAAAAGGCCCTTAAAACCGTCTGACGTCGTTGAAGAGACGAAATTATACCTCAATGCGAAATCATTTTACAACGCATTAGCAGCTGGCATCCTGTTATCCGTTCCTAACAGTACCGACCCTGCGAAACTTACGATGGCGGAAAAAATAGAGAGCAGAGCATTAATCCTTTTTTTCCACCTCATCACTCATCGCGGTGTCACGTCGGCGTCATCGCATCGTTCAGTGAAACTTATCTTTATGCGCACTTTATTAGGATTTCTGTGTCAGTTATTCCCAAGTAAATTATGAAAGAAGAAGTGTAATTTTGTTATCAGATGGTCGATAATCACATTTATATTATTTCTTCTTGATAATTCGTTTCTGAAAAGGAATTTTCTAGAACTTCATTTATCGGGAATTTTAGTTATCTAGTTCACTTGTTCCTCTTCTGTGCCAAGTACAGCTGTTCTTATTTCTTTTCGGAACCTTGTATACTTGAAATTGACGAAATCGGCTCCAAACTTTGTTCTAATACAGTCCTCAATAAATAAGGGACACCTAAAGGACCAGACTTTTTATCCCTTATTAAGAGGAGGTAAATACGCGCCTAATTCAAAGGGATCAGGACCAACAGAATTGTCCCTTGAATAGAGATGTCCCTGACAGGAGGCACTGCTGTATGAATTGTTACGAATTTTGTATGTAGATAGATAATTATAGTGAAATTATTTGTGAAATTGTTGCATTTTTTTCTATATAATCGAATATGAAAACGTAGAAAGATGATGCGGAAAAATAAGAATATAAGAATACAAGGGGGAAGTCTATTTAACATTGAATAAATGGCTGCCTCCCTAATTAGGTTAGATATCGCAAAGACAGCGATGGTTTTGGCCGCTAATTGCTGATCACCAAATTTGGCGAGAAATCGCAAAAGGTCGGCAAACTTGGCGACATTTGGGCCCGTTCCCTGTATCACCGTAATAGGTATTGTAATTGAATAAATGTAGTTCATCATTATATTAGCTGTAACCATATCCGGCCCTCATATGCCTTAGAGTAATTTTGAGGAGCAGAAAGAACTAAAAATATCTCGGCTGCCGGGTGAAAACTTTATAACATCGGAGAGAGCATCTGCTGCCAGTTGTTGTCGTGAGTTGTTCATTCAGGTTATTTCTGAGTATTCAGATATCCGTGAGAGCTTCGTCGTTTTAATGAACTTTGCAGTGCATTGTGTTTAATGTTCTTAGTAGTTTGAAGTGTAACTACTCATTGTACTCTGTGATACTGTGAACGAGTATCCTGTAGAAAGTTCCAGAATGCTGAAGTGTTACTTTCGATAAAATAAATTTTCTCAACCTATCATCGGACCTGTGTGCATTCAGTCTACTACGAACCCGTACGAGCACAACAATATTAATTTCCTTGTAATTTTAAGCCTTGCTTCGTACAAAATAAATACCATAAAAATACTACTTGTAATAAAATACATTCTATAACAAAAAAATCGACGCACCAAGAAGGAATCATCCGATTGCTTTGAAATTTTGTATGCATAAATGTTTTGAACAAATATGCAAATGATTAAAATTTGGTGTTCAATGAATGAATAGTAAGAACTCCAGCGCATCCAGCAGATGTATATAAGGAGCTGTTCTTGAACTGTCTTTAAAAATTTCTGTTGCATTGCGATTAAGGATATCTTTCAACCACTGGAAAAATGCTTCGCCGCAGGATTCGAGAGCTCATCACCAGCAACTGTCAGAGTTTGAAAGAGGTCGTATCATTGCATTGAAAGAGGCAAGTCGGGCAAATCTGAGAATCGCTCTGGCAAGAATGGGTGGATAATGGCAGATTTCAGCGTCGTGATGGTAGAGCGATGGACGCAGGGCCACAGATCGGGAGAACAGAGTGATTGTCAGATCAGCTGTCACAGCACCTGAATCATCGCTATCAACATCAAACGTGCGACCCGCACATGAATATCCACCGTGAAGTGGCGGATAGGGCCGGCGGTCGACCCGGTGGGCTGAAGCGATTTGGGGCTGATCAAGAAACTCGAACGATCCAATCGACACAGATGACTCCTTGAGACAGCCCTGCGCGTGAGGGAGACGTGTATGCGCGGGCCAAAGCGTATGTATGCGGGCGACATAGCGCACTAAAACTTCCATGAGATACTCCCAGCTGTAGGATAACTGTGCATGCCTGTGCTATTACTGTGTGCGTTTTGGTGAGTTGCATTAATCTGGTGGTAATTAGTTTGTGAAAGTGCAAAAATGTGTTTGCTTTGCGTTTTTTTCCTCGTTCGGATGCTTATTTCAATGATTCGTTTGATTTTATATGACATATTTAAGGTTTGGGGATCATCTTAAATCCTCAAGTGATCGAGGACTAACGTGGACGTGATTTGTTGATGTTTCGAGACCGACGAGATTGTGTTTTACAATTTATTCACCGTGTTTATGCTCTAAAGTACAATGATTTATGTTATTTCTCTATTCGGTTTTGAATTTAATCCTTATTTTGCATTTTCACGCTATATTTACTGTATTAGAAACATTTTTCTACGGCAGGCACTTAAGCCCAACAAGGCGGATTCATGTTTACATTAGAACTAACGAAAGTCTAACTGTAGTAAATCATTTGGTGCAACAGACTGTATTGTCTTTTTTCCTGTCGAAGACTTAAATACGATCCAGCACTGGTGCGCCATTTTTGAAGTTTTCTTGTTGTTGCATAATTTGTTCCATTTTAGCGCTCGAACTCTGGATTTAATTTTAAGAATTATTTTGAAGTGTTTTAAATAAGAGTTTATAATCAAACTATAATTATTGTCATTTCTACGTGCTTTTGTTAAATGTGGCGATGTGATATTGTGCGTTTTTATGAAAACCGACTGCCGTAAAAGCCTGCCGCCTCGCTCAATTTTATATGAATTTTATGAGAAATTTTTATTTAGAATTGGAAACTTAGAAACTTTGAGTTTATATTTAAATATTAAGCTACATTGGGTTAGAGCCCATGTAGGCTTTATTGGTAATGAGAGGTCCGGCATCGTGGCCAAGAAGGCGGTCTCGGATATCAATGCAATTGATATTGAAGGAACAGGTTCAAAGGAAACTGCTATTCGAAGAATGAAATAGTTTTATGTTAACAAATGGAAAACACGGTGGTTCTCTTCCCTAAAAACAAAGGTTTTATGGAACTAATTAAAATCACGAATACGATTAAATGTATGAACAATATTTACTTTAATCAGGTTTTAACTGAACATGGTAGGCTTTCGTTCTATTTCAACCGATTTAATCTGCAGGAAAATAAACTATGTAATAGTTGTCAGATTGATGGTGATGGTAGGCATTTTGTGGTTTAACAGCCCCTATTAGATATATTTTTAACATCTGGTTTTAATGTAAATGCCATTAATTGTAAAGTTTTTAAATCGTATACCATTAAAATCATATACCATCATAAGTTTATTAACGAAAATAGAGAGTTTGTTGGAAACTTCTGTTAGAATTGAATTCTGTATTTATACAGAATCTGTTCTATGTTGTGTTTGTGGTCTATGTTGTGTTTGTGGTTTTTGTTGTGTTTGTAGTTTTGTGTTAGGTGGGCTTTCTTATTTTTAATTTAGTTTTTTTACTTCCTTCTACGAAGTAAAAAGGAAGTATTGTAATCGCGAAAAACTTCAGGCATTATATTTCAACGAAAATATCGATTTTGACTGCTATCGAATACAATTTAACGATATTTTTGAGTGACATCCGTACGTAAGGACAGAATTAAGGACTCTTCTACCCCCCCCAAAAAAATTATAAAATGATTTAAAATAAATTCTGAAGAGAATTTTTCTTGGCGTCTGTGCGTATGTACGTATCTCGCATAACTCAAAAACGACTAGCCTCAGAACGTTGAAATTTTATATATAGGACTGCTGTAACATGTATAGATATGCACCTTGTATTTTGGTTGCCAATCGGCCGCTCTTATATCCACTCTGTTACTCGGCTCAGTGATCTCAGTTTCTTTATCCTTATATGTTTGTAAATTGTGCATTTTTTGGTTTAAAAATTATTGAATTATGTTGTTTTGGTTAAGATTTTATGCCTTTAGTTAACTTGCACACAATAATTGTGGAATTATCAACAATTTAAAAGTTTTTTTAATTGCGGCTAAGCCTAATTTTTGATTAACATGACCACCAAGTTTGTTTACATTTGAAACTTAGCAGAATAGTGGATTTGTTGCCAATCTGGAGGAACTAAGCTTCGCAACAACGAAGTAACGTCTTCTTTTATTATTGGAAATTGAATTATGCTTCATTCATTCTGGAATTATCATTTAGGTTATTAGCTTGTTTTTGTGTTGAAACTGTAATTTTAATTGTAAAAATTGCTTTTTTAATTGTTTTAACTGTACTTGGTGTTTTATGTTTTTCTATACCTTTCAAATTTTAATGAAAATATTTAAAATTTTTATGTATTTTTGCCTTACCGCGAAGTGAGAATTGAAGAAATTAGTAACGCATGCGCATTAGTTAAGCGGCGCTGAATCGTCTGCGAAAAACTGCTACTTTTTTATTTGTTTAATTTCTTTCATGTATCGTTTTAGATTTATTATAGTATTTGAATTGAACTTGTGGTAATCTTTAGATGATATAATTTTTGTGCACTCTGAGTTATAAAATGAGTGAGATGTGTGAAGTTAAGTGGTTAGTGTTAAGTGAAACTAACTGTTAAGTGAAATTAGCGCCGAAGTGTCGCTATGGTAAATAAATATAGTGAAATAAATATAGTGCATTTATTTTATTGTGGTTTATGCGCTATCCACGAAGTAGATTTATTTCAAAATACGTTAACTGTTAAATCAATATGTTTAAATGAAATGCAGGAAAATTGCGTATAATTTAATATTCCGTAGAAGGAAGTCATGTGGTCAACACATCAGATTTTGTATTTATTGTTTGGGTCGCTGGCTGCCCTCGTACGGAGGCCCCTTCCTTTGAGCTATAGGAACATTCTTGTCCAAGTGGATCGAAGGGAGCCTTCTATTCTTACAAATCCTTAGGGTAGCTGTAGGCTGTAGGGCAGGAATAGATTAGAGTCTATAATCGACAGTGTTCGACAGCGTCGATAGTCGTAAAGTAGATTTATGAAAATACAGTACAATCACATTCTAATTTAATTGTGAAATTGAAAATATTGCATTATAACTGAAATTAAAAAAGACTCTCTAGAGAATTTTACTGTGCCACTTAATAATGTAAGTTGACGACAAAAATATTGCAGTTGAATTTTTTACGTTACTTTTTAGGTACGTAGAATGGATAAACGAAAAATCAAAGGAGGTGCACAGAAACTCCGAGAAAAGAGACAAAATCCCTTGAAGGATACTGCAAAACATTGCTCAAAAATCACGGATTTGTATCCTCGATTTCCAAAACCAGCAGCTTTTACGCCGATATTTACTACGCGAACACAAGAAGAGACCACCGTTTCAAAAGCATTTGAGGCTGAAATATCAAACACATGCGAGTACAATTCGGTGCTGCTAACAACGGACACAACCAATACAGAAAACATTGCCGTAACAACAACAAGCACATCGTCATCGTCTTTTTCATTTTGGTCGGCTTTCTAGTTTGCACGACCGACAGCAGCTCAAGATCGACAGGATTTTATTAGCAAACATCCCTGCCAACCTTCAGCTTCAAACCATTTGCCTTTTCTTCCTCATCTAGTGTTTTATCGTCCTAACGGAAGTAATAGAAAATGGTTGAGTTTCTGTAAACAGACAAACGGATTATTCTGCTTCATTTGTTTACTTTATTCCGACAGCTCTAACGAAAGTACTTTCGTTAATGGAGGAATGAGAGATTGGCGCCACGTAATACAACGCGTGAATGAACATGAAGCGAATAAAATTCATAATAAATGTACAGAAGCACATATAATGGATGTAAAAGGAAAAGACATATATAGTACTTTGTTTTCTGAAACGTCGACAATTCGTCAAAAAAAAAATGCAATAGAACGAAAGCGAGGGTTGGAAGTAATTATTGATGTTGTTCAATTTATCGGAAAAAGATGAATTGCTTTCCAAAGTCATAGGAATGAAAATGCTCGAAGCTTCATATCTTAATGTTGATCATGGAATTTTTCTGGAAATGATACTACTACTTTCAAAATACGAAGCTGTTCTTCAGAGCATATCAATGCTATAACAAAACATGCTGATCGTCAAAGTAGAGGGAGTAACGCAACATTGTTATCTAAAATGACGATAGATTATATCATAACTAGCATCAAGAACATCATAAGACGGTTAATGTTAGCTGAGATTCGAGAAGCGAATTTTTACTCACTTCAAATTAATACTGCTACTGACATAAATCAAATGGACCAATGTTCAGTTGTTATTAGGTATCTTTATAAAGAAAACATGTACGAAAGCGTGATAGGTATTTTATCTTGAACAGATTTCACTGGACTCGGTATGTGCAATAGGGTCATCAACTTCTTAGAAAGCATGGACATTGATGTCAGAAAATGTATCGGCATTTCTGCAGATGGCGCGTCAAGTATGCGAGGTGCTTACAATGGTTTTACTAAATGGTTAAGTGAAAAATCACCTCACCAAATTCATGTTTGGTGTTACCCCACGCTCTAAATTTAGTACTGGTCGATTCTACGAATAGCGTTTTAGAACTAACATCTCTTTTTTCACTTATAAAGGAGTGTGGCAAATTCTTTAAAGAATCCTATCTAAGAATGTATGTGTGGAGAGGAATCGATGAAAAAACCAAATCTAGGAAACTTCATCTCATCGGTGAAACTAGATGGAATTCGAAATACTACGCCCTAAAACAAATTTTTGGCACGTTCGATTGCAAAGATAATTGTTTATACGTAGAATTAATACTTGCACTCAAAAGTATTGCTTCCAATGATATACAAAATGCACAGGTACGACAAATGGCAAAATCTATTTTGGACAAAATATCAACTTTTAGAATAATTTTGTCTGCTCATGTATATTTGAAAATATTTCAATATACTGAGCCAGTAACGAAATATTTGCAGACTAAAGGATTAGATTACATCCTAGCATATAATATGGTTAGGGAGGCTACAGGCTCTTTAAAAGTCATTTCTAGAAACTTTGATTTAATATTTAACGCATCAAAATCGTTTGCAACGGACTGCAATAATAAACTAGAAAGGCTAGGTTGTGATATAATTATAGAAGAAGAATTACCTGTTAAAAGATGGCGGAAAGTGAAGCAAATGGACGGCGAAGAGTCGTCCGACTATAATTTTAATTGCCCTTTCTAACAATTTGAAGTTACTATCTTTAATTTTAGAATGGATAACACCATTTCATCGATGGAAAGTAGGTTTAAAGGGCATAGGAAGTTGTATGAAGACATCGCTTCTCGATCCCCAAAACTTTTCAAAACCATTGTTGCCGAACTCTTTCGACTATTTATCTACATTATTAGGGCACCATGAAGGTGTAACAATTGATAATCTTAAAGATGAATATCAGGATCCAGTAAGTAAATGGGAAATACTAAAAAGTTCAATTGAAAATCATTATTCTGAGTCTGATACTGGGTCAGAAGGAGAGAGTGCTCTATCTATTAATGAGCATTTATCCAAAGCTAAATGCATTTTTTGCAAAAATTGCGTCTTATATGTATATAAATTACTCCTGAAATATAATTTATATAGTAACGCGTACGCCAATGTCTTTTTTGCTTATAAGTTTGTACTCACCCTATCTATAACGCAAGTTGAATGCGAAATCACTTTTTCAAAATTAAAAATTGCAAAAAGTAGATTAAGTAGTACTATGAAGCAAGCTAATTTGGAGTCATTGCTATTGATGAACACAGAGAAGGCTATTTTGGCTAAAACAAAAACTGAAGATATAATGGAAGAAATATTTGCCCAGGAGCCTAGAATTAAAAAGTATTTAGATGGCTAATTATGAATCAACCGCTGTTTTGTTTATATAATTATTTAGCCATTGTTATTTGTAAGGTTTATAATGCGTTTTCTAACAGTTATTTTAAGTTTTGTATCTTTCCTATCTTATTCTAATTTCAGCTTACAATTTCCTGCCAGAATGTGAATTCAGAAACGCAGAGAATGCAAATGAGAATGAGTACTATTTAAGTCGTGACTTAACCGACTTCAACAGAGAGAGAGAGTCTCATTTCCTGACTAGCGCGCGTTTGTCTTCTGGCCACATCTCTCCTAGCTGTTACTACGCTCGGGCATATCTAGGCCCTTGCTAGGCTTCGCCGATTCAATTAATACTTAGGGGTCAACTAGTTGTGATAGCTTCGGCTATATTATTTAAGGTATCCGACCTCGTTCGGGTACCTTTTTTTAAAAAATAGTTTTTATTTTAAATATAAATACTTTAATTTAAGGATAAGCATATTAATACTTAAAAACAGCTTCAAAAATAATGATAATTAATTTTAATTTTGAAAAATTGGGAAAAAAAGGATAATTTTTGCTTAAATTTTGCTTTTATGGCAACAGCGGCAGTGAACAATGTATGCATAAATATACAGTTTTTTAATTTGTATTTATGTTTACACTTGTTGTGTATGCAATAAAGCAAAATAATTAAGAAATATTCATATATTCTTGAGATATGTCAAAATGCACAGTATTTACTGTATATTTTCCTGTTATCGCATTCCGTTATCGCATTCAAAATCTAAAAATAAAAAGTGATAATTCAACTTGTAATTAATATTTCTAAAATATTCCGCTTCAGAGCATGCATCAGATTATCTGAAACATATATGGAAAGTAGCATTTAATTTTATTCATAAAATTTTGAGTTGTTACTGTTACCATACACCATATTTACAAAAAATTGCATTTTTCAGAAAACAAGTTTGAAGTTTCCATAAAATAATTTCTTAGCAAAAGAAACGTTACTGACAATTAAAATTCTCCTGATTTGTAACTCACACCTTGCTTTTATTCACACACATCATGCTTTTTTTTTCGAACAGCTCGTAATTTTTTTCTTTGTGTTTTTGCAAAATTTGTGGAATGCCGCCGAGAGTCGTGATTCCGCACTTTATCAAGTTTCCGAAACCCCTGCTCAGTGTAAAATCCTGGACACATATCTAACTTTGAAAATACTTGAAGCAAATCAGTAAATCCATCATTAAACAACACAACACTTATATGTGCTCCAAACATTAATGTTCGCAAGTTTACGAATGTTTCTTTCGGAACAATTTGCCACAACATGCCATTAAAACACTCGTTGGCATTAAACACTCGTTACACAACTCCATATATGTAGGTTTAATTAAATTTAAAATATGTGTTGGTATACCAGAGGATGTTTTGCTGATTTTTTTCTTTTCTGCAATCGCACGCTGATGGTTGCACCAATTCGTTGACCCAGGAGGACATTGGCCATGCATCGGTTTCGAAGAAGAAGAACTACAATGGAACAATGCAGCTATTACAGCCTGTTGCATCTCAATTAAATTTCCAACATTACTTCTAATTGCAATGCCATAATAATTCTGCAGTTTATCAATGAAAGAATCTGTCAGTTTACCTTTTCCTTTCAATCCAGGAGTGGAATTTTTCACTTTTCGTAGTCTGCTACCAACCCTTTTTTATACATGTCCAATGCATTCCAGTTTCTTCACCGAATCTTTGCCATATATATCTTTCACCGTTAAAAACCCCTTAGAATCCCCATCCCCATAATACTCCGTATACTTCAGCTTTCGTAATTTGGTAGATGAGACGAAAATGCGATAAGCACCAACTGCTTCCATACCTGAAGCAGATCCTTTATAATTTGCAGAACAATTATGCTCTGCTTTAAGTATGTCAAGCTGAAGGTTGCGTTCCATTTTGTTTATTTTGTTGCAAATGGCACAAAACTGTGACATAACTTCAAGTACTTTGCCAGTGTCAATCGACAGAGCAGCAACACATCCATTTAACGACGAGTACCCTCTCCGTTGCCATGTCCCATCTACAGATACACCGCACTCAGTCACATTTTTTATAGAACGTTTAATTTTGGAAATCTTGATTATGTCATCAGCAGCTTTCAGCATAGAGTCATTTGACACAGAAGCAACAACACTAAAAAGCTTTTCTTGAGTTCTTTTATATGATGTGTTTTGTGGAGGCATTGGTAAATTTAACGCTGCACAAAATCTTTTCGCTGCAGATATACCTTTCCCAATTATCCTCATAGCAAACACAAATCTGGTATTAATATCCAGTGACCTCCCATTTTTTTCAGATGATGTAAATGTTTTCTTAAAATTACACCCCTTGCAAGTCAATGAAAAATATGAAAACAAACCAAATCGAGAATTTTCTGAAAATCTCAAACCTATTAAAAAATTTTTAATAATTACGATTTTAATAAATAAATTACCTTTATTTATTAAAATCGAAATATCAATAAAACGATTGCCTGTCATATCATTACTCAAGCTTGCATCAGAGAGCTTAGTATCATTAGACAATGTGTTTGCTTCCCATCTGTCAAATGAAACATTTTTTGTATGCTGGTTACCGCAAAACTTCCTCTTTTTAGATCGTTGAGACCTCCACTTGGCCATTAGGAATATTTAAAAGATGAAATAAGAACTTGATGTTTCGCAAAATATAAAGAATTAGGTCAAAAATTCACAAAAACTTCAAGCGAGAACGCAATCAACTTTGTAAACATAAAAATGTAAACACTAGCTTGTTGCCAAACTAAATACAAAATTAAGCAGAATAAACTATTGCCAGGTCCTTAAAATGTATTACAAAATATCTAAAAATAATATGAAGGTTTATAATTTACAAAATCTTGATGAAAAATAAGGTTTCTAAATAGGTACGTCTCTTTAAACGCCCACTTCCGGTCCAGAATTATTGAACTTCCGGTTTACTTCGTTACAGAAAAATGCTCATAACTTCCGTTCTAATTAACCTATCAACAAGCAAAAAGTTGCATTTGATAGCTAAAGATGTATTCTTCCAGTTAATGTAATAAAAAAATCAGAATTTTGACCGAAAATCGTCTTTTGTACGAGGTCGGATACCTTAAGAGCTTTAGTTAAGCTAGTTTTAGTTCAAATTATTAGTATTTAAGTTCAAGCCCGAGTGGTGGCTTTATTGTAAAGTTACAAGCCGGAACTGATTGTAAATATACTGAATAATAAAGGGTTTTAAACCCTTCTCAAGTCTCACTTGTTCTGTTCACACTTAAGCGATTATTCGCTTGTAAAGTGTTCGTGGGGTTCTAAGTAAGAACTTAAGATTTAAAGAGTTGAACCCTACAATTGGCGCCCGAATTTGTTCTTAACGAACTATGCCGTTGGGTACGGAAGAATTCTCGTTGACCCCTCCAACCTTTCAGTTCCCTCAAGCACAACCCAACCCGATGGAGAGATTTGGATTCATCTTAGAAACTATGAGAGCGGCGATGAAGCCAGCAGCAACGTTCGACGGAAAAGGATCCGCAATGACCTTCCTGGAGCAACTAGATCCAGATTTTGCGTTATATCCTGTAAACCAGCCACAGAGAATAATCATCGGTAATACAAATTTAAAAGGTCAAGCCATCAGCTGGTACAAGAATATTGGCAAAAATTTGTTGGGCGTTCCCAGAATCCGAAACTTATACTTAGAATTTTAAAAATTCGCTATTAAAAGCGTTTCCCGTCATCAAGGACCGCGCGAAACTGGAATCGGAGTTGTATAGTAAATACCAAATTAATGGGGACGATTTAACGGATTTTATCTTAAGGAAAATTCATATTGTCAAATTATTATATGGGAAAAGGCCCGACAATGAAATCATCGAAATAATTTTGCCGAGGTTGCTTCCGTCAATACAGGACTTTCTGAAAGTGAGAAACCCGCAAAAGCTGAATAATCTATTTGAATTAGCTGTTAAATTTCAGAGTAAGCGAACGGCGGAAAACGCGCGGGCGAAGAATTGTATGCAGTATTCAAGGTTTCACAATTAAACGAAACCTCAAGTTCAACAGAATCCCTATCGACAAAAGGGAAAGGTAAGGAAGCCGGATACAAGGAAAGCAGATCAGAACAAAGCATGGCGAAATAAAAAGAAATTGGAAAAAGGGGGCGAAAGAAAGGATTTAAACTAATCACGGTGAGTAGGAAGAGGGTGACGTCACCGTGTGAGAAGTTAAATCCCTCAGGAATAAGGCTCAATACGGTGGTCGTAAAAAATTTGACTTTGCCCGAAATACAAATATTATTAAACGACATCCCGACGACCGCCTTACTAGATACAGGGGCTCAATGCAGCTTCCTGTCGCAGGATTTTTTTAAAAAACATTTTCGTCGATACAGACTGTTCAAAACAGGAGAACGGGTGATTGCTGCCCAAGGCAATCAATGCACTTCCGTGGGAAAAGTGGGGCTGCATGTCCAAATAAAGAATGAAAAAAAAATTTTCTCGTAATTAAAAATCTACTAACCGCAGTCATATTGGGGGTTGATTTCTTGCGCGCAGCTAGCGCAAATATTAATTTTAAAGATTCGACCTTGCAGGTCAAGATGGACAAAATTCAAGAAGAAAATGTTGGAGTCCCGGAAGTGAATCTAAGTCACCTTGAAGAAAGAGAACGAGCAAAAATCCAGGAGCTGGTAAGAACATTCTCTAATTTATTTGATGACTAACTTGGTTTCTGCCAGATTGTTTCCCATAGCATAGATACTGGGAATGAGCCCCCAGTTCGATCTAAGCCATACAGGTATGACCGTGTGAAGGAAGATATTCTCGAGCAACACATTAAGAAAATGCCCGAGGACAAATAATTACGCCAAGTAACAGCTCCTATGCTACTAGCCCTGTGGTTTTATATAGAAAGAAGAATGGACTGCCAGCCGCAGATCCGAATGCGTAGAGATTCGCCGTTGATTATCGGAAGTTGAATAGCATAACGAAATACCCCACATGTTCCCTCCCAGTAAGAGATGAAATCATAAGAAAAATTCGTTCAACTAAATATATGACAACCTTAGAACTGACGTCAGGCTATTTCCAAATTGCAGTAAAACCCGAGGATATAGAAAAAACAGCATTGATCACAAAATCAGGCGTGTATGTCTTTTTGAGAATGCCGTTTGGCTTAAGCGGAGCTCCGGCTACATTTCAAAAAGTTATGGACATTGTGTTAAGGCCAGTCTTGGGAAAAAGTACTGTCATTTATCTCGATGATATTATTGTAACAAGCGAAACCTTAGAGGAACACATTAAACATTTGGAGGAAGTGTTCACTTTATTACATGAAACGGGTCTAAAAGTTAATCCTAAAAAGTGCAAGTTTGCCGCCAAAGAATATAGGTACCTCGGCTACAAAATCTCGAAAAACGGTATAGAAACTGACAATTCAAAAATTTTAGCGATCAAAAGTTATCCTTGCCATATACGGCTAAAACGTTATCGTCCTTCTTAGGAATGTGTTCATATTATAGAGTATTCATTAAAGATTTTGCTAAAATAGTTGAACCTTTGTTGGTGCTTAAACGAAAAAAGACTAGATTCACATGGACAGCGGAGGTGAGCACGGTGTTTGAAGAATTGAAACACGCCTTAATTAACGCCCCTGTTCTAAAATTCCCGGAAGGAGATCAAAATTTGGAAATATCAGCAGACGCTTCAGACTACGCAGTTGGCGCAGTTCTTTCCCAAAACAAGAAGCCAATAGCTTTCTTTAGCAAAACGCTTGACCAAACTCAGAGAAATTATACGGCAACAGAGCGGGAAATTCTCGCAGTTGTTCTAGCGGTGCAAAAATTTCGGGTGTTCTTTGGAAGTGCCCCAATAACTGTGTATTCAGATCACGCGGCAGTTGGTCGCCTATACTCCGGAAAAAATCTTTCGCCTCGGCTCATACGTTGGACACTAAAACTGCAAGAATTTAACTTAATCATAAAACACACGCCGGGGAAAGAAAATATAGTTGCAGACGCCCTGTCCCGCATTAAAATCGATGAAGACGGAAATACAATTAAATGTACGATGCTAAATGCAAAAATAATTGAATCACGGAAAACAATAATTGCAGAGTTAAAGACGGACCCAGAATTTAAAGATATTTATGCATTCCTGGAAGATCCCGAAAATTTCGATCATATAGACTTAACGGCTATTCGCAATAGGGCAGCTCATTATGAAATTATAGATAAACTATTATTTTATACGAAAACTACCAACGATAATCAAGAATTGCGGCCGGTAGTCCCAATGAGTCTACGCTTAAGTACATTAGAGGAGCTGCATGACTCGAAACTAGGAGCCCATTTCTGTGTGAGGAAAACCCTACAAAGGGTCCGCGAAGCGGTATATTTTTCGCAGTTATACAAAGTTGTGACGGCGTATGTCAGGTCATGTCACATATGTCAATTAATTAATGACGTTAATTACAACCCGGCCGGGTACTTAAACAGCATAAAAACCACTTTCCCAAATGAATTGGTTGGCATTGATTTGCTTGGTCCCTACCATTGAACAAAGATTAATAAAAACAGATGCTTGTTAACCATTGTAGATCATTTCTTAAAATGGGTGGAAATAATTCCCCTTAAATGGGCTTCAGCAAAAATAGTAGCAGATTCGTTTCGAAATAAATACATTTTAAAATACGGGGCCCCAGTAAAAGTAATATCAGATAATGGTAGACAATTTGTAAGTAATTTATTTGAAACCCTGTGCACAGGCCTTGGCATACGCCATCTGAAAATGGTACCTTGTAGACCGCAATCAAATATTGCAGAACGCGTAAATAAAAATATAGTTAAAATTATTCGGGGGTATGTGAAGAATTATCATGACCGTTGGGACAGCTGCGTCAATGAATTAGGATTTGTTTTAAGAACAGCGAAGCACGATACCACAAAGAAAACCCCCGCAGAATTATTCTTAGGAAGAAAAATTTTGACGCCTCTGGATAAGCTATTTTTCGTTCAACAAAGACAGGAAGAATTTAGATTGAATGATATCCAAAAGATTATAAACGAGGCCATCAAAAAGTCAGATGCGGCAAGGTCAAAACAAGAATTATACTACAATAAAAACAGACGTGAAGTAAAATATACCACAGGACAGAAAGTCTTAAAACTAAAACACTCCCTTTCGTCGGCACCCGAAAATAGGGTGGCCAAATTTGAACCTAGGTTTGAGGGCCCTTTTATCATAGAGAAGATAAAATTTTCAACGGTGTATTTAAAAGCTGAAAACGGTCAACAAGCTATCGCGAACATTGACCAAATAAAACCATATTATAGTCGTATGGATTTTCCAATCTTAAAAGAATTATTGCAGGTTCCTTAAACAGAACCAAGAGTTGTAATTTCATCATCACCGAACAAGGATCCCTCAACAACAAAACGAAGGGCAGCTAACACTGAAGAACTCATAGCGAAACGAAGAAATCTGCAACAAGAGCAAAACTCCGCCAGAACGAGAAGTACTAAAGACATGAAAGTTCCCCTTCAGCAAGAGCAAACCTCCTCCAGAACGAGGAGTAATAAAGACACGAAAGTTCCCCTTCAACAAGAGTCAGAGCATAAAAGACAACGAAAAAGTCTTCTGAAACAAAAGCCAAAGCGCCGAACCACAGAACCGATGCCAGAAAAAGATGCCAGAAGAAGATGCCAACCAGAAGCAAGATTCAAAAGAAAGTAACCGTGTGAAATGAGGTCTACTCATTCCCAGGAACCAAGAAGGAGCAATAGACTCTTCAAAGATCCAGAAGCAAGGTCAGAAAAGTAGAGGACAAAGCGAAAATTGGATTTCCAAAATCCACAGCCCCCTCGAAAAGCGTCCTGTTTCAACGACCGAGGAATTAAAAGAAAAGAAGGTCCGGACTAGGATACCAGCCGCCCACGAAGAGTCAAGGTCCAAAGTTTAACATCGCCAACGTTTCAAGGCTTCTACGCAAGACGAATGCTAAAAAAAAAAAAAAAAAAAAAAAAAAAGATAAGTGAAAATTTCCTTGTTTGATAGTTTGTACTGATAGTTCGATTTATGTCATGTATTTAAAGTTTCTAAGTACTGTTCAATACGGGAATGTAATTGTAACTGTTTGTTAAATAGAAAATTTAAATTCGCAAGTTGGCGAAAAATTTATTTTGTAAATACTTTTAGAATTCTCAAGCTCCGAGAAGCTAAATTCTGAATTGTTTAGTCGAAAGACTTCAATGATGTTAATTTAAACATTGCAGCCAAGCATTGTGAATTTGGCATAGCAACTATAACTAATGATGTAAAATGAATTTTAAAGCATTATGTGTTAAAATGTTCTATTGAATTTGAAATGTTATTGTTAACTTTTAAACTTTTGTAAAAGTTAAACGAATGTGTTTTGGTCAAGTATGAATGCAAATATCGTTATGTAAAGGATGAATGCTATGGAAGTATAGATTGAATGTGCTTAAAGTTAGGCTCTCCAGGCTTAAGAATTTTAAAATTAAGCTATATTTTAGGACATTAGGTCTAGTTTTGTGGTTAAGGAGTTTTCTAAGGTCTGGAAAGTCGAGTTTATTTCAAATCATAGCGATTGGATAGTGGTAGCTGGTCGTCGCGCTAAATAACAAGAAAAACCTCGCATCACTCAGAACAATTTCTGGAGAGCATGGAGAAAGAACAATTTAGTTCGTGTGAATGAAAACGATTGAGGGCCAAAATAATTTCAACAAAGAGTATTGGTAACAAAATCGAATTTGTATGAAAGACATTACTAATACTTTTTCCTTCCAGATTAGTTGACAGAACAAGACTGATCCTAGATGAAAAAGATGAAGTAGATGTGTGTAATCAAATGCAAATTGTAAATCTGTTATATTTTTCTTAGTTAGTATAGCTTTAGAAATTGTTGTAAAGTTGGCCCTAATCAGGAATTTAATGGCGAAAGTCATTCCAAAGAAAAAGAAGAAGAATTTGCTAGAAGTTTCAAATTTTGATACTAAGGACTTCTAGTGCATAATTTAAACTCTTGAACAAGGTCATTTAAGACCTTTATTTGCGAATAGTTAAATTCTGGTGGGGAAAGATGTAAGGTTTATAATGCGTTTTCTAACAGTTATTTTAAGTTTTCTATCTTTCCTATCTTATTCTAATTTTAGCTTACAATTTCCTGCCAGAATGGGAATTCAGAAACGCAGAGAATGCAAATGAGAATGAGTACTATTTAAGTCGTGACTTAACCGACTTCAACAGAGAGAGTCTGATTTCCTGACTAGCGAGCGTTCGCCTTCTGGCCACATCTCTCTTAGCTGTTACTACGCTCGGCCATATCTAGGCCCTTGCTAGGCTTCACCGATTCAATTAGTACTTAGGGGCCAGCTATTTAGATTGTGATAGCTTCGGCTATATTATTTAAGAGCTTTAGTAAAGCTAGTTTTAGTTCAAATTGTTAGTATTTAAGTTCAAGCCCGAGTGGTGGCTTTATTGTAAAGTTCCAAGCCGGAACTGATTGTAAATGTACCGAATAATAAAGGGTTTTAAACCCTTCTCAAGTCTCACTTGTTTTGTTCACACTTAAGCGATTATTCGCTTGTAAAGTGTTCGTGGGGTTCTAAGTAAGAACTTAAGATTTAAAGAGTTGAACCCTACATATTTATTGTTTGTATTTTTTTTGTTTGTTTATACATATGAATAAAGTGTTACTTTTGCACAAGGGTATATTTTTATTTTATAAGATTATTCTTGATGATGATGATGATGACAATAACTTATATGTATAATGACATTTCAATATGGAGCCTTAGGGCCGACATATATTTTCCTGCCAGAGCCGATTTCTTTGGCCAATCCGACACTGCACCATGACCATTCACAGACGGCTGATTGAGCGAAATCTACACTCGTACCGACCGTTACGCCACGTGCCACTCACGTCTGCACATTGTTGAGCCAGATTACAGCGGTGCTTGGCTCCAGGTTGGAATTGATGCTGACTGGGAACGTATAGGCTTTAGCGACGAATCCCGCTTCTAACTGTGTCGGGACGATCATCGAAGATGTGTCTGGAAACGCCCAGAGCAGCGTGTCGATCGTGCTTTCACAATTGCACAGGCCCACAACTAGGAGTTTTGGTCTACGATGCCATTTCCCTTGATAGCGGAACCCTTCGGTCGTCATTAGAGGTACACTGACACCACAGCGGTACGTCGATGACATTCCGAGACCTGTTTTGTTACCGTTCCTTTTACAATTACCATTCCTTTCTGGCCTTATTTTTCAGCAAGATAATACCAGACCACATACAACACGTGTTGCTCTATTAAATGTCTTTCAGCTTGTAAAATCCTTTGCCAGCAAGATCTCTCTCCGATCGAGCATCTCTGGTACCTGATGGGAAGGTGACTGCATCTACCAGGGAACGTTGAAGACCTATCCCGACAATTGGAGCAAATTCGGCAAGAAATACCGCAGGAAACCATCCTGGAGCTTTATCAGTCTATCGCACGCCGTGTGGCAGCTTGCATCCAGGCTAGAGGTGGGTCAACCTTATTGAGCTCGTTACTTTGTAACTATGTAACTCTGAATTAAATCAATCGTTCTGAAATTTTAACCATTTTCTGTTCTGTACCATAGTCTTCTAATCTACCAATTTTTGTCTCCAACGGACAACTCCTTGTTGGTGCGTCATTTTGTTGTTGTTGTTGTTGTTTATAGAGTGTAGTTTATTCAAAAAGTGTTAGTCAGAAACTTACATAATAAGTAGTTCGGGCACTCGAAAGTTTTGTTGAGATGTTTGGTAATTTAACCGTGTTTCTTGTCACAATTTTTTGTTTTATATGAAAATAAATAACAAGAATTATCGTCTCCATTTGGAAATTATTACTTGTTTAACAAAATATTGTTACGAATTTTGTATATATGTAAATAATTTTAGTGAAATGTGAAACTGTATTTTCTTTTGTACAATGTAACATGAAATGCTTGAAAACAAGCGAAGTTCTGTCGGAAAAACAAGGTTACAGAGGCAAGTTTATTTAACATTGAGGTAAATGGCTATGCGGCTAAATTGGTTAAGATATCACCAAGCTGCCGGTGGTTTTGGCGATTAATTTTTGCAGTCAAATTTGGAGAGAAATTGCCTAAAATTGCCAAACTCAGCGACATTTTGTGCTGGTCCCTGTATAACTATTGTTATTGGTACGGCAATTGAATAACTATAATTTATCTGTATATACAACTGTAGCTGTATCCGCCTTTTATATGTAACTTTAACCGTATATGGTTTTCAGTAATTTCGAGAAGGATAAAGTATTAGAGATTTCTTGGTGGACGGGAGAAAACTGTAAAAGACCGGAGAGATCAGCTCTCAGTTTTTTCGTTTCAGTGTAGACTAGAGAGTATTAAGATATCTTCGCTCTTTAGATGCGCCTTGCATTACGTTGTGTTTAATGTTCTTAGTAGCTTGAAGTGGTAATTACTGATTGTGCTCTGTTGTACTAAAAAAAAGACGTGCTAGTACTTTTGTAGAAAGTTCCAGAATTGTAAATTGTTTCTTTTGGTAAAATATATTTTATTAAAACGCATGCAACAATTTTTGGTGTCAGAGTGTGGATGAATGCCGGTAGTTAAGCAACTAAGACAGCTGGTGACAGCCTTTGCTGCATTCGAAAAGATGGAAGTAGGTCAAGAGGAAATGAAGCGAGGAACTACTGCCACAATATAAAACAAATTCGAGGCTACGGAAGGCAGAATAGACAAAGTTGAAAGTAAAATTGAAGAAATTGAAGAAAGATAAAGCCATTGATACATAAAGCCTTGCGAATGGACGAGGTCAAGGATGTAAAAAGTGCTTTAGTGTTCGCTATGAAATTCGAGGTAGCCCAGAAAGCAACCCGTCTAGGCCGCCACCCAATGAGAGCTACTGATGTCAAGGAATCAGCGGATCAACTGACTACTCGTCTAGACGATTTAACCAGGCAGATCAGTCTGACACTTTATAGAATTTGGTGAGAACAGCAACAACAGCGATGAAAACAGAGACAGCAAACGGACTCTAAAGGGGTGACACTTCAGTAGCCGTGCACGAAGGAACTGCAGAACACCCCAGGACATGGAATTTAAGACCGCTTCCCAGCAATAGTGAAGGAAGGAAATTAGTGGCCATCTTGCGAAGCGGACTTCGCCAGATATTGAGAAGCCTATTTTAAAGCGCTTCAGATTTCTGCAATGAGTGGCGGCAGTGATGGACTCTTCATCATGGGACATATCAATGGAGTTCCTTGCAATATGACGATCGATACAGGAGCCAATGTTACCATCAATTTCTAAAAGATCTGGCTCATCAATTACAAGGCGAACTCATCTGGAGCCGCCCTGCATTACCGTACAGACTGTGCCCGAGTATTAAATCAACATCGATGAAAAGTTAAATGTTACCATCACGTTTGGAAGTGCCTCTTACCATCACACGGTATATGTTGCAAATATTATAGAACCTTCCATACTCGGATTAGACTTTAAGAGAAACAATTTTTTTCATTTTAAAAATAACAAACTGCATTTTGTCTCTAAGGACATTCACCTAAGACACCCTGCTCGGAATTAAAGGAGTTAAATTCGTCTACCAAATCGCAGCTCAAGACAATATCACACTACCAGCAAGAACAGAACTTTTACTTCCTGGATCCATACCTGAAAACAAAAAAATTTGATACGGCATAATGGAGTATCCTTAGAACTGTAACAACCCTAAAGGACTACTAATAACCTCGGCACTAGTCTACCTATCGAGGACCGTCATACCGCTGAGAGTTTGCCACGTAAGTGGTAAATCGAAAGTTCCTAAGAAAAGCGAAGTGATTGCAACATGTACTCCAGTGACCTTTGTTAAACAAACCAATAGTCTTCCAGGGTGTCTTCGGAAAGCCTAACATTAATATATATTGATGCACAACTAAACGATGAAAAGAGAAGTGTTGCAGAACGTGCCATTCAAGAATTTCAAGATATTTTCTCCCGCTCATCTTTTGGCGTAGGTCGAATCACTTTGATAAAACAAAGAATTGGTAAAGGAGATAATACACCAATCAAGCAACATCGAAAATGTCTACTGGAGGCTAAACAGGAAGAGGTCAGAAAACTTCTAATGGACATGCAAGAAAGCGACGTTATCGAGCCTTCAACAAGTCCTTCGGCTCTTGCATCGTTCTAGTCTGAAAAAAAAGATGGTTGGACAAGATTTTGCGTTGACTATTGCCAGTTGAACGACATGACGAAAATAGACAGCTACCCGCTTTCTAGGATTGGCGGCATTCTGGACATTCTTTCTGGAATTAAGTTGTTTTCGAGGCTTGATTTAAAGAGTCGATATTGGCAGGTAGAGATACAGTACACGGGACAGTGAGGCTCCCACAGCTGGGCTCTTTTCAAGCCCTTGAACGGTTAAATGCTCCACCTGCTGCGAAGGCAATCCAAGGAGGCAGAGTCCGGTCAAGCTATCTGAGTAAAGTAAACACAGTCAAAGTTTAAAGCACATTAAGTCAATGGCAGTCACCTACAAAGAGAACGAAATCAGATGAAAGACTGCCCGCAAGTGTTGATCAAGGGGAGCTAAACCGCCAAGGACAATTTTCAATATCAAATCATGTAACGTCACCACAAGTAAGGAGATGACAAGACAGTACCACTACGGTCGCTGCTGAGATTAACCTACTATCGAAGAATCGATAATTTAGTCACTGTGAAGACTGATTATATACTACATCAGGAGCCGAGTATGTCTAAGTACAGGTCTTAGCCAGAACGCCGGAGATTGCCCTCTAGTCGAGCACCGGGAAGAAATATAGACATAAACCCTGATGACAAAAAAAGACGGCATTTACTACTGATCAAGGACTCTGGCAATTCAAGGTGATGCCGTGTGGATTATGTAGTGCTTCTGCCACATTCGAACTCCTCATGGAGACAGTGCTGTGAGAGGCCTTTCCCACGATACTTGTCTATCATCTTCGTCGGGAAACACAGTGGATGACATCATCATCATCGAGAAAAGTTTTGAAGAGCATTTAGAAAACATTAGGAAGGTGCTTCAGAAATTAAAGGAAGGCAAAGTAAAGTCCTCTAGAGGTAAATTGTTCAGATAGAAAGTGACTTACCTCGGAAATGTCTTTCTTCTCTGTAGAAGGTCCAAAAAACGTGTTAACAGTTAAAAGATTGGAGACGCATCTAAAATGTCCATCAGCTGAGAAGTTTATTGGAGAGGTCTGTCAGCGACTTTTCTTGCATTGCAAGACCCCTTTACAAACTGCCAGAGAGTAAGCAAGAGTTCTTGCGAATAAAAGAATGTGAGGATGAATTTGACAAGCTGAAGAAGATTTTAACATCTGCGAATATCCGGACGTATTTTCGGCTCGACAAACCATTTATTAACGGCACAATGAGAGTTTTGCCGCTGTTTTGTTTCAAGAAATAAACGGTCAAGAACGTGTCGTAGCATACTGGAGCAAGTGTCTATCTAAACCGGAGAGGAATTACTGCGTCTCCACAAATGTGCTCTCCAGAGTTAAAGCCATAGAACGCTTCCACCATTAGTAGAAAATTCCTGCTCCGCGCAGCTCCGTTTATAATTTTTTCAAAAATTTAAACTGGCTTGTATGGTTTCATAATTGACTTTTTTTGTTGTTGTGTATCGGATTGCTTGTATTTGCATGTTTCGATTTTGGCCAACACTTAACACTTCATCGGAAATTCTTAACATATGCTGCTATGCAGCTTTTAGAAATTTTGTGATTTTGTTGTTGAGCTGCATGCAGCATAAGTGCGGAGTAAACAGTGTTTGATAAAGCTAAAGAGACAAAAAAAGGGGGGCTTGCATAAGTGAGTGCAACAGCAGACTGGTAGACTGCGGGCCAAGCGAGAACGTAAAAGCCTTAACAAACCCTTTTGGGCGACCGTTAAAATCTAAAGCCTTTCAGATTTTTTATTTATTTATTTACGTATTTACTCTGCAATATTTCCGAAAGGGGATTCATTTAAAATTCTTCAGCTGATTTAATTTTATCGTCCATTTCCCAAGAAGAGAACGCAGCTGGAATACAAATTGTTTCATAAACCAGTCTTGTTTTGCTGGCCTTGCAGATTCCCTAAAATATATAGATAAAAAGCAAAATAATTTGGTTATTGAATATATTTCAGATACCATACAAACATTTTCATGAGAAAAAGGAGCGACACAAAATTCATGTCATCTTTATTCATGAATTTTGGGAATATTTATTAAATGCTGAATAGTTTCCGGAACTTAACCTGAAATAGGAATGTTCCTCAGAATTTGAGTTATTTGATTACTTTAATCTACACATAAACCCAAGGTCTGTTGCCAGGTGTTTCAATGGTGAATTCAACTCAAAATACATTTCAAATTGAAAAGCTCGAGTGTTGTTCCTGAATTTCTTTTTGTGTCCACAAATCGATGAAGATAAATTTTAACGCAGGTTATAAATAGAGTTAAAAAGAAATTCTTTAGCCGAGATACATAATACAAGAACATATGCACATTAAAAAACGGTTTTCATTAACCAGCGTAATAGTATAAGCGTTATTTATTAGTCCAAAGGGATTTAGTCCCGAAGGACTATTACTTTCGTTTTGCGATTTTGCGTTGAATCACTCTGAATGCCCGTTTCACTTTTCAAATTGTTGCCACTAAATGTTATCGCTCTGCATTAAATTTTAAAAAATGAAAAATCTGCATAAATGTATGCATGTTTCTCGCATTGTGATAAAACCTAGAGCCATCGAATTTTGAATGACGTAATCCTACTGCGAATATGGGCATCTGGAAGCCCTAATTTTGAATTTGAAATTTGCTTTATTATCGATTTTATGTTTTGTAACATTTCAACGAATTTCTGATTAACAAACTAAATGATTTCAAAGCGAGCAATGGCAACACTGTACGGAAAAAGAAAAACATTTTTATCTCCAGCGCACGAGACTTACGGAAATTCTAAAGATATGTTCATTTTAAAATGATTTTGCGATATTGATTTTGAACTTAATTTTATGGTTTGAGTACGTAGTACATGATATTTAATAAAAAAAGGTAGCACACGAAACGTTAAAAAAACGCGCCTTTGGACGTAATTTAAAATCTGAAATCTTTCAGATTTTTTTTTTATTTATTTTTTTTTTCCAAATGGTCTTTTGGTTTCGAAACGCGTGCGTTGTTGCACTTTTCAAACCAATCTGTTGTAACTCAGTAAAATTTAAGATATTAATCTTTCAAATTTAATCTATCTGTTATTGATTAAACTAAACTATTTAAAAGTAATAGAAACAGATCCCATGAATACTGTTTTTTATTTTTGAATCTGATTCTTTAAATAAAAATGCATTTAATTCATGATAAATCTAACCAATAACATTACGTATTTTTTCAATATAGAATTACATTATTCTCTTTTTTTAACTTTGCAAACATACACACGATATACAACATTCCCATTTTCATATAAATGTATATTCATCTAGTAGCTTCCAAAATATTTCTCAATTGCATTTGGTTCCTCACTATTGATAATCTGTAGTGATAAATCGTATTGAAATTTAAAAGAACTCTTTTGGGCGACCGTTAAAATATGAACCGTTTCAATCCCTCCTTTTTTTTTTTAGCCCAAAAAGGCATTAGCCCGAATGGGCAGTTAGTTGCAAAACGGATTATGCGCCGTCGACTATAAACTGTTGTATCACTTTCAAACTGTTGCCACCAAATATTATTTCCCTGTATAATTTTTAAAGAAATTAAATAATGAAGAATCTAGGTGTATGTATCTAGATGTATGTTCCTCGAATTTTAAAAAATAGCGGTACCTAGAAACATCAAATTTTGAACAATGTAGTCCTCCACGCGATTTGAAAGCGAGTGGTGGTAACACTGCACGGAATAAAAATTTGATCTTCAGCGCGCGAGCCTTTATATCGGAAAATCTAAAGACATGCTGTTTTTAAGCTGCGCTAGAACATATAAAAACTTTTAAGAAATCCTTTTGGGTCAGCTTTAAAATCCAAACTCTTCCAGATTTTTTGTTTTTTCATTCTTTTTAATGCTTTATTTTGATTAATGCTGACAAGTAATTACCGTTCAAATTCGGAATATAAACGAAAACTTTATCTTCGTAGAATGGCAACAGCTCCATTTCTGGCCTTGAACACTAAGTGAAAACAATAGCATCTAAATTTTTCATATAGTAAAGAGAATAACTGAAAAATATCTTCTATTTTTGCATTCAATGTTTTATCAATGAATAACTCATTACTAAAATTTCAGTTACTCAATTATAATGTCATTTACCAACTTCTATCCGATTCTTTGACGTCACGTTGAAGATTTTAAGAGCACTCAGTAACGGAAAATAAAGAACGATTGTTTAATTTTGAAGAAAAAAAAAAGAGTTTGATATTCTTAGAAACAGAACGCTCACCAAAGTAAGATTGTTTTCCTCAAAGAATAGGAATATATATTTTTTTTATATTTCTCTTCTTCTTTCAGAGTTGGAACAGTTCTTTCTTCATCAAAATGCGGATCTGATGTCGCGAAAGAAATTTAATTTCTACGCAGCGTAGTGCCAGAAGTGCAGGAAATGACAAGTTCGACGAGAATAAACCGTTCAAGTAGATGACTTAAGAAGGGCTCTCCACAGTTCTAATTCTGTCCAACAACAGAAGAATGTGGTTACGATACGTGAGTATGGTGTGACGGCGCCTGACCTCTAATGAATTTTGCTTCCCCACCTATTAAATGCAAACGACACGTGTAAGATTTTGCTTTGTTTCGAGTTAGCTTTTCTGCAGACTATGCCAGTCCAGAGGTAACTTTTTTGGGTAATTAGTTAGCTTCGAATTCCAAGTTTAGAGATATACAAATAAAAACAATAATTAGTAAATACAAACTTTGGCATTGATTCATTTAATGAGATTCAATCGATTTCGAAAGATTCTCAGTTCGACCTAAGCAAATTAGTTTGTGGTTCATTAGCTGTAAATAAATTGAAAATATAGTACCATCTATTGAGAAAGTAAGAAAAGGGAAACACCGAAGTAAAGGAAGAGGTTCAAGTTCTGTAACTTAACATCCTTCCGTCCAAAAAACCAGTTAGAATTTTGAGACATTTATATGTCTCTTACTTAACTGAAATGTTATTTTTATTACTTTAATGAGCTAAAATTTCTTTCGGATTCTGGAGAATAGATGGCGCTGTTATTTTTAAAACGCTGGAAATAGAAGTCCAACCTCCTTGAAGTCTTATCAATCTTACCTTATTATCTTACACTGGCAATTAAATTCCGCCATGAACTTCATAGACAAGAGAACAACAGCAACGAATCAACGCTGGCGGGCCGAATATTTTGCTAGAGATTCAGAGAGACTGCTTGGGTTTTAAAAGAGAAACTGAGATTTAGATTTCGTTCAAAACAAGTGAACTTTAGAATGAATGAATCTAGCTAAAAAACTGCGGAAGTGTCAAGTGTTTCTAACGCAGACATTTCTAAAAGTTTCAAAAAATAAAAATTGATTTGAACTAAATTAAGACAGTAGCTCTTTATCTTTCCTGGTCATTTTCTTTTATCAGCATAAAGTGTTCCCTGAGCATTCTGGAGAGCTGAAACCGTAATATCAAAATAGATAACAGTGTAGCACTTAACTGCTCTTTTCAGTGAACGAGAACATGGATGAACTTACTGATCCGTAACTGTAATTTGTGAATTCACACCATAAGAGACGAATGACAAAAGTGTGAAGATCAAGTGTTATCTCTCCACTGTCACAAGCGCGTCTAGTTTTATCTCCCTTCTTTCGAAATCAGACTTTGTATTGGCTTCAGATTTGTCACGTCTCAGAGTGTAAAATTGCGCAAAGCTAGATAACTATAACATTCAGAAATCTGCCTTTACAATAAAAGGATACTATTGATGCTATTATTAAATTTATCAAAACGCAAAACGCTGCGCCGGTATTTCCTTTCCGTTAGTTATTTACATATTTAAATAGAATGGAGAAATTATTTAAATTATCTTATAACATGATAATAAATTTCTGTCCTGAATGCTGTGCTACATCTTTTCGGTATCCAATCGTCTCAATAATATTTTATTAAAAAATTATATTATTATTTATTATTACTATATTATCTTCTGATTTTTCGAACGATATAGGTTTCTATACTCTATTTCTATATTCGATATACGCTTATATTTCTCTATTCTATTTCTGTTTCTTCGAACAAGAAATCTTCAACCTGCAACTTTTTCATCAAGCGTAAAAGCTTTAGGAATTCGTTTCATAACTTTTTAAGGTTTATTTTAATTCGTGCATTATTTTTTTAGTTAGTTCCTTACTGTAACTTTTGCTTCGACTGTTATACACTACTGTTACACTCTGATATAAATTTTAGATTTAAATAGCGAACGAAGTGTGTAATTTAGAGAGAGAGTTTGGTAATGCAGCAAGAAAACTTTCTCTTGTGAGCCGCCCACGTATTATCTGATTCGGTTTCGATGAGTATTTTTTGGCATTTTTTAAAGGTTTGTACTTAGAGGCCAAGAATAATTTGGATCGAGTTGTGTAGTTGATAAATCTATTTATTGCGCTGTAAATATTTTGCATTCATAAAACCGTGCAAAGAGAGGTGGATAAGTTTCGCCGAGGTTTAGTCTTATCTACAAGTTTTAGAGTTAATAAACTTCTTAGTTTTATCTCTTGTCTGTATTTTTAAAGTTCTAGATTTCAAGCTAAAGCGTTGAAACCATAGGCCGACTAGAAATATAGTTCAGCATATATTTAATATTTTATTTTATATTTTTATCTATGTACTATCATCTACATTGTATATAAGACTTAATTATGTGGCAAACAATGGCTTGCAGTATTTATGCTGTTACGGGTGTACGGTTTCATCATAGATTGAATGCACACAGAACCGATGATAGCTTAATGAAATTTATTTTTCCAAAAGAAACATTTCACAGTTTTCCAAACTTCACACAAAAGCACACGGGCCGCTCTTCTCAGTATCACTTAGCGCAATCAGTAGTTACACTTCAAAGTACTAAGAGCGTTAAACACAAGACAATGCAAAACGCATCTAAAGAGCGAAGCTCACAAGGAAATACTTTAATACTCTGTAGTCGACTTTGAACCAAAAAAACTGAGATCTGAGGGTTGCTCTTTCTGGTCTTATGCAGTTTTTACCCTACCGCCGAGAAATCTCTAGTACCTTCTACTTCTCGAAATTACTGGAAGGCATATGAGGGCCGGATACGGTTATAATTACATATAATTACAACACCAATTGTAAATTGTAATTATACAGAGACTAGACCAAAATGTCGCCAAATGGTCGTCAAGCAAGGCGACGTTTGGCCATAAAAATTAGTCGCTAAAACCTTCGCCAGCTTGGCGATATTTCCCCAATTTAGCGAAATTGCCATATATTAGCTTTATTCAATATTAAATATACTTGCCACTGTGTTCTTATTTTCTGGCAGAGCTTCGTCCCTTTCAAGCATTTCATGTTACATTATACAAAAGGTGCTACAATTTCACATATAATTTCATTGAAATTATTTACATGTATACAAAATTCGTAACAATACTATTGCTTTTATAAACAATACTATTGCTTTTAAAAAAAACTTTAACAAAACCATGTAATAAAACATTTCAATGGGCATTATTTCTATGATTTCTGCCAGTTTCTTTATTGTCGTAATTGCGTATGTGGAATTTGGAATCTTTACAATTTTTATTTGAATTGCAAAATTTTAAATTTCTTTAATTTGCTTTTTAATATTATTGAAATCAATAAAAGTTGCTTTCTATACCATACATTACTTGTTTAGGTATAAAATTAAGTAAATCGTTTCTTGGCAAATGTAATAAAAAATCGAATACTTATTGTGTAATAGATAATCGTTATTTTAAGCAACGCTCACTGTTACCATGGTTTTTATATGCCCACCTATGGAACGCAGACGGAGATACTTGAATAATAACATAATTATTAAGCTTATTTTGGGTGGTAAATAAGGAACTAAAGAAAATTTCTATTCGTTTTGTATATGAAGTTATGTTTCAAGCAGTTTTTGAAATTATATTAAATTTTTGAAACATTTCGACACTAAGTGTTACTTGTTGTACACATTATTCCTTTCATTTTCAAATTCTTGTGACGTGTTTCGTAACATTTCTGGAAACCCAGTAGCGGTAAAATCTCTGAACACTGGTTGTTCCGTCCGGGGACCAAATCGCAGCGAATGTGATGCCTGCATGGGCATTTTCGTGGTTTTTTTCATATGTAACATGTGTACGAGCCAGTTTTCCTTAGAAAGTCCTCCATGACGGCATCCTTCCCCTTAGGCAGGTAGCTCCTGGAGTGCTTTGCCGTAATCAAATGCACCAAAACAAGCCTAATCTTTTGGGCATTATCGTTCGACTTCCATAATTCGTTATTTGAGTTCAACAGTGTCATTGATTTAATTGTGGAAACATGATCTTTACCAATCCCAGTAAAAAGAAATCTGAAAGCTCTGTTTCAGGAAACTGAGCTGATTAAGAAATCGGCTCAAGTAATAGTACTCTTAAGTTTTTTCCCCCTTTTTTAAAGTGAGGAATTTGCAAAAGGCCATGTTTAAGAAGCAAATTATCCAATAATATTGAATTTACTCTGAACGCAGAACTTCATTTCTAAAATTAGAAGTGTCGGAGCCCAATAGCAAGCCGTCATGAAAGATAAAAAAGAAATAAATATAAAATAATCAATAATTAAAACTGAATAAACTTAGAAGAGATAGTAAAAATTAAGGAGCTAAATTAATTTTACTAACAAATAGTTAAAAAATAAAATAAAACACCTTATCCCGTCTTATAGAAGACTCCGATTGGAAAACATGTGTGCCAACCATGAATAAAAGCGGAAATTGAATTCAACCAGCTGAAACTATGAATTGGGCAGACGCCAAACCAGAAGATTTCGCCTCACCTTCGGTGAAGAAACCGTGGCCTTGGCAAAACCGATTGAAACTCCGATTTCGAAAATTGCGAATTTTGTGGAATGGAAAAGAAACTGCGACTTATTAAAGGAAGATGCAGAAAAGAATCCAGCAGAGGATAAAACTCGGGTGCTAGAAATCATCACTCAAGATTTGAATCAACAATACGCTAACATCTTTAAAAACAAAAAGATTGAAAATAAATCTTATAGCACAAAAAATCGCCCCTGCTCTAGAAAGATCTACTATTTCCGAAAACGATAAGAAACAGAAGATGTTAAACCATGATAACAGCATTAACCAGCCTAACAAAGATTTAGACTCCAGGAAGCAGAAAGCGGACGCTGATTGGACCACAAAAAAGGTTCAAAACGCTCCTGAAAAGACAGCGGCTCTTTGACCATGTCGCAAGCTATTAGCACAAGTTTACGTTACAGTGCACTTAATGATGAGAAAATTCTCCATGATGAGGTTATCACCACTGAAAACAGTAAAAAAACCTATACAACATAAAGAGAAACACCACGAGGAAGATCCCACCTATTGCGACCATGAAAACTGACGTCTGCTGGCTGCAGATCAGCAAGCAAATAAAAGAAGTCCTAAAGGTGGAGAAACTAGAAAGCAAAATTGATTATGATACTCTGAGGGTTCAACTGTTTAACGCAGAAGACGTTAGAAAAGTTCAAGAAAAATTTACAAAGGAAGAGATACCGTTTCACATGTTCTTAATGAATCCGGAAAAGAACTTAAAAGCTGTGATTAAAGGCCTCACGATTGATACTCCAGTGGAGGAAATCAAAGAAGCGATCGAAAGCCATGGTTTTTCAGTATTGAAATGTCATTAGCTAACCAGAATGAGGAATGAAGTTCCCACCCTACTTCCAGTTTTCTACATAGAAACCCCCAGAACGCCGACGGGAAAGAAAGTTTTCGAAATGAGACACATTTCAGACATGAGAGTCCGCATATGAGAATACAAAAGCCAACCTGGCCAAATACAGTGTTTCAAATGCCAGCGCTACGGACACACACAGAGAGCATGTTACAATACACCCAGATGTGTTAGATTGCTTGGATCAACATCAATCGTTTCAATGCCTGAAATCAAAGCCGTGTCTGTTCTGTGCGCTGGCCCTCACGCTGCAAACAGTGTTGAATGCCCTAAAAGACCTGGAAATACGAAGAAACCTAAAAAGAATGAAAGAATCAATCCTCCCTTTACTGAAAAAGACTTTCCGGAATTTATTAAAAGTGACCAGACCACCAGCTCTAATTTTAACGGGCAGAAAGCTTTCGCCGAAGCAGCAAGAAGCTAACAGCGAAAATCCCTGAAACTAATGTTAAGCAATCGCAAAACTTCGAAGAATTCAAAGCTTTAATTTTCAAATTAAAAGCACTTTACAACAAATTTGCATCAGTAAACGACGATGAGAATAGTAAGATTGAGTTCGCCCTGCAAGTCCTTGAACTGATTATCTAAGTTAAAACGCACTTTCTTACCAGCAAGGCATAGCCGAGCGGCCTTAGTCAAAACTCAGTTCTTATTCAAAGCTGATAGTGACTTCGATCCCAGGTTGCACTTTTTTCAAAAAATTTCTTTTGGGACTTGTAAATATATTTTTTTTATTCTACCCATTATTCTAGGATTTTTAGTGCACGTTGTGAATTTTTTACTGCATTTTTTTATATTTTTTTATGCAAGATAGACTGTTTCCTTTGAGCTGACGACTTCTACACTTACGAAGACTTCAAATCGCACGAATAAGCGTTTTTTGGCCATGTAACTGCTCCTCACTACTGAAGTATTTCCGATATCGGATTTATCCGTATCTGGATTTTTACGAAACCATGTTTCTGAGGCTATACATCTTATGTGAAATATGGGAGTAAAGGTCTCCGAACCAAAGACTTCGCCACACAACTGATGATCCTACTGATCCCACTGATCCGATTGGAAATATAGTCACGCCTAAAAACTGAGAAATACCTTTGAATTTCAGCCCAGTATAAATTTACTGTTTCAAAAGATAGTAGAACAAAAGTAAGGGACAGAGAACAAAATTTCAAGGGATAGAGAATATTAGAAACCGTATTAGAATATGGGAGAACGTTTTAAAGGAGAAATGTCAGTACGAGTACAAAGAAGAATTAAACACTCTCTAACCGCAACCCCCTGTTGATGTAATTATACAAGGCTTGATCTGAGAACTGTGTAAGTGATCATTTTCACTTCATATTTGTTACACTGGTCCGTAGGTTCTCTTTGTCATGGGAAATCATTAGTGTGGGACGTATTTCAGACTTTTTTTTAATCATTTCGTTATTTAAGCCCGTAGTAACTTGGCATTTAGGAATATAAATAATAGTTCCTCTTACCTCGTCTTGCTATAAGTTATGGATGAGTAAAACTGCCAGTATCGAATCAGCGCATACGATGACAGGTCTAGAGTGGTCTCAAAAAGTTTATCCGTCCCCAAACAAGCTGTTGTAAATTTATTGCACTTTCTGCATAAGATTTTGACATATGAGTGAAGGATTTCTTTCCTTGAACGTCTCAACCTCCATCCATGGGTTTCTTTCTCAAGGGGAAAAAAAGGATGCATTGAGAAATTAACTTCAATTTCAGAGTCTTACTTATTGCAACAATAAAATGCTACAAGATCAAACTTTCTTCTGAAAATATTGTTTTGTTTCATAAACAGAAATGTTGCAGTTCATCTTATTTAGCGTCCCGGTGCCTTCCGATTAGAACTATGTTTTATCTTTTAAGAACTGAGAGGCGTCAGAACCAAGCTCCCGTGTGTAGGAAGTCATTAAAACGATAACGCCCGAAATGCTGGGCAACATATCGCGAGAGATGAAACAGCGACTGAAATGATTTAGTACCATTGAATGAGCCGGTATTGCTTTAAAATTTACCACGTTGATCCAAACAAGTGTTTGTTTTCTTATAATTTCGTATAATATGAGTATATATTGCCTTTTTTTTTTTTTTTTTTTTCTTTTTTTTTTTTTTTTTTTGTAGTTCACAACTCACCAGTGCAATGCGCTTGTAATTTATGACCACCTAGTATTGCCCCTTTCATTTTACACACGATTTTTTTCAACGCCTAAATATATTTTAGTTAATTACAAATTTGTCTTGCTCTTGTCTCTCGAACTTAAAACGATTCCTCACCCATGATGTAGACGTTCATCATTCTGTATCCTGGACTACCTTTTTGTGATTCATTGCCGTGTCCAAACCAAATTTGTCAAATATATATTTTTTCCTTGAACAAAATACATGTTACTAAGATTTACAATGCATTTATCAGTGTCTTCGCGTTTCGGCGCGAAAGAGGACCAGTCCAAAGAACCTTCTTTAACGGTGGGGGCCCTACGTCCCTTATTCGAGGAATTTTGCAGAAAGCCGACACACCCAGTTCATAGCCTGACCCGGTTCTGTTCCAAGCAACGGACAAACGGGCTTATTAACTTGATAAAAGTTGGTGGGTGTGTATATGAGGCCCTTTACCTTATTTTTTCGTTCAAAGCGCACACGAAGCGCCCCTCGCAGTTGATTTCGCTTTTGTCCAGCAGTTGTAAGATGTAACTGAAGCAGCCCATAAAACTCAAATCAATACATTTAAAATCGGTTTCATCTGAAATAATTTCTCGTAATCCCTTTCTCTCGTGTTTGATGTTCTGTTCATTGCAATGTGTAATTTTTTTATTAATTTTCTGCCTTTCGTATTTGAGACTTGATTTTTTTTTTTTTTTTTCTAAATCAACAAATTATTTCTGAGGATAAAAAATGCATTTTAAATAAAAGAAATTTTTAATATTTTTAAGAAATAAAAGAATTTCTAAGAAAAAGCAACGCAAAATTGAAAAAAAAATTCGCAAATTTTTTTTCCTAAGGGGATTTATGAATTATTATTATTATGTAACCATGTAGAGTTTATATTATTTTTACTAATAGTTATTTTAATTTGTTAGCCTTTTCCTTTTTCTCTCGCGTTTCCTCGGCAGGATGTAAATGAGCTGGGCGAACGAAAGTGTATTTAAACTGAACTAGCGAATAATCAGAGCTTGTTTCGCTGTTGAGTGTGCAAGTTGTTTCTACCAGCTCTTTGAATTCTGAATCTCGGCTTCGCATTCTTGCCGCCGAAGTTAATATTACGCCGCTGTAGGTTTCTGAGTCAACCTGCTAGTTTAAATTAATTTGTTTAATCTTGAACTACTAGCTTATCTTTAAATTTAGTTTAGGTTACCATTAACTTTATCGCCACAAGTGGATGGTGGGGTTGCAAACACCACGACTGTGCCGTCTGTAAATAATTGAGTTTAATAACTGAGTCCCGTTGTATTCATCTGATAGTCTCGGCGAGAATTCGTTAAGTGGACTTTTATCGTAGTTTTAAGTCTAGTAGCAGTTTATGCTAACAAAGGCTACTAGACGTCATAACCATAATGATGCATACGGCTTTAAAAACAATTTTTTTGCATTAAATATACAAACACTCATAAAAGTGATAAATTACACATTCCGTGCATCTGGTCTAAAAAAAGAAGCACTATTTTTTTAACAGTTTTGCATAAAAGAAGAGTGCGTATTTTAAGGCAGGAAAAGCTGATATATTCATTTAAAAAATTTGAAAGTTTTTAAATTCTGTTTAAGAAATTCTCATGCTTTCAGTATCACAGTTCACTATAACACAACTGTTCGAATTACCGTATCTACTATTCAGGAGATAAATTTTAAAAGCATTAAATATGTGAAATAAAAGCCGCTGTACACATTTTTGAAAGTAGACACGTTTTCATCGGTAGCCCTCTGACTAGGCGCATGAAAAATCGTCATTTTAAGTCAATGCTAGCAGCATCTTGAGCTTCCCGTAGTGTTAGCAAAAGGTCGTTGTGAAGTTGATACTATAATAGAACTGTATAGTATGTACTGAAATTGATATCATGCAGATACGATTTGCCTTTAACCAACGTTTCACATTTCTCTCAATACCAGTGGTGCCATACAAAGTCTGCAAATTGAACGGTCTCGGCAAATTTTTGGCATTCTTATAGAAGATTTAGCTTCAGATTAGACAGCAAATATTTAACTAATCTATGTTTATTTTATGCGTTCATCACACATCTAATTTTATTTATTTATTCTTTTTATGTATTCTTTTATCCTATTTTAACATTTTTAATTTATTAGCACAGATGAGCTGTTAGTCGAAACGATATTTTGCATCGAATCACTTTAAATGTACGAATCGCTTTTCAAATTGTTCCCACCAAATACGATCGCCCTGTATATTTAAAGAAACTAAATAATGAAGAATCTACATGAATGTATGTATCTTATTGCACTGTGAAAAAACAACAGAACCTAGAGTAATCAAATTTTGAATAATATAATCCATCACGCGAACATGGTCACTTGAAAGCCCGAATTTGGAATTTGCCTGTTTCGTATTTTTTAAAACTTTAGCGAATTTTTTATTAAAAAAACTTAACAATTTCAAAGCAGGCAGTAGCGACATTGTAGAGAATAAAACATTTTTGCCTCCAGCGCGGGAGACTGTCTATCTCGAAAGTTCTAAAGATATACCATTTTTAAATATTTTTAGCCCAGTGCGGCGTTAGCCCACGTGTTCTCGAAACGTGTGTGCGTCTGTAAGTGGAAAAACGTCGGCATAATATGAAACCTGAAAACTTTAAGATTTTCCTTTTTTAAAAATTTTTTTTATTATTGTTATTATATGTTTGAAGCAAGAAAGAGAAGCTAGGAACACTTTGCTAACAGAACAAAGTAGTTTAGAAGCAATTCATATATTCCAATGTTAGTGAAATTACAGTTCAATTTTATTGTTATTAATTAAGATTTTGTTTTGTGAAATTTAATTACTATCAGCGAAAGGTTTTTGCATTTTGAAAGTGCATGCGTCATGAGCGTTATGTAAGAATCGTGTGATGGGGAATTTATTTTGGAAAGATGCAATTCAGAGAGGCTTATTAAAAGCATGCTACTACTTTTAGGATAGCATGGGGAAACAAACAGATTAAAAAGGAAGCTTAAGGAGCTGTTACAAAAAAAAAGTTAAAATTTTATTTGACATATCACACAATTTTATTCGATAACATCCAAATTATGTCATAAATATACATATATTATATACTATATATATGAAATAAGTTGGGTTTCGGCGGCGTATTTGTTGACGATAATAGCCGATTTATTAAGAACTTGATGCAGTCGTGATAGATATATATACTGTCTTACACTTTATGGCCTTGATAAAACATTTTTGATGTAAACGCAGATAAATCTGCGCAGTAAGTGCGCCTGTTCTTAAACTGCTTAGATCTGAAATATGCTCGAAAATAGATAACTGAAAGGCAAGAAATGTGTTAGAAAGCTGGCAGGAGCTAAGCGAGAGAAAGAATGCTATACGTTCAACATGAAAAATGGATTCGGAGTGATTTAGCTTTATTTTGATTGGCTAATTTTAACTTTTTAAAATGATTGGTTGAAGCTTTTATATAAGTAGAGTTATGTAAAAACCATGTAACGTGGATTAATATTGAAATGAAGTAAGGCATCGATTACTTTAAAAAATTCCGCAGATTTCGCTAGATACCATACTGAAACAATATAGCATTCAGTGCCATTGTGATGTAATAATGATAATTCAAGTACTACTGAAATTACAATAGTGTTTATTAAATGAACGCTTTTGTTGATGATCAACTAATGTTGCCGAAGATTTTAGTTGAAATATTTAACAATTTTTTAGGCTACGGCTCAAAATTTTCGAATAATATTCTAAAATTCGAGTTTTGAAATTTTAAAAGTTTTAAGCTTCGAATGTTCATATCTTTTAGGATTAAAAAGTCTATTTTATCTCTAAGTTCTTTATTATGTTAATTACTTCTTGTATCTTTTATTTCTTCATCAGTCATCACCAGAATGCAAATTAAGTTGAGTTTAAATAGCGAGCGAATTTTGAATTCAGAGAGAGCGCTGTGGAAATGCGTCATAAATCAGTTTACGTTATGAAACATTTACCAGTTTGCCGATATCAAGTTTCAGTGAGTAATTTTTTCTTAATTCGGTAACATAGAGTTAGAAGCTTCAATAGGTCGAGCCAGGTTGATTAGGCATGGAAGTTATTTGTTGTACTGTAGATACTTAAATATTTACATTCTTGCAAATAGCGATGGTTAATTTAGTTTTATTTGTTAAACTTTAGTTACGTTTATCAGACCTGTTGGAATAAATCCTTTTAATTAACTTTTAGCTTTTGTCTGCGTCTTTTGTCTGTAACTTTCATCTTTTGTCTGTATATATATCTTTTGTCTTCTACTTAAATACGAAGATCAGAATTTAGCTCTGGATCTTTAAACAGGAATAGTGTAATAGTTAATTAGATTTAGCCGTACAAGATAAAACAAAATGTAGCAGATACTCTAATTCCTTTCTGATGAAGTGATTCAGTTATTTGAGGCTAAGCTTGATCTCAAGTATGTTGACCCTCAGGCTGATTCTACAAAAGAACTAGATAGTTATTTTTTATAAAAAATCTTCGAAAATTACTAAGTTTATTTTAAATCAATTTTTCTTCGCGAATAGCAGCTTCTCCGCAACGCAGGTTCTCTCATATCACATATTTCACTATTTTCAGAAAAATGCGTATATGTTGAGTACGAAATAGAATTGCTAGCTGTATTTTATAAATTTCAGCTTTATTTCTTACACAAATGAAATATTGTACTTGCGCTATAAGACCAGTAAATCTTGTTTTGATTTCAGTTTCCTTCTATTAAAACCATTCAACAATTATAAACAGAGGAAGTGGTGAAAAATGAATAGATAAAGCTATGATTTTCGTTTTGGGGAAACGAAACGTATTTTGAGTTGCATCGCATATTTATTTCAAATTCGTATATCATAAAAAAAATTTCTGAATATAGAGCAGAAACAGGTAGAAGTATTTATTTGTATGTCACCGCATTAATTACAAGAATACTGCGAAATTCTCATTAATTTACTTCAAATGTTTCTTTCCAGTTAAAAATTGTTTCGCTAGTATTAAAAATGTGTAAATATAAAATGTTGGCTCTTGAACTTTCCGAAATTTTAACTGCACTTCCTTATGTCATGAACAGTCATCGTCTAATGACATAACCTTTGTCCTGTAGTTTAATATCGTAACAGAAAGCCGAGTTTTCTGTTTTTGCGTTCTGTATGCTATGCGTGCCTCATTATATTATAGAGGCATTAGGTATTTAAAGGAGCAGGGAATGTGAAAAATGAGGAATGCCTTTCTCTGGATTCAAACTCCTGAGCTCCTGATTTGTCTTTGTCAGCTGAACCCGTTTCCAGTTACAGCACCAATGCACGCGGTAAGGAGGAAGAAAATACTTTACAATGTCACTTTATCACATTAGTTAAATAATTTGTGGTTAAACGATTTTTAATGTAAAATCCTTTCATACTGGATTTTACCTAAATACTACAATACCAAATGAAATGTGATAAAGTCTATAATTTATTCTAAAATTCTATAATTTAAACTTGAACTGTTCTATAGCGGGTACATCATTCTATTTAAAGAAAAAAAAAAGCGAAAAATTAACAGGGCTGATAAAAAAAGCGAAGAAAAAGAGTTAATGTCACATTTTCTCTTTATTTAAGAGAGAGGAGGTAAAATAAAACCATGGAAATCATAAACCATACGAAAGCTTGTCATCATATCATCGGGAATGGAAACCTCTCGGGAGCTTGGAATCAAAGCCGTTGGTGACCCTCTCAAGTGGTGCTATTGCCATTAGCTTAGCAGCAGATCTCTTTAGACCATTGTTTTTTGGAAGCGGAGCGAGCTGCAGAAGGGCCGGATCTTGCGACAAAGCCACTTATTTAACTTGCGGGCCAAGTTATGGTGTGACGTCACCTAGTTTCGCATTTCGCGCTTTCGAGTGCGAGCGTCGCTTTTAAGCTCCCGGCGGCGAATAATAATGTACGTAACACCACCGACACAAGCATTTCAGTTGTCCTTGTTTGCAAGACAGTTGTTGCATTGTTCCAAGGTTAGTCGAGAGAGGGCGTCGCTTGAGAAGCAGTGAAGGAAAACAAGAACATCAGAGTAGTACCGTATCATCTGGTTAAATTGGGATGGAACATTAGTAGAATAATTAAGTTATTAAAAAGAATGACAAATGCATTGTGTGGCAATATATTAATGCCTATTTCTGAAAAACAGAATTGTGTTTTATGAACGTATTTTGAAATGTTTCCTCAAATGCTGAATGTCAATAATTCAATTTCCTTAAATGGTGAATATCAATACTATTAGATGTCAGGAAGAATAATTCTCATTCCATTGTGAGTTTTCGAAATTTTCCATCTGTGCGTTTATGACAACTTCGTTCGAACTGATGTCAAAACTTATTTTTCTGTCTTACAGATCTGATTATATAACGCAAAATTTTAGCTTTAATTTATAATAGTCGCTAAATTAAATTTGTAATCTCTCCTTTCTGTTCTAAAAATAGTAAAATGCTTAGATCTTTTTGAAGAGCATTATTTCAGAATTGATAGTTATTAATATTTTCCGTTAGGAATTTAATGACAAGTTAATTAAATACGTGACATTTCTAACATTTGCAATCTATTGTAAGTGCAGTTTATCATAAATCTACGTCCTTTTTCAAGACTTGGCCGTCCGCTGTGCCATCATATTGTAATTCTTACGAATTATCATTTTGTGTGAATCGAAATGCAAAGGAAATAGAACTTTTTTTTTTTTGACTTAATCGTGACCTTAAAGTTTTCGGCGATTGAAATTTAGGAAAACTCCTCTGCGATGTAATTAATAATAATGGAATTAAAAAAAATATTAACAAAAAAGTGGTAGGGCAATTTATATGCTGAGAAATGTGTAGAGTTGCCAGACTTCCAAGTTTCAAGTTTTTTGGCACAATTTCTGTTTCTAATGAACGCATTCACCGTCACACTTCTGGGACATAAGTTTATTTCGGCTTCTCTTTCTCAAACGATTTGATTTATTTTATTTGGTTATGAAAAAGTACGCGAGGCTATCTGTCTTAAAGAAGGGATACCTTCGTGGAGGGCTTAGTGAGGAAACTGGCTCGTAGGCACCTTACACGGGAGAAACCACGAAAACGCTCATACAGCCAGCCCATTCCTTTGGAAACGAACCCAGGTCGATCTACCAATATTCATCGATTTCACCGCTTGCCCGGAAATTTTCTTTCTCAAAAGAAAATTTGTGCGATTGAGTAGGAAATGAGGTAGATTCCTTTTTTCCATTTCTGAGTTGGAAAAGCTATTTTCTCTTCAAAGTTTGCCTTTGTTGGAAGTAGGAAACCTCAAAGTTTTCTACTTTCTCCATATGTCTGTTTGTCCTTCTTTCGCGAGAATGTCGACTTTCTTGGGCACGGTTGATGGTTTAATTCCGGCTCTCTCAAGAGGATCGTCTAGTGGCAATTTTAGACAATTTTGTCTAATTTTGATTGTTTCAAAGATCATTTTCCCCGGGCAAAAATTTCGATGGCTTCTCTTATTTTCTGAAAGTGTAGCTTCGAAGATAATATCATGGCGGACGCATATGTGATGCTTCCTTTCGTATTCGCTGAAGGTAGAGTCCTTGCATATTTGTTCATTGATTTCAAACCCATCTTTTGAAGTTTAACTTTATAATGTCTCCCATAGCTCAATAACACCCTTGAGATATAAGAAAGAATATGAGAATATTACAGGAGAATTCTATAACGTTCTATTGAAGGAAGCAGCTTCTTTTAACGCTTCTGCCATTGAAGTAGAGTATGATCTTGCCATTGCAGATTCTGTAAGATACACAGTTAGTTGTCTTTAGTATTAATATCAGACTGATGGCTGTTAACTGTATCTGCAGACTGTTCTTTATTAACTGTACGCCACTTGCACAAAGCAAACTGCAAACACGATTATAAATGAATGTACGCTCCTCATATTGTGCTGCTCAAATCACTTCTTTACGCTGAAGTGTTTGATCTATGGAAAGTGTACTGATTTTTTAAAAATTGCTTTCCTGGACTTCTTTGAGCTTTGTCGAAATGTTCATGATCGAACGTTCATTTCAATCTTCGAATTCTATTGGCTTTGAATATAGGAACACTTTAACTCTTCTGTTGAATCTGGAGTCTCAACTATAAAGTTTTAAAATCCACTGTTCCTATAGAATTTTTTTTAATAAATTGGATGATTTGCTTTAAGATTTCAGATGAGAGATGGTCAAAAATTGCTTTCCTGACTCACATTCTTAACGGATAATTTTGAATTTTAAAATTTTACTTCTGCCGCTCCACCGGAATATCGTCACTTTTGGATAGTGCCTTCCGAAAACCAGCGTCTGTGCTAGCTGTGCTTGAAGCCGAGCCTAATGGCTATTATATGGGTCTTTGTGCAAATGACGCATGTTTTTACACAACGGCTAAAGGGTAAAGAAATTCATTTTTTCAATAAAATTCAAATCGAAATTTAAACTTTTATTGACCATTAATATTAAAGCGATATATGCACCCTTCTCATTAAATAATGTGACAATTTTATCATTTCTTAATGTATCACAGAAATGTAATCTTTTTCCAGCGTCTGCATTCCCTTAATAAATACTTAATCTGTAAATGCTTCTGAAACAGCAAGCGCGCCCGCCTCTGCGCTTGTATTTTTTCAATGTATTTATTATTCAACGAATTATGCTCACAGAAATATGACAAGAAAAAAAATCACCGGCATCACTATATCATACTTAAATTTATATTACATGTATCTATTTAATAAAAAAATTAAATATTTTAGGAAATTTGAACCGCAACCATTTCTTACAAAATTATGTGTATTATATTATTCTAATACATCAACTCCAGTCTAGGGAACATCCATGGGACCGACTCAGGTATTCGTTACATATCCAAGAGAAAATTATGTCCAGTTTCAATTAAAGTAACATGAATTGTATAGGAGATTAAATGGAACCTTATTTTAAAGAGCGATATAACCCTGATTTCGCTAAGCAACATAGCGAAATCAGGGTTTATTTAAAAAGGAAGCTTTCTCGACTTTATTTACAAAGGAAGATCTTAAATCGACTTTATTTACAAAGGAAGCTTCTCAGATGGCTAAGCAGACATTCGACAAGATACGATTTTAATTAAAATATATCCCCCAAATAAATATTCGAAAGAAAAGCGTGAAACGCAAACAACTTAGAAAATGAAGTTTAAAAATAATTTTTTTTTACTTTTAGAAAAGCACTTCGAGTTTCGCTTTAAAATAAAAGACTGCCTGTCATATTTTCCTATTAATCCCGATAGAGCGCGTAATTTATCAAAAAGACAGAATGAATACTAAAGCTTTCAACAAGCCCAAGAATGTATGTCATTCTCTAGGCGGCGATGAAGAACAAAGGCATTTTAACAGATAACGATAAAATTGTAAATTTATCAGATATTCGAGGCTTGTTATTATTCCTTCCCTTCATGTCGAGAACAAACTTTCATTCTTGTCAGTTATTCCAGCTTTCTCAGAATTTAAGAACCACTTGCTAAAAGTGGAGAGATTTTCATGAATGCTTCTTTTCACTTCGACATGAACTTTCACACTGAAGTGTCACTGTGAAGACGGCCATGAAATTAAAAAAATCTTGTCATGAGAAAGGCAGCCTGTCTCGCTGAGTGAAATGATCACTTATTCAGAAAATTAAGATTTAGTAATTTAAAAAGCTTCTACTGAAGTAGTTTGAAAGCTAACATTGAAATCGTTAACATTAAAAATTACTGTAAAAGCATAAGCTTTTCTAGGATCCTGGACGAAGAATATATATATTTCAAGAAAGATTATGCAAAATATTATATGCCTTTGAGTTAACTCTTATTTGTCAATACATAAAATTCATTATTAAAATAATTGAAACTTTCCTCTGAATATCAAAATTAAATTAATTCAAATTACATTTTTAAAAGTAAAAATAATTTATTTTCAGTATTAAAGACAGAATTTTGGCAACATAATGGAAAATAGTACTTCTTGAAATGCAATTTACAGCCTTACCTCTTTCTTCGCCAACCGGTATAGATTCTGTTAATTTATAATTCTTAACTCCGTAGTAAGAAGTGGAGTACAGCTAATAGCAAAAGAATAGAAATAGTCAAAAATCAAAATTTACTCCATAAAATTCAATAAAAATGCATGTCATATACATCCTCTTGGAAGTTCTTTTAAGAAAGAGATATGTTTATAGGATGTAGAATAAATTTATCTGATTCATCAGTTTAACTAAGAATTTTTAATTTCATTGATTTAAAAAATATCAGACGTTTTTAAAACTAAGTCAGCAGCCATTCAAGGAATACAATGGAACATCAATAGATCAAGGTCAGTTGATGATGTAATTGTATCGAGAAGTTTTCCAACAGATTCTTATTTACGACGCTGTGAAACGAAGTTGCGCAAAGCGGGAGTCGAATGCTTAAATGTCTGCAGAGATTGCCAGACTGAAATTTCGAATTGAAAACAAAGGATGCTAGTATAAAGCCAGAAAAAACATCTAAAGAATTCTAAATATATTTTCAGTACTATCATAAGGTCCAGAGTTAGATCGTAACTGTCAACTTCCCGCTGAGATTCTTCAGCATTTTCCCGATGCTTTGTTTCTATTGTTATGTTATTATTTTCCGATATTGTGTTAGTTTCCAGACGGAAATTTTTTCCCGTTTATTAGTATTGATATGTTATTATTTTCTGATATAAAGTTAATTTTCAGACGGGACTTTGTTCCCGCTTGTTATTTGAAATTTATTGAGCTTCCATGTTTCCGAATTTCTGGAAAAGCTGGCAATGAAATGGAAAAGTTCCTCTTTAAGTTAACTGGAAAATAAATACCAGTGCATGCAATGGGAAATCAAAGTTTTGCTAACAGCGCATCTTTCGGAAAGTTACATAATCAACTCTCACCTTGTAGCATTCATTATTTTAATTAACCAAATTATTTTTAGTTTGAACTTTCCTATCGATATCTCAAAGTTTCAGTTGCTGCCCGAATTTAGGGCGAGCGAGATATTTATGCAAATCGCATATATCTGTTAGCAGTTTAAAAGGCAGGAGTTAACGAGGGGAAAGACAGAGCCTTGGATTTATCGCCGTAAGGCTGTGCGCGCAAAGATTTCCTCTGTCTACTGAAAGTTCGCCTTCATAGGCATTTGCAATTACCAGTGTTTGCTAGTGAAATTCGCATTATTGCATTTCACTAAGAGTTAAGCTTCCCTCGCCGTTCTACTTAAGCTAAGTTAGGAATTTGAATTTGTTAACACACTTTATTTCATATTATTTTAGTTCAGCCCAAGTAGTGGCTTACTCTCAAGTTGAAGAGTTGTAATTATTTGAATTAAAGGGTCACTTTTAAACCCTCCTTCTGACTTTGTAGTTCTTCAACACTAAAGGACATAGCCTAGATTTGCTCACTGTCCTCTACATAGGGTTTCACAGCGTATGCTCACAAAGAAAGTCAAGAGATTGAAGGAGAAACCTTATAACCTTACAGATAACTTTAGTTCTGTTAACGTAGGTTTCCAACATCGAACTGTAAATATTTTTTAAAGACATACAATGATAAAAGAATTAGCTATAGAACGGTGCAGAAAACCAACTTACAATTTAATACAATGGCGTCACTTGGTGTTCGCTCATTAAGAATCGTCGAAAATGTAAAAAAGTCATCGTTCATTCAATAGTCTCTACTGTAGAAAAATGGTGTAACACCAGGGTGCCTGGGTAAAAAAAAACCTGTCCCATGTAGAACAGTTAAGTAATTGCGAATAATGTCAAGTGTATAACTTGAGAACCAAGTCATAATATATGACATAATAGTATATGAACAAGATGGACTAATTGTGTCTAATATGTTATAGTGTGTCGACAATCAGAAAAAACGAGAACAACCTGCAAAGACACTTACGACTAAGCATATAAACAGATACAATTGTGAGTCTCATGGTGCTTAAAGGTAGGTGACATTTTAAGGGTTAAGTTACTAATTAAATTACATCGTCTTTACTATAATAAAAGCTAAAATATATTAAAGCAGAGGAACACATATCACAGTTAGTCAAGATAATTACTGAGTATGGCCATAGGCCGTTTGCTATTGGCTACTTCGTGTATATCATAATCATAGACCTGTATAACTGGGTTGTTAATCTTAGGTAGATTCTCATAAAATTTCCGCGCTAGCCTTCAGTAGAAAAAATTAAGCTTTTCAATTTGTATTTCTTCATGTATTTTTTGATTCCGAACTTACCATGGCGAGTTGATGATTTGCCTTAACACACTATTTTGTGCAGATTGAAACTTTTTTCTTGAAGATTTACAAGAGTATGCCCAGACTGGGCAAGCATAACACAATATGAGACGTATAACGGTTTTGTAAATGAGCAGCTTGTTGTCTATTGAAAGTAAACTGTTTCGAGAAATTAAAGGGTGAAGTGTAACTTTACTAACTCGAAACTTTCTGATGATAGATGTAACGTGTGGGACCCATGTAAGGTTTTTACTGAGAATCACCCCAAGATAAAGGACTTACTTCGCCCATGGGATTTCTTCTCCGTAAAGCTGTAGTTTGCTGGGGAACTTAATCTTTTTAGTGAATAGGATTGCCTGTTTTGTCAACATTTACTTTGATTTTCCATTTTTGCAGCCAAGACTCGAGCATGTTAATATATACTTGTAACCGTTGTGTAGCTGGGCGAAGAAATACGCTTTGTATGAGGATTGCAGTGTCATCAGCATATATTGCAAGTGTTGTGTTGGGTGTAATAGGAATGTCGTTAACATATATGTTAAAAAGAGTGGGTCCAAGCAGACTACCCTGGGATACGCCTGCGAGGATGTGCCCACTTGTGGAGAGTGTATTCGAAACATGAACGACAAAGTATCTACCTGTTAGGTAGGATTTAATTATGTTTGTGATGTAACCTGGGAAGCCCAGGTTGTGTAGTTTATATATGAGTGTATCTAGGCATACACGATCGAAAGCCTTTGCTATTTCCAAAAATAGTCCTCCAGTGACCTTATGCTGCTGCATTCCTTCGCTGATGAACTCTACTACACGATAAAGCTGATTGACTGTGAAATGTTTGCTCCTGAATCCAAACTGGTATGGAATTATAATGTCATTTTGCTTCAGATGTTGACTGATGCGTTGAAGTATAACAGCTTCTGTGATCTTGCTGAGTGACGACAATAGGCTTATTGGGCGGTACGACTCAGGCATACTTGCAGGCTTCTGTGGTTTTAAAATGGGAGTGATTTGGGCCGGCTTCCAGCTAGCAGGAAAGTGCTGCCACTTAAGTATGAGATTTATTATTTTGGTGAAGTAGAGCATGATCTTCACCGGAAACTTCTTTATCATTCTGTTGTTTATGGAATCATGGCCAGGATTCTTATTATTCTTTAGTTTTTTTATGTAAGCGCAGATTTCCGGTGGCATGACTGAGATCAAGTTGTCTGTGTATGGGCTTGTTATGTAGTTGTTGTCGAAGTCAGAAATTGACTGCTCTGTTGTTGGGTCGTGAATGTTGTTTGTGCGAAACTGAGGTTCCAAATGCTGTGCTAAAAGTTCCGCCTTCTCAGTTTCAGTGTAATGTATCCTCTGGGGGCCTTTAAGAGGCGGAATGTTGTTGTAACATTTCTTATGCCTTTTCACTGCTTTCCATGTAGAGTTGTCATCTCTGGATAGAGACTCAAGGTAGCTCGTCCAGCGAAGTTGTGCACAATAGTTAGTACGAGCCTTGACTGCATCACACAGCGTATTGAAGATGATCTTATCCTGTCTATTTCTTGTCCTCTGAAACTGCCTCCTGGCAGAATTTCGCTGTTTAATTAGTTAACATAATTCTCGTGATCCAACAGGTTTTGATTGCTTTAGCTCAATCTGGGCTTTTTTCTGAGCGTCTTGCAGTGTGCTAGTAAATTCCTGTACTAAACTATCAATGGGATTCCCCGTGTGTAAAGTTGGTATAGAACACTGGTGTTGTTCAGAGCTTTGGCGAAGATTTGCCAGTCAATTTTAAAGGCTCTTTTGACTGCTGTGGTATAGCTACTGATGTCGACTATCATTCGAACAGGATTGTGATCCGATGAGAGTTCGTCCAACACAGAAACATCTAACGGACCGCTGATGTTTCTGAGAAGGAAATCAAGAATGCCTGAGAAACAACAGTATACCGTGTTGAGGTTTTGGAGCTGCTATTTGAAAAGGGACCCTATGGACCAAATTGAATATTGCATTGCCTGTTGTGTTAGAATTACAGCAGTTCCATGCGCGGTGTCTAGCATTTACGTCTCCACCTATGATAATGTGTGTATCAAGTGTGAGTAGCGCATTGAGACAGACTCGACAACTGCATATTGTTTCGAGGGTGGTATATAAGTGGAGACAAAAATGTATGTTGTGCCAGTGTCTGTTGTAATGGAAATAGCTGTGGCCTCAATGGCTGAAGCTGTGGAGTTGTTATTTGATAGTGGGGAATGCAGCGTTTATCGAGGAGAGCCGTTCCTCCTCCTCTCTGTTTGTTCGCAATAATATCCCTATTAGGTCTGTACACACAGTAACTGGCAATAAAAATTGGTGGAGAAAAACCAAGTTTATGTTCTTGTAGGAAAAGTAGATCAGGATTGTGCTTATTTACGAAGTTCCGCAGTTCATTAATTTTACGGGACAGCCCGTTCGCGTTCCATGTAACAAGGTTAACACTTATTTACAGTACTATTTAACACTTATTTACCTATACATTACTCATTATTTTTAGAACTAAATACACTTTCAGATATTTCAAAAAGAATGAATATTTTGGCAATTACATGTTCAGTGGCCTGCAGCTCCGGCATTTTGTTAGTTATTTTCCTAATAACTTTAGCAAACGAAAAACCTTAAAAATTTCAATCAATTCCTTAATAAATTTGAATATATCCATAAAGGCATTTGGAGTGGCATTCTCGGCACGCTTTTTAACATTTTAGTTTTCAGATACATTTTTAACATTGACAGAAATTTTATCATTTACAGAATTGGTTTTACCTTTTACAGCACTAGCAAAGCTAATGACCTGCACAACATCATTAATTTTAGAAACATTATTTTCATTACCATTAAACTTATTGGCATTTGGTTTGTTTTGAGCATTTTCTTTTTGAGGTTTAGGCAACCGAGAACGCCCACGATAGTTCGCAGTATGGCCTGGCTGATTACAGTTACAACACATTACATTATCTATTTTCTTAGCTTTATAGTTCTCTGTTTTCTGTGGCCCTCGCATTTGACGCAACGGGCTTTTAGTTTGCAATTTTTGGCAGAATGGTGGAAGTGTTGGCAGTTGTGACCCTGCACAACACCCCCGAGAACATTATACGATGTAACAGAGATATAGAAACACATAAAATAAGTCAGATTATAAATCTCATCTACTCCTGATTTGTTTTCCAGTTGAACTTGGAACAGAGGCTTAAGTACTTTGTCTGTGCATTTGCGACACTTTCCTAACTTTATAACCAAGAGCAACTAGCTCCTCCTGAATTTCATCCTCGGGGCAATCAATTGGGAGGCCTCTGAATACGACTTTAACATGTTTTTCAGTTTTAGTAACAATTAGGTAATGACCAATCTTCTTGTCATCTAAATATCGGGTAATATCCCTATGATCGCTTGCAATCTTAGGGAATACTTTAAGAAATTCTCCATTTATTTTAACAGCAAAATCAGTTTTGGTGTCCCCTTTAAGCTGTTTAGCGAAGTCTGAAAATTTGATTACATGTTTTACCATAACAGGCTTAATTTTAGAGGGCAGAGTTTGAACGATTTCTGGCTCACCTTGCACACCCATTTTATCATTATCATCAAGACTATTAAATTTGTTGCTTGCATTAACATCAACGTTACATTTAACTATTTTGGATGGCCTGGCCGGGTTACGCGGCTGAATGAAGCCGTCCGCATCCGAGATTTCCGTAAGAGTACGTTTATTTTTCTTAGAAGGCCGTTTGGGCTTAGGAGTAACATTATTTGAGGTATTTGCATCAGTGTCATTTACTAAATTAACATCAACATTGGAACTAGCATCCGATCTATTATCATTACAATTAGCATATAAATCAACCTTAATATTTTTAAGCTTGCTTGTCGTAATTTTCATTGAAACATCAGTAACAGACATATTTACACAGTCAGGGTTAGAAGCACCATAAAACTCACACCTACCTTTATAAAGTTGCATGAGCCCCTCGGCGATCCCACGCTTTTTCTGAAACACATTTTTTAAGTCCTGTTGTTCATGTTAAGTTTTAACACTTGCGAAACGTTCCTTGAAATCCCTCTCCATCGATGTAATCCATGTTTTCAGTCGGCCGATAATTTGTAGAACCCACATATAACCCTCCAAAGAAAGTGATTCCGTATTTATTAAATCTAGCCAATTATTTCCTAATAAACAGGAAGCAAATTCGTGAATGTACTCAGGAAGCGCAGCCATGTGCTACCGAACCATTTCCACAGCGTCCATATTAGCGGGCAGGGACTTTTCATTCCCCTCCATAATACACATGGTTCACAGTTCGCGTCAATAATCACATAGAAACACAGTCGTAAGAAAATTTTACACAATCCAAAATAATCAATCCGCAATCGAAAGTACGTAATGCCACTAAAGCATACAGAATAATCCGAATAGCTCCCACAATAATCGAAGCACATCGAAAAAGCATGTTGACAAAACGTACACTCTAACGCAGCGTAGCAAAAACACGTCCTACCAGCTCGGCGGTCGAATCCTTCAATAGTCTCTTCACCCAGAGTGCTGCCCAGGAAGCACCACAGGTGGCGACTGATATTAAGCTCTCAAAAAGGGGTATAGACCAAAGAACGTCAATGCATATTCTTTGTACAGACGACTACAAACATCCATGCCTTCATCAGGTTTTGAACCGAGCCCCAACGATATTGCAGGTGGCTCCACTAATAGCATTACCAAACAAGGCATCATAGATAGTCAAATAAAAATATGCCAAACTATGTCGATGATTCATTGTTATTTCGAGATCTTACGAGATTTCAAAATTCTGTTTAACACATTTGTTTTCAGTCGAAGTTTGCTGACACTTTACAGCAGTCCACGAAGAAAATATGTATTTTTTTTTATCAATACGCATTAACTAAATAAGGCATAAAACTTGCAGACTATTTGCTTACTTAAAAAAACACGATGTTAAAAATTTAGCTCCTAAATCAGTGTAAATAGGAAGTTAAGAATGTGTAAACGTAACTATGACGATAAAGCGTTTTTGAGACTTTCTAAAATTTCATGCATAATAGCAGCCTAAATCAGCAGAATCCTTTTCCCTTCCGGATTACCTGTAAAATTTAGCAGACAATTTTGACTCATATATTTTCTTCTTTAAATACAAAGAATCGAATTGTTTGTTCTAAGCTGATTATAAGTTCATGATTGGAAGACTTTCCTTATAAATCAAATGTATTCGATCGGTTTGCAGCTGGGATTACTAGTGCGCGATTGGTTAAGGCCGCTGAATACTGATAACTTGCCCCGAGTTCAAATCCTGACGAAAGGATTGGCCGAATGATATTTTTAATGTGTTTTATGTGCGAGAGAAAAAAAGGATCCGATTTTCCTAATTGTAATGATAAGTCAGTGACAAAGGCATCTTGCTCTTATTCATATAGCCGCTTAAGCAGCATAGTGGTTAGCTGATTGTAGCACCAATGGGCTCAGTTTTAAATCCAGGAGAAGGCATGAATGTTTGTAAGCGTATAGTATCTGTGCGGCAAGGGAGCCCTCAAAATACATAGCGAGCCGAAAGTTCTCGCGAGAGGTTGATAGTTGAGAGAGAAGGTAGTACGACCTTCAGAACGCCCCTCCTCGAGGGATTTTTCCGCCTCAGTTGGGGCGTAACTGAACAATTAGTGTGGCGGGCAGTACCTCTACGATCAATGGTGAAATTCTGGTGTCCCGCCTACTTCTACCTGCACCTTAGTCACGTAGTCCTTATGTGCTATGCTTTAATCAATTAATTTACCTATCAACCTTATTTGTAGTTGATGATTATCACCACTATCAAGTGAAATCGGGAAAATAGCAGCAAATGGAAAGCCTCCTTTTGCAAAGTTTGGCTTTCTCAAAATTTAATTTTTGCCGATTGAGAATGATATTAGCGGTATCTTTTGGTGATATTCAAAAAGAAGCAAATTTTCTTCTTTATTTGATATTAATTAAATTAATGTTCGATCAATAGGTATATTATATCATGCTTAGCTGAAATCAAATCAGCCGAGTTGAGAAACTCTACATATCTGAAAAATCATGGTTACGGTTAAATTACATTTGAATTTCCATTTAGTGTGAAACACTGCACTATATAAGAGATAAATAAATTAAATATAAGTATTATTAAGTTATGGACAATAAGCATTATTTAATTTATACAATATTAGTTGCTTAGTTTAGGCAAGTAACAAATTACTATTATTTGCACTCATTTTTCAAAAATTAAAATTCGGGTTAGTAAACTACTTCCTTTGTTCTCAAACAAAATCCTTTTCATAGCTTTCTTCAGACACCTGGGTATTTTTGAACTCGATCGGTTAACCTCACAGTAATTGTTATTGGATACTGTGACGAAACTCACGTAAATCCGTATGAGATTCCCGACCGGGGGCATTTTGTATTATATTACGAATATACGAGGGATCTGTTTACAGATTTATACGTCTAGTTGACCTGCGAAACCAGTACAGCCAGTTTCCTAGTTTTCTGCTTCTTCATGCTTCCCCTTCGTTTCTTTTTCCTTTTCCTTTTCTTTCTTTTTTTTTTCTTTTTTAATTTGCTCAATTTTAGTTCTTTCTTTCTTTATTTATTATCAAACGCTTCGAGAAGTACTTCAGTTGTTATTGTTTTCATATCGCTGAAATCTTGCCCAGACCCCGAGCAGAAGTAGTCACAAATGAACGCTGCAGATAACCTGTCATTTACTTTCCAAATTATAAAATATAATTAGTGAAATGAATGAATCACTTAAGGGTAGTCTCTATTTCTCAGTAGTGGTTTGAAGTATGTCGTATTATTGAAGAATATTAGTAAGAGCTCATCACAGAGTAAGCATTTATATAATCAAAATCAAACAATTTTTAACTAAAATTATGGCCGCTAAAATATTTTTTATTAATTATATTAATGCTGAAAATGCTCAAATTGGATTGTGTGTGCTCAAAATTATGAATTGTACAAATCGGCTTTTATTAAAAATAAAATGATAATTTATATTATTAAGAAACATGTTGAATTTATTTAAAACACGCTGCCTGTTAAAGTATAAAATTAAAATTTGGATAACGTGACGTCGAAGGCAACATTTTGACAATACGTTATAAGGTACTTCTCTCGCTTTCTTAGCATGCTTACGTGGCGAATGGCCGGCACACTCGTTACGTGTCGGAGTCTCGGCGAGGGCATTGCTCATTTTTCACTTCTCTCAACATCCAAAATCCTACTGTCTCTACAACGTTCATTGGAAGGTCATGTGGACTTGAATTTTACACAATGATAACATCTGCATAGTCGGCACTATAAATGTGTAGTAGCCTATCATAACATTAAGTAATGATCAAATATTGGCCTCACTTAAAACTCTTTAATGTCTATAACAAACTATCAGTGTATCTATCTATCCGGCAATTGTTATAGCACTTCACGTAGATGAATCTGCAAGTGAGTTGCCAGTGGGAAATTAGGAAATGAGGGAAAAGAAAATCGGGTGCCATAAACTCACGAGCCTTAAATACTGTAAAGAAAGTCAGAAACGGAAGTAAGAGAAAATGCGCAGAAATGCCATGTAGAAGATACGTTAGAATGTTGAGGAGCAGTACCATGTCATTGTCGGAGGAAAATATGCAAATGTAGTTCAACAATGATAGATAAATGCAAGGAATCCAGAAGAAATAATACAAGAAGAAAACCTGCGTACAAGGAAACTTGCACCCATGCACGTAAATTCGATGAAAAACATAAAATATATACAATATGATCAACAAAATGTGCAGAAGATGAAGTCATACTGGAAAATTGTTGTAAAGAAAATTTACCGCAAAAAGCCGTAGGTGTTTATCTTCTTGAATGTCATGCAGCTAAAAAGTTTAAAGGAGTTTAAATGTCCACAATTAAATGCTTTTCTGTAGACGTTTGTATTATTTTTATTCACAAAATCTTCCAAAGTTTAAGTTCATTAGTCTTCGTGCAATCGTTAACTAAGCGCAGCGTAGTGCGAATTGTAGTGACTCCTAAATATTTATTTTGAATTTTTTGTTGTAGCCTGATGTCGTTTTTTGCCGTAGTGCACCAAGCAGTTGACGCATAAATTAAAACTGGACGAATTACGGCAGCGTAGATACAATGTTTCTTTTCGAGATCAAGATGGGAATATTTTCCAACAGTCGAAAGAAGAATTGCTCTTTTACTCTTTATGGTGTTAATATGATCTTTCTATTTCAAGGTGTTGTTAATAGTCACTCCTAAGTATTTTGCACAGATTCATTAACTTATTTTAATTTCACGCTAGGTGCAGTTCACGCCAGTAATTGGTATTTTGGCGCGTTTAATGTGATAGGCGCCATTTTTTGCACTAACTTTCAAAGCTGGTTACAGATAAGAAAAATAATGTTTCTACAGTGGCAGCTAAAATAGGGTATAGTCATACCTAGCTAGTGTTGATCGAATAGTTTTTGGGCCTCACCCCGGTCACTCTTTCACGGGTGAATTATCGAAATCCCCGTGTGTAGTGCAGCAATGCGTCCAGTAAGAAATCGGAAGATCCATTTGTAAACGCATTAGATTTATCGAAGCAGAAGATGCGAAACATGTGTCTTGTCCTTCTCGGAACTTAAACTACAAACCTTCTGATTGCTAGCCGGACGTGCTTTCCAGTTACGCTATGAAAGCACGCGATAAGAAAAGCGGGAAAAACTCCTTAACCATTGTACGAACCCGAGCTAGAGCATAGATACTTTCCACATTTCTGGGGCTTAAAATAATACCTAATGTCTCTATCGAGTAACAAAATAAATTAAGTAAAATTGTTGTCTGAAAACTTCAGAATATAATGTAAAACACTAAACATTTTTCTTTAAAGTTTTATAAAGTTAAAAAAAGTATTTAAAAATACAAAAATCGTAAGCTTAATGCAATATCCCTTCGGTATGCAGATTTCATTTTAACCTCTAAAACAATTTAAACTAAGCAGTTATCGCAGGCTTACTAGTTTAGTCCTCAAATTCATTTTCAGAACATGAAATCATAAATTTGAAATGAGCTGTTCAAAACGGTAAAGCTAAATTATAGCAAAAATTGGCCCTTGTGTTATTTTATTGCCAATTATTTCCACATGTAGACTTCTGCATGTACTCTAGTGAGCAAATTAATTGGGACAAAGTGATTTTTTTGATAATCTATGCACATACCTTCATATACAATGAGAATAATAGAATTAATAGGAAATATGTTCTCCTTTAGCACAAATGACCTCTATAACGTGCTTAGGCACTCACTCTAATTGTGCACATGTTTTTTACTTCTTTATCGTGGAACCACACTTTTATAGCGTTCTGAGTCATGCACTCTTTTATCGCGCAATCCGTTTTGTTAAGATCTTCCTTAAGAATATGTTACAAGTTTTCGATCAGATTTAAGACTGGTGCATTTCCAGGTCAATCTAGTACAATAATTTTATTTTCTAACATGAACCTTCTAGTTGATTTTGAATTGTTGCCTGTCGAAATATCTTTGCAAAGGTTTTTCACAATGGAACAAACCGTGTGTTTTAAAATTTCTATGTACTGAGATGAATTCACCATTCCGTCAATAAAAACTAGATTTTAAGTGTCATCTGCAATGAAAAGATGCCCAAAACATTTGTTTTTCAAAGTAGTTTACGGTCTGTGAGATATTTTGAGATCTTACCCTTGCTCCGTCTAACAATGTTAGATGTATAACCAGGAATACATAAATGAGTCCCGTATCTGACAATGACCTTTTTCCAGTCATTTGTGTATTTATTTGTATTTTTGGACTCAAAATAATCGCTTTGCTTTATTTGACGTGCCAGAAGTTATAAGGTATTTCTCCCGTCTTCCTAACACGCCTTAGTGGTGTAATGGTCAGCACACTCGACGCGTGTTCGAGAGGTCCGAGGTTCGAGTCCCGACGCGGGCACTGCTCATTTTTCATATCTCCTGCTTCAAAAACAACCTGATGTATCTATATTAGTGCCCGTACTAAAAAAGGTGGTGGATGAGGATTTTCCACCGCCGGGATTTGTCGATTCGGTCTCCTAATCTCCAGTCGCCCTTTGAAAGGGGGAGTACATAAGGTATTTCTACCGCCTTCTTAGCATGCATTCGTGGTGTAATGGTCAGTACACTCGGCGCGTATTCGAGAGGTCCAAGGTTCGAGTCCCGACGCGGGCACTGCTCAATTTTCACATCTCCTGTTTCAAAAACAACCTAATGTATTTATATTAGTGCCCGTACTAAAAAAGGTGTTGATGATGATTTTCCACCGCCGGGATTTGGCGATTGGATCGGCTAATCTCCATTCGCCCTTTGTAAGGGGAAGTACATAAGGTATTTCTACCGCCTTCTTAGCATGCATTCGTGGTGTAATAGTCAGCACACTCGGCGCGTATTCGAGAGGTCCGAGGTTCGAGTTCCGGCGAGGGTACTGCTCATTTTTCGCATCTGCTGCTTTCAAAAAAACCTAATGCTCTACAAAGTTATTTTCAATAGGCTTTCTCGCCTTCCGACCAGCAGTGAGGAGTCTGTGTTGCACGTTTGAAAGATGAATGGCAATACCAATAGACAACAGATCTCTTTTAATGTCTTTGCTTGTTTTTATTGGATTAATAATGCTATTTCGGGATAGGAATCGATCAGATTTTGGAGTTCTCTTTTCCTTTCACACCTGCTCTTTCTATCTGAACAAAATGATCCAGTTTTATTATGGCTCTTCAGAATTCGGGAAACACTCGATTTTCTAACAACAGTTTCAACACCAATTTTTTCGTTCATGGATGTCTGCCTGCTAGGTGTGAAAATCTTTTCGCTGTTTCTAAGCGTTATATCCATTTTTAATACAATAAAATGAACGAATGCAAAATGTGTTTAATGTGTATGCAACTTCCTATTCCCCCGTTTCGACCGTTGCGAATGGCGAAGGGAATTGGCTACGCACCAAATTGAATTTTTTTCGCAAATATCTATGAAAAGCCGCTTAATTGAATTTCGAGACACATATCCCCTGATTCCAAAAATTTGTCCGAATCCATTGATACCGTTCTCATCTTTGTAGGTACACATACATATATAAATATATAATTGCATTAATATATATATTGATGAAATTTTGTGTGTGATTCTGTTGAAGTTTACTAAAAGGAATTTAAATAAAGGAATTTTAATAACGAATCTACTGTTGGAATAATAAACCCGAAATTTTTAGCGATTACACTTCGTACAACGGCCCATTAGCGGCTGAGCGGTAAAGTCCCTGAACACTGGTAGTTCGGTCAAACTTTCGAATTCCGTGAAACGGGCTGGCTGCATGAGTGTTTTCGTGATTTTCCGCATGCGTAACGTGTATCCAGAGCTCAGCTGGCGGGCCTGCCCGGTAGTAATAATAATAAAATATGCTCATTTAAATGATAATGACGTTTTAACCAGATAAAAAGAGAACACAGTGAAAGCCTTTAAATTCTGATACATATTGGTTTAAATTATGAATCACTACTAGCCACTTGCGCGTTTAGTTACCTTAAATAGTCCTTATATATATTTTATAATGTGTGAACATCCTCTGTATATATATATATATATATAATGTTTCATAACAGTAAATTTTATTTAATTATTTATTAAATTTAAACAATTCATTGCGCCATTGCTGTTTGATTTACTTATGCTACTGAATTTAAATGATATTATAGATTAGTTCATAATTAGCATTAATTTGTTTACACAATTTCTGTTTAAATTATAATTTATCTTAAAATTACTATTTTAAGTAGTTACTGTTTACTATAATTTATATATATATATATATATATATACAGAGGATGTTCCCACATTTTTGTAACGATTTTGCAAAGATTTGTATATAAACAAATCTTAGAGTTTTATTCTCTAATATGTTCAGTCTGATAACCCTTTTGTTGAACTACAATATTACATCTTGATTTCCAAGATAAAAGTCTTTTTTTTAAAACATTAAGGTTGATTTTATTCCAGTCTTCCTTCACAATCTTCCAGAATTCATCCAATGTTTTGGGACGCCGCTCATGAAGAGCTTCTCTTAAAAGTCCACACGCATAGTAATCCATAGGAGACACATCAGGGTACTTGGGTGACATGCATTTAAAGTGAATAGCTTGAATTCTGGTTTCAGTTCTCAATTTTTCAGAAAGTATAGCAGTAAATTTAGAGGTATGGCTTGGAGGCCTTATCCTGATGGAATTTAACAAAATTTGGACAAAGAGATGGAATTTCTTCTTTAAAAATAAGTGTTAAAACGTATTTCTGATAGTAATCCGAATGAATTTTGACATTTTTTTCTACTTTCCTTGTTTTAAGTTTTCCGTTATAAGAGAATCCAGTAATAACCCTAAAACCTTTAGAAAAACTTTCCTTGTTTTCTCTGAACCAATATATTGTCTTTTTCTCTTCTTTTTCGGTAGTAAATCGATTTTTTTCTATAGCAAACAGATAAGTATATCCAAGACTAATCAATTGTAATTATATATTTCCATTTTTCACCTGCTAAATAATTTTCCTACAGTAGTCTACATATATTCTTACACTGAGAGGTGTTCGACGATGAACATTATTATTATTTTTTTTTGTTTTGATTAGCTTTAAATCAGATTTTAAAATTTTTTTCACAGTTCCTACAGAGATATTTAAAGATTTTGCAACAGCTCTTTGGGGGGCTGGATTTTCCTTTAAAACAGGAGATGCGGCATTAAATTTAATAAGAGCTGTACGTACACTGCTCCCCCCCCAAAAAAAAAGCGACAGTTCTATATTCTCCCGTCGTTCTACTCGGCCGATTCACGAAATTCAAATTGCGTTTTTCATGTCTCGAAAGCGCGACTTCGGATATGTATTAGATTTATACATAGTATTGTTCAAATATGGGTATTTTGACACGAAATCTGACTTTTTCTGAAATGACATGCTAATTGTTTTCCATATCTCGATTCTACGACTCAAATTATCCAAACCTCCAAGTTTTGTAAAACTCGCACGAGTAGTTTTTCAAAAATTAGCTCTCAAAATTTTAGCTCCTCAATGTTAATTGAATTTGATATATATTTATCAATATCTCTTTTATTATGAAACTCATTGGATTCCTTCTTACACAGTTCGAAATTTAGGGTCACTCTAAACAAAATTTGCCTATTTCTTATGATTTATTTTAAAATAATTTTTATAAATTTTTCGAAAAATATTTTGAATTATAACCTATAAAATTTTTACAATCATCTTAAAGTAGATGTATTTCTAAGCATACCTGCAAAAAATTAGAGCTTTTTATTCAAAATTTCCGACGATATACGCGAATATATATATTGGCGCGTTTTGAAATTTGGTATATTTGTTGAAAGAGTACAATGTAAAAAGACAGGAACGATGTGACTTTGTCATCCTCTGCACAATGGAAGGGAAGGAAAATAGGTTGCGATATATTAAGAAGTTCGCCAAGTGAATTATTCTTGGCTCAAACTGAGAAAATTTCGCCAAGTTAAATTTTTGATTTTCTCCGTAAATTTCGCACCAAATTTTACAAAATTTAATATTTAGGCATAATTTGAGTCGTAGAATCGAAACATATAAAACAAATTGGTACGTTATTTCAGAAAGAGTCCGATTTTGTGTCAAAATACCTATATTAGAACAAAGCTATATATAAATCTAATATATATCCTAAGTCGGGGTTTCAAGACATGGAAAAGGCAATCTGAATTTCGTCAATAGGCCCAGTAGAACGGGAGATATGGAACTGCCCTTTTTTTTTTCCCCGCAGTGTACCTTTGTTGGGTATACATTTTTTGCCTTTTTTTCCACTCAGATGTAAACTTTAGCATTTCTTTACTTTCATATTAATTATGTCACTTATTTCCCGTGTAGAAATATTAAAACTATGTTTTAAACATCTTTCGTTAATAATTGCATAAAAGTATTTCTCTTCGGACAGCGCAAAATATAGCCTTCGATCCATTGCTTATTTTTTAGAAAATTTTAAAGAAAATAATATTTTTTATGCTGCAGACGAGAATTAAACCTTATTCCAATTTAACGCTAGTCTCGTTTGTTTAAATTCATGGAGAAAATCAAATTCGCTACAAAAATGTATGAACACCTTCTGTATGTATAACGATGTGGAGGAGTTCACTGTATAATTCCATAAAAATATTTAATGCTTTTAATTACACATATGTTGAATTAAATGTACTTTTATTAAAATCAGTTTGTCCATGAGATCCAAATAAACTGATCAAAACTATAATTCCACCACCAATAAGAAGTTGTACTAGATATAGATAAATATCCATCTACACGGGGGAAATAAATTAAGAGAATTTGCATATTTTATCAAACTGCATGAAAAGAACTGAACTGAAAGAAAAACCACTGCTTTTAGATAAAAATTCAAACCTTGTACGGCAAATATGTAAACGTACACGTGTGTGTAGGCGGAGCCAGCTGAAAAACAGGCTTTATAAGCGAGTGGAGGGAACGACGAATTGCGTTCGATAGCACACCTCGGCGAATTTCTTGGTGTTATCTTGTAGCAATCGGTTACATTCACATCGGAACAGTAAAATGAGTAGCCACGAACGTTTAGATGATAGGACGAGGTGGCAAATTGTCTGAAGGCTAGAGGCAGGCCATTTGCAAGTCCAGATATGCAGAGAATTTAATTTAATGCCCAGCGTCGTATTAACCTATGGAAACAGTTCCAGGATACTGGATCCATCGAGAGAAAGCCTGGGCAAGGTCGTCCAAGAGCCACGACGGCCAGAGAAGATCGCTATTTGTCCATTTTAGCGATGCGTAACAGAGAGGCTACAGTTTCTCAGTTCTCTCTCGACCTGTATGAACCCGTGTAACAAGGGTGACTGTTTCCAAAAGACCGACTGAGAGAGGGTTGTTTGCCAGAAGACCGGCAGTTTGCGTCCCGCTCACGTCTACTGACAGGAGAGTCCGATTAGCATGGTGCAGGCAGCATAGTGATTGAAGTATGGAGCAATGAAGATCTTTCCGTTCACTGACGAGTCCCATTTTATCTTAAACACCGATTCTCGCCGTATTTTCATATGGAGAGAGTCAGGGACCCGCTACCTACCCTCCAATGTCCGTGAAATCAACAATTATGGCGGTGGCGGTGTAATGGTCTGGGCAGGCATTCTGTTGGACGGCCGCACATCTCTCCATGTCTTTGACAGAAGCTCTGTGACTGGTGTGAGATATAGAGATGAGGTCTTAGAGCCCTATGTTCGCCTTTTTCGGGGTGCAGTGGCCCCCAAGTTTATCTTACAGGACGATAATGAGAGGCCACATAGAGCTCTTCTGGTCGACGAATTTCTCGGGAGTGAGGATATTCGCCGGATAGATTGGCCAACTAGGTCTCCAGACCTCAATCTTATATAGCATGTCTGGGACGCTGTGGGGAGGGCAATTGCAACTCGCAAATCCCCTCCGAGAACCATCGTCGAACTGAAAACAGCGTTGCTGAATGAATGGGACCAACTCCCACAGGCACTGATAAACTGCCTTATTTCCAGTATGGCATCACGCTGCGAGGCCTGTATGGCTGTAAGAGGAGACCATACTCCCTAGTAACCCATTTCTTGTGTTTATTCTGCAACCGCTGTTTCAGACCTTCAGACTCCCATGAGCGTTACACACGAGCATGTGTGTCTATTATAACTGTTGAATGTTTATTTTGTTTGTATCATATCAAATATACGTTGGTTAGAAGGAGGCTAGAAGAGCGTTAGGAACCCAGCTATCTGTAGCGTAAATAGAATAAACCTACGCTCTCGTCGTTATCCCACACACTTTGACAGGACATTTGTACTTCAGACTGGTGAATGCGTCAGTTGTGCTACCATTCTTTAGCAATACGTCAGAGGACATTTTCGACAGGAAAACGCTCGTTCTCATACCGCAGGTATCATCCAGTGTGCTCTACAGAGCGTCATGTTGCTTTGACCTGCGAGATCACTTGATTTTTCTCACATCGAGAACGTATGGAACATGACAAATCCAGCGTCATCTACGACCAGTACGGACAGTTGCTGATTATATTGATCAAGTGCACAGGCACGGAACACATATATAGATCGAAAAATAGCATACGGCACCTGTACAACACAAAGGTTTGCATGCTTGCACTCAGCATCGTGGCGACTACAGCGGTTATTAATATACCACCATTTCACATTTAAAATGTTTATTCTAGAACAAACTTTAACTTGTGACATCAAAACATTTATCAAATAAACATGTTATCTAGACAAATGCTTCGCCTAAGTTACACTCCTCTAAACTGATTTCTTTTTGGTGTTGGGATTTCGTTTTTCCAGTTGTTGCATTTTATGAAAATTATTTTTTCGATAGCACTCGTCTTATTTTTCTCGTTAGCACTTTGATGTAATGATTTGACACTTTCAATATATTCGTCTGTAACTGTTTTCCTTTGATTCGAAGGCAGAATAAGAGATTTATTTTGGAAATTGTTCCTAAATTGATAGATGGCTCGAAGGTTTTTTTTTTTTCAGCGCACTTCCCGAAGAAAAAAAAAAAAAGAGTATTTATTCACCTTAGTAAATTGTTAAGCGGTGTTCAAATTGATTTTCTATTTCATTTCAAAGAAATGTATTTTCAGTATGATAAGCTTGAAAGGGAAAACGCATCTGAAAGTAAAAAAATGAAAAAAATAAACGCAAAAGTGCATCCTAAGACTGTTTGAATGAGATTAAGTATGAAGAAAGTGAAAACTTTAATCTTCAAAGAAAATGCACCGCCTCAAATATCCCTTTCATTGAAATCAATCTATTTCATGGGAGTGTTTTCTACACTGCAAGTAAAATCGTTCATAAGAATCTGAAGTTTAAAAAGATTGATATTTATTAATATTGCTTTTATAGTTAAGCTATTTTATATTCTTCCTTTCACATTTCGAAATTTAGGTTCATTCCAAATAAAATTCGCCCATTTTTTTATGATTTATTTTAAAAATTTGTATTTTTAAATAATTTTTATAAATGTTTCGAAAATTTATATTATGACTTCTAAAATACTTACCATCAACTTAAAGTAGATGTATTTCTAAGCACACCTGCAAAAAATTGGAGCTTTTTATTCAAAATTTCCTAAGATATACGTGCATTTACATAGTGACGCGTTTTGAAATTTGACATATTCCTTATAAGCAATAATAACGCCAAATGTGGTTTACACACTTTGTTAAAATTATTTGAAAGATGATTTGAACGATGACTTTTTTTCCGATTGGGTACATAGACATGGAGACACACCAATGGAGGGGGCTCCGAGCCCGAGAGACTCGAGGTCTCCCTTACACGGTAAAAAGCGCCCCAACCACTGGAGACGATCCACGTCACAAGGTTGATATCGCCGTCTCTCTGCATTGACCGAGGTGGAGTTCATCCCACCTCGGAAAACTTTGGTAGCAACCATGTAACGTCCTCACAGCCATGGAGCAGGCAAAATAGTACCATATGGTCCCTGCCGAGCCTGAACCAACCACCGAATAAACGATGGCTCCAGTCCTGTGAAGATTGTTTATTTACCCCAAGAATCAAGGTTGTCTAAACACTAGTCTAGCCAGTTGCCTGAGTAAGTACCCCGGGTCTCCTCCCATAGATGGTCGGTACCGGAAATTCCACCCAATCAATCTCCAGGGATGGATCATTAGCCCAGGCCAGCTAGGCCGACCTTGTTACCGGCAGGGGCCACGATGAGGCCGATATTGGACGGGGGTATGAGAGGCTATAAGGTAGCGCGTCACTACCCCAGCAGCTGCACCCACTCTCAGAAGGTCCAGATCGAACCCGGATCTCCTACCGCCAGCGGTCGGTTCCGGTGATCCGTCATTTCCAACTTCAAGACAGTAAATCCCCCCCGCCCCGCTCGTGTACAATGAAAAAAAGGAAAGGAAAATAGGTTGCTATAAATTAAGAAGTTCCCCAAGTGAATTAATTATTCTTGGCACAAACTGAAAAAAATGCGCCAGGATATATTTTTAAATTTCTCCATAAATTTCTCACCAAAAATTACAAAATTCAATATCTAGGCTTAATTTGAGTCGTAGAATTGAAATATGAAAAAAAAATGGCATGTCATTTTAAGTCAAGTCCGATTTTTTTCCGAGGCATAAAAAACGCAATTTGAATTTCGGGAATCGTCCCAGTTTAACGGGAGATATAGAACGGTTCCTTAAAACTAAAAAAATTCTCATGCAAGACTAAAATTAATTCACTATACTATTAGCAGAATATTTTAGAATTGATTTTTAAAAAAGAAATTCCAGCCTCATATGGAAAAGGCATCAATAAATTTGAGCTTCGTAGGGCAAAGCCTGTAGACACATCTCTAAGTTAGCTGTTGCTTATTTAGGAAAGGAAGAGTCAGAAACAGGAGTAATATGCATCTCATTTAATGAAATACCAGTAATATCTCCTAACGCTTCCCATGTGAACCTTTGCACTTTCGGTTTGTAAAAAGGAGCCTTAGGAAAAGAACACTGAATGGACTTTGGAAACAATCTAACAGAAGAGGAATAAAATTGATAAGAAAAAGAAAGAAGAAAAAGTTTGTTGTCATGTGAAATTCCAACTATAGCCAAGAATCCACAACTATTAGAAATAAGCAAATCGTAGCAAGAAATATGTCATTTATGTGTAAACATTAATGACAAAATCGTTTACATAAGGACCGAGAAGAACCGTAAAGATATTTGTAGAATTCTGGCTCGTCTGAAAATATAAAGTTATCTAATCTCATAAATATTTGCTTGTCATGGATTTTGCAAACGCCAGTCCTATTTTCTTGTCGACGAAAAATTTTCCTGTCGCTCATCGTCTATTTTAGCCATGTACCTTAATGATTTTTCTAACAGTTTCAGGGTTAAATTTTCGGGCAAACCAATGTTTGGGTTTGATTTAGTTTATTATCGCAAAGCACACTAGGACTATCAGCTTAAGAGGAGGGATGCCTTCGTGGAGGACTTTCTGAGGGAAACGAGTTCGTATACACGTATACCCCACTGGTGGGCTAAACCATTGTTTTAAATCCGCTGCAAATTTTACAGTATCAATTTATTTTTTAAATTCTTCGTAGGATAAATCTACGAATCCTTCTTGTTATTTGGAATTTGGTCCAGACTTCAGTGACTTTTGAACAGTTCAGCGCAAGCTCCCTCCTTTTAATACATCGAAAACACTTGAACTCTTTACATCAAAAACTTATTTTCATATTCTGTATACTTTTTCCATTTTTCAAATGGCGAAGAGTTAAACTTCTGAGAGAACTCATAATCCATTTGTAACGTGTTACCGTGTTCAGTTCCTATTTGGAAATTTTAATATATTTTGATGGACAAGTAATAATTTCAAAATGAAGACGATATTTCTTGTAATAGATTGGTATTTAAAACAAAATATTATGCCATCATCTTCAAAACCATCGCAATAAAACTTTCGAGTGTCCGAATAATACTCTGAGTTACTGATTAACACGTTTGGAATAAATTATTTAATTGCAAAGAATATTTGGACAATATTTATTTTGTAAAAAGCGTGGTTTTAAAATAGAGGGACAATACTATATTAGAAAATAGGTTTCACTATTTAATACAAGATCCATGCAAATAAATTTTAAAAATGCAGCCACTGTAAAACAAATCTGAGCCATTGTAAGTTGTGTTTAGTCTTTTTATTTTTGAAAAGGCTATTGGAATGCTGATTATAATAATTTATTAAATATGAATGAAGTTTTTGTTGTATATTTATGCGTTGACGTGTACTTTTAAACTTTTTATTTATCTATACACAACCCTCACTTAATTTTAACATCACTTAATATAATGTCATATAACGGAACAAAATTGATGTTAGAAAAAGCAGTCCAATTTAACCCACATCCTTTAATTTGGCAAATGAACTTAAAATTTCTAAATGAAATATGAAAATAAGAATATAAACAGTTCAAACTACCTGAAAATGATTTGGCTTCTCCCGAGTAGATATGGTAGAAAATTTTATTTGTTATTTAACTGACATTCAACAAAAGAACTTTTGCAAGCCAAAAATACACAGCTCCTGAAATAACTAGAATGCAAATTTTACGAAGCTGTTTAATCGTCTGCCTCACTTAATTTCTCCAGTATTAAAAATTAAACTTTTGTTTTCTTGTATCAGAAATATATTCTAGGATTTTTATAGAAAAATAATATCTAATTCGCAAAATCTTGTGATACTCGGAGATTGAAAACTTGTTATTTTGCGTAGATTAACTAACATCAGCTCAATGTAATACTGAGCCGTTGTTTCTAAGACAAACGGCGAAATTTTGGTAAGCATTTATTAGACTGGCTATCCGATAATGAAGTGTAACTCTTGCCTCGTTTATATTACTTCAGAAAACAAAAAGTGTAACGTATCGAATTATGGATTAGCTTCTTATTCGTATTTACTTTAACAATATGAAACCGATTTTCTTACACAATACAGTGAAAATTCTTCAGATTTAAAACTAAAGATAAGCCAGCAATTTCGTGGAAATAACGAAAATTCCTGCAACTTCCTTTGGGTGACGTGTTTCCTTGTGTACCTCCACTTTATTTGTAAACACACGCACGTCGCTAAAGTCATCGAAGCATGAGACTGTAAATAACGGCATAATTTCGTCGTCTATGTCCTTGTGCGAACATTACACACAGAAGTTACTTGTTTCGTTATCTTGCAAGATTACATTCAAACCAAGGCAGATAGAGAGCTCTTGCAAAAATTTTTCTTGGCTAACTGCATTTTATACATGTACAATCCGATTTGAACTGTTGAAAATTATTCGGCTTTTACATTTGGGGAGATCATTTGAGATGCTACTTAATGGTACTAGGGAAAAAAATTAAAAGCACTATAAATTTTAGCAGCCATTGTTGAATTATTCTTTCGGCAACCTAATGCTCATTCAGCTTCTAAAAGCTGATTTTAGATTTAGAGTATATCTATTTTCAGCAATATTAAATCCACTTTTTGATGCTTTTAGTACTTTTTTTCCTGACAATTTTCCAGACTTTAAGAGGTGATGATGATATACGTATACTGCTTTTAAAGTTTATGAAAAAGATACCTGAAGTTCAGGAATTCGAAATTTTCATAACCTTATGTATCTACATGGTGAAATGTATTCAAATTGAATGTTAACTTCTTTTTAACAAACTTCATTTTTTAAAATTCGAACAGTCAAAATATCTAATTAAATCAAATTTGTTAAATTCGATTAGTTGAAATATTAAACAAGTCGAACTTAATTAAGATAATTCTAAATTAATAAGTTGAACTTCTTTTGAAAGATGCTGAAATTATTTTCTTCCTGTTTCTTTCCGGATAAGTTGAAGACCGATGTCGTTCCTAAGTCACGGAAGTCATGACTGAAAGACCTTTGTAGAAGCAATTTTTATTCCTATCATTTTGGAATCATTTAATCTAAGCAATTGCAGGCTTGGCTTGTTGTTGTGAGTATTTGAAAATATATCTTGTAAAAAAAAATCCTAATTTATTTTAGAAAAACAATCTGTACTCTGTTTAAAATAAAATTAATTTCAGCTGATTGGCATTCCGACTTTTTATTCTAAGTTTTAAAATATTTAATAAGTTTTCTTTTAATTACTTAAAGATCTTGCGTTTGTTAAAAAGAGCATATCTTTAGAATTTCTGATACAGTCTTGCGCGCTGGAGATTACTTTTTTCCCCCGTACAGTGTTGCCATTTCTCGTTTTGAAATCGTTGAGTTTCTCTATCAAAAACTCAAAAATACTTTACAAAATATTAAATGGATAATAAAACAAAATACAGTTCCAAATTTGGGCTTCCGGATACCTATATTCGGGTGCAGACGTATGTTATTCAAAATTTGATGGCTGTAGGTACCGTTGTTTTATCACAATGCGAGAACCATGCATATACTTATGCATATTCTTCATTATTTAATTTCTTTAAATAAATGCAGGGCAATAATATTTAGTGGCAAGAATTTGAAAAGTGTTTCAGACTTGTAAAGTTTTCGACGCAAAACGCCAAACGAAATTAATAACCCTTTGGGCTAGTAAATAAAATATTAAAAATATAATGAAATAAATAAATAAAGTGTTTTAGATCATCAGATTATCAAAATAAGTAATTTATTCTTAGCAATGTTTGATGAGTTTTATTCAAAAGTATTGAAGATTTTGATTTTAAATGGTACGATTTTGAAAAATCTAGATCTAGAAATAATCAGATGAAAGGAATAAATAACGATTTTTCATTTACAGTAAATAGTAACGATGCGCTGTAAAAGCATTTTACATTTTTTCTAGTACATTTACATTTTTTAAAAACGCACGTTTACATTTCTTTCTAGAGAGTATTTTAAGTTTAGGCAGGAAAGCATAAAATTCATCTAAAGTTTTCCAGGTAAAAACAATTCAAATAATATTTAAGTTGAATTTTTTGCCTTCCTCGATTGTAAAGTAAGCGATACTTTGAATCAACCTTTTTAATTTTCTCACTTTTCTATTCTACAAAAATTCGACATTGAAATTGTTTACGATCATAGCATTTTCGTGAGAAAAGGAAATGGCAGCAAAACTGTTGATGTTGCAACTAACTACTCGTTTAAGGGATTTGTTGTAACCTATTTGCAGAGAAAAACGCAATTTTTCATTGTTTAGCAAAATATTGTTAATGGTAGACGAGATTTATTTATGCCATTTGAGAAATCTACTCATCACAGTAAATGCAAAGTTATATATATATATATAGAGAGAGAGAGGGAGAGAGAGAGAATGCATATTAAAATTATATAAAAATAATATACTAGCTAATAATATAAAAACAATTACTATAAGCTGCATTGTTTTGCTAAAAATTAAGATATTTAGGTCCTGTTGCATATGCTTTTCAGTACCTTACATTTAAAGCATACACGCCTCATATTTCTAAAGGATTTTATAAATAAAACGTGAAATTACAGAATGATGAACGCCGAAGAAAATAGCAACATCTGTGATCGACTGTCCTGCTTCAATGCGCTCCACAGCACGCCAGCGCTCAGAATCTTCCTTTCGTCTTCTGTAAGTCATAGAAACACGTATGTCTTGAAAACAAATTTTACGAAAGTTTTAAACACCTTCTATCAGCAGTTACAATCAACTTCTGTAACCCTTCATAAAATTGGTTTCTTATAAGACTGCCTTTTTTGCATATTTCTTGACATGAAAGCGCGATTGGCTGTTACCTAACATATTTGCATACTTCCATCTACGTCTGCAGCGGATTGCATCCTCCTCAATTTTGATTGGCTTCGGGAAATTAGCATTTTCGTCTCCGTGCTTAACTTTTGGAAGTGAGTGTATTAAATTTTGCATTGGAATTAGTTTCTTGAAGACGACTGAGGACTTACGTCAGACTTACTTAGGGCATTTTATGGAATTACTTAATATGTTTTAAAATGAAGAGGAGCTATTCGAAATCGTTTTTAGTTATCTGTATTTGTTTTCTGATAACCAAAATTGTTAATATTATGAGTGGAGCTTCTCTTTCAGAATGATAAAAAGAATATATATTTCATCAATTAAACTGCGAATAATTAAAAGCATAAACTTTAAACGGTAACATTAAATTGACATTTGAACTACGACAAAAAATATTTCCGTTATTGATAATCGTTTGCTATATAGACTCACGTGACTAGTAGATTCACGGAAACACGGTTTCATTCTAGCATGTTTCACGAATATACGTAAACCGTTTTATAACTCTTTGTATTTTTACATATTTTGATAACACGATTTTTATTCTACGTATTCACACCGTATACTATGCCATCGTGTGTAGTACACAATAAGAACCTATTTATTTATACACACAAAAATAAAATAAATTCCTGGAATATCCGTATCCTCTAACATCGAAATTCTTTTGAAACTGAGTCGCGCCCTTCATTTGCACAATTTATATCTTGCTCCAAGTGTTCAGTTGGTAGGCTGCGTAAATTACGTAACTGCGATTTAAAAAAAAAATGCTTAAAAACTCTTTGGGTAAATGTTACCAAATAGCTTGTCTTTCTCAGGAGATATTACTGTAAAATTATATTTCTGTCCCAAACTGCATTTGAAAGTAAGAAATAACTTTCAAAAGAAAATTTACTTCTTTGAAAATAAAAATACGAGTTTTGAATCCTTTGTTAAAAGGAGAAAAGGAATCTGACGTTGCAAAAAGTTTAAATTTAAATGAGCTACAACGAGAACCATTAAAAAGATATTTTGCTTTTAAAAGTTTTCTGAACGCATACCTTTTTTTTTTTGTATTAGTTGTTATTAGTGTATAATGCGGTTTCGCGCAACGCGGTATTTTCCAGCAACCTATCTACTGTATTACAGAAGGAATAAATATTCCAAACCAGAGACTTCCCCCCCTCATATTATAGATTTGACTAAACATACTGCTATTGATAATTAGTCAAAGTCAGTTGCTAAAATGTGTCTGTTAGACGTATTTCAGCATTTATTTCATTTATTTCCTTCTCTAGAATAAAAGTCTTTTTTTTTCCTCCAAAGGGCTATTAATTTCATTTTGGCATTTTGCGTTGAAAACTTTAAATGTCCGTTTCACTTTTCAAGTTGTTGCCGCCAAATATTATTGCCCTGTGTTACATTTAAAGAAATTAAACAATGAAGAATCTGCATAAATATATGTATGCTCCTCGCATTGTGATAAAACAAGGTACCTAGAGCCATCCAATTTTGAATAACGTAATCCTTCACCGAATATGAGCATCTGGAAGCCCTAATTTGGAATTTGGAATTGGTTTTATTATCGATTTCATGTTTTGCAACACTTTAACGAATTTTTGATTAACAACGTACCTATTTCAAAGCGAGCAATGGCAACACTGTACGGGACAAAAATATTTTTATCTCCAGCGCGCGAGACTGTATATCGGAAATTTTAAAGATATGCTCATTTAAAAATTATTTTGCGATATTTTTCTTGAACTGAATTTTATGGCTTAAAGTCAAAGAGCATGATATTTAATAAATTAAGATAACCCAATAAACGTTAAAAAAACGCCCCTTTGGGCGTAATGTAAAATCAGAAAGCTTTGACTTTTTTTTGTTTTGTTTTGTTATTGTGGCCCGTCAGCTACTTTTCGATGGCTCATTTGGCGCACGTGCAATTTGAGTTTGAGACCACTGTCTTAAATGTTTCCTTCTTTTAAATAATATATTTCTTATTTTATATTTTTCATCATTCTCATACTCAATGATCTTTACATATTATTGTCTCCTCTAAAATGGGACTTTGTGTGGCTACTCCGCAAAATATAAAACAATTATATCTGACTGAAATTGTACAGGAGTCGCGCATGCATGATACTTTTCGTATTAGTTAAACTGTACCCTTCACTTCACAAATACAAAGGAATGTTTCCTCGCTCTAAATGGTAGGATATCTTGCTGGCACTAGGAACATGTTGACTTCGAAATGCAGGCTAGAACAAAACTTTGGAACCTGGTATTTTGTTACCATCGTGTTCTCTTTATCTCGGAAAGGAACGACTTTTTCCCTTCTATCCTGACAGGCTTAACGAGATTACAAAAATAGGCTATTAAATCGGCACTCCTTTCTATAAATCATCTATCAGAGTAACTTTTTTTGGCGGGAGAGATTGGGCCCTTTTTCCTTATTTTATTTTTTATTTATTTATTTTTTTTTTTTCTTGTTTGCAAATAAAATGAAATTTTACAAGGTATTCTGAAAACACTCAAATGAGACTTTATCTTCTAATCTTTAGGTGCTAGATCCCTTATAAATGAAAAATATCTTAAAATAACAGTTAGCTGTATTGCTTTTATAAAATTTTTGCGAATTGTAAAGATGAAAATAAAAGCATAATGTTATTTCATACGATCTTCTGAACGAAAACGTTCAGTGAGCAAAACAATTTGCATTGTTCTCGGTATCAGTTCAAGATTAAACGTAAATACGAAACTTACAACGTATGCAATTAGCAGATATTAGCAGGAAACTGAAAATCTTCTTTATATATAAACTTCAAGCAGTAGGTACTTTCAAAGTTTTGTAGATTATTCGAAGTAAACTTGAAAGAAAATATTTCCGGTTTTGGAATTTGAAAACGAAGCTTCATATTTTATGGCATTCCATAACGAATGAATTTCAGACAAGATTTACTTTAACAAAATCTGATGTGTACACCACATGACTTCCTTGTACGGAATATTAAATTATACGCATTTTGCATTTCATTTAAACTCATTGGATTGAATTAAATTTACTTCGTCGATAGTGTATAAACCACAATAGAATAAATGCACTCTTTAAAACTCACTGCATTTGTTTACCATAGCGACACTCTGGCGCTAGGTTCACTTAACACCGTTACATCTCAACCATTTTATAACTAAGAATGCACAAAAAGTTATGTCATCTGAAGAATTATCTAATCGTTGCCACATGTTCTATTCTAATCTTATAATAAATCTAAAACATTGTGTAAAAGAAATTAAACAAACAACAACAAAATTTTTTTTTAAAAAAAAAGGAACAGTTTTTCACAGACGATTCAGTATTTCTCATTCAATTAATTCAGTTCTCACTTCGCGACAAGGCAAAAATACATAAAAACTCAAAATATCTATATTAAAAATCACGAAGTAAATCTTAAACAATTATGTCCTCGAATAAATTCTAGAATGGATTAAGCATGATTTAATTCGCAATAATAAAAGAAGGCTTTATCTTTGTTGTTGAAGCTTAGTTTCTCTAGAATGGCAACAAATCAGCTATTCTGCTAAGTTTCAAATGTAAACAAATATGGCTGCTGTGGCCAAAAAAATTAGGCTTAGCCGCGCTTTTAAATTGTTGATAATTCTACAAAGAACAACAAGAACAAATAAAAAAAGTACAAGAACCTTTAAATTGTTGATAATTCTACAAATCTTGCATGCAGATTTACTAAAAACCTTAACCGGAGGAGAAAAACAACGTATTCAACGTAATTTTTAGAGCAAAAAATGCATAATTTACAAACATATAAGAATAAAAAAATCTGAGCTCACTGAGCCGAGTAACAGAGTGGATATGTATATGCATATATATATTTTTATATACTTTTGGTGCGGCTGATTGCAACCAAAATAGGAGGTGCACATCTACATGTTATAGCATCTATATACAAAATTTGAACGTTCTGAGGCTACTCGTTTTTGAATTATGCGAAATACATACATACATACGGACGTACGCCCAGATGCCATGAAAAAATCTCTTTAGAATCGATTTTAAACCAGTTTTATAATTTTTTGGGGGAAAAAGAATTCTTTATTCTGCCTTTACGTACGGATGTCAAGCAAAAACATCGTTAAATTGTATTCGATAGCTGTCAAACGAATATTTTCGTTGAAATATGATACCCGAAATTTTTCTCGATTACAATTCTTCCGTTTTACTTCGTACAAGGAAGTAAAAATGAAAACAATAACACTTAAAACAGCTGCATTATATTTTCGATTTCAAATTATTTGTAGCTCCTGTATGGTCTGTTTGATTTATGGTAATGCATATGCGAGCTACTGTCTAAGGGTAGGAATGCCCTTCGTGGAAGACTTCTCAAGGGAAAATGGCTAGTATCCATGTTATACATAGAGAAAACTACGAAAACTCTCCTCTAGCCAACCCATTCGCTCGAATCAGGTTCGAACTATCAATGTTTATTTTAACGCTCGGCTGCTGGTAGGCTTGTAATTTCGTTACGAAAGAAGTGTTGTTAATTATTATATTCAAACACCTTGGTATTGACTGAATTATATTACCTCGATACAAGCACAGAGATTGGGATCTTTCTTGCATTGAATTAATCCCCTGTCCCACGTTCTGCAGAAGACGATGATAATTTTTTTACAAGGAAAAATCTACAATGTTTCAAAATGAATAGTGAAGTTCTATTCTGGGTTGGGTAACATCAATTTTTATTTGATCTAACACATTGTTTTTTTTATCTTAACTCTTTTCTGTACCTTTTGTTTCTTCCTTCGATCATCACCAGCATGCAAATTAAGTAGCAAGCGAATTTGTATCTGAGAGAGAGAGAGAGAGCTGTGGCAATCCTCCAGAAAACCATTTATTCCTGAGACGCCCACTCTGCACCGATCTGTCTTTTGGTAAGTGAAGTCACGGTAACTGAAGCTATGTAGTCATGCAGTGGAAGTTTTTTTCTGTATTGTATTTAAATATTTGAATTTCTCACTAACAGCAGCGGCTAGGTTTTTGTTGAATTTTCAGATTTTTAGGAAGTAAGAGGAGGAGAATTTATTTAAACAACATATTAAATAGGTGAAGTTTAATGGCTAATTATGCTTAATATCACGCAACGAATACAAATATTTTACTGAAATTTAAAATTGCTTAGAATTCGATCCTTTATTTTTATATTCCTACGTATTTCAAGGTAATCAACTAGGGTTCCTCTTCTTTTCGAAGCGAGAACATTTGCGCCATTCCGGAAGGAAATCTGCGACTTAAAATCTATAATTTTAAAATCAACTCTTAAAAATGTTAATTTACTTGATTTAAAAAACATTATGTAACGTCACGATTAATCTTACTTAACTATTTTTTTTAATACCATATTAATCTACGTCTAACGAAAACAATTTTTCTATAGGTAAGAGCTCGAAGTTAATTCCTAGAGCAAGGCACCTAGTTCAATATCCTTTAACAATATCTTTTGTTCGTACGTTGTATAGCGACAGCCCGCGCTATGTCGTGACTACTTCTCTCGAAATATAACGTAGCGTCTTTGTTCTCTTTTGCGATGGCGTCGCATTGTTTACAAAACAGTAAAAAGTGAAGTAACACCTTGAACTCTTGATTGTCCAAACGAAGAAAATCGAATCCGTTCCAGTCCATTGAAAGATGCTGACCTGCCGAGCTACACTTGAAATCGGTTCTAAATATCATAAGCTGTAGAGTGAACGGACTGTTGACCGCTTTGTTCTGCAAATGAGATACATGATTGCACTTGATTCATAACACGCTTCTGTGAAAACAATATATCGAAGACGGACTTTTTGGGCCGCTGGAAGCTCTCATTATTTATTTATGACTGATTCCCAAGGAATAATAGTAGTACAGTTAAAGTTTGATAATGAGGCAACTTCGGAACTTTGGTAATACTGAATAATCAAATAGGCCAAGTTATCAGACTTGCCAAGCTAAAGTAGCAAAAGGAGTTCTGTAAACACAATTTAACTTATTGTAAAAATGCTAAACTTTGAATGAAGTTCTACATGACTTAACTCTACGAATATATTTCAGAACTGGAAACATACTGGAATATAAACTACAGAAAATGCATGATTTGTTATTCTGAATCATTTTATGTTTTGGAATTTACTGCACTGATGTTACATGGAGACTCCTCAGAGTGCGAATGTCCATTTTCTTATTAAAACATCATTGAGGAGAACAAGGCTTAGACAGCCGTCCAGGGGGCCGATTTTCGGAAGAAGCCAAATGAATTATTCCCTCAAGCGACAACTAAATCAAATTGTTTTTAGCTTAAATTATAGGGTTATATTTATTTTTACTAACAGTTATTTTATTTTATGAGCTTTTCCTGAATTTTCTTATTCCCCTCGCATTTCCTAGCCGTAATGTAAATGAGTTTGGGGAAGAAGAGTATTTAAACCGTTGGAGCGAAAAGGTTACACAGAGCGTGATTTTGCTATTGTGAGCGCATGTTGTTAGTTTCTATCAGCTGTTAACCTTAATACCGGCTACGCAGTCCTGCCGTTGTAGGTTTCTAAGTCGACCTGTTAGCTTAAATTAAATTGTGTAGTCTCGCACTGCTCTTGCCTTTAAATTTAGACTTGCGTTATCTTCCAAGTTCTCACCGCAAGTGGTCGGTGTTTGTAAGCATGTAAGTCCGTGCCATCTGTTAAATATCTTACGTTCAATAAAAGGATCTTTCTCACGCTTCCCTAGTTGTGTTCCTCCTCAAGCGTGTTCGAGAATTCGCACTTAGGTAGAACTAGTCACATTTTATGATAGCTAAGAAAATTAGATCTTACAACATTTAATTTAAATGGACGCTAGTTCTACTGATCGCCTAGAATGCCGAAAATACTGGAGCCTCGTTTGGAGGCATATATGATTACTTCTGCATTGTTTTGTAAATGTCATCCCAGGAAATGTTTTTCGAATGCTTGAAACGTGTATAAAAAAATCTTCAAAGCACGTGGGTTTCACCCTTTTATTTCACAGTTCAATATTAGAAACCCCTTACGCTGATAAGCGAATAATCGCTTGAGTGTGTGAACAGAGACGTAAGACTCAAGAAGGGTTAACTATCCTTTATTTCTACACAGTCAGCTCCTGTCTCGGAGCGTACAGCAAAGCCTCCACTTGGGCTTGAACTTAAATTATAAGAATTAAAACTTAACTAAGCTTAACTAAAAGATATAGCCGAAGCTATCAAGATTTTAAGTAGTTGTCTCCATTAAGTCGGCTAAGCTAATCAAGGGCCTAAAGTACGGCCGAGCGTAGCAATAGCTTAGAGAGAGACATAACCAAAGGCAAACGCGCGCTAGTCAGGAGCCCGGGCTCTCTAAAGAAGTCAGTGAAGCATCGACTTAAATACTACTCTTACTCATTTGCATTAACCGCGTTTCTGAAAATACATTCTGGTAGGAAATTGTAAGCTGAAGCTAGAAGGGATAGGAAAGGGGCATAAACTTAAAATAACTGTTATAAAATTAGGATAAACCTTACATTTTTCCCCACCAGAATTTAACTACTGGAAGAATAAGGACTCAAAACGACCTTGTTTAAGAGTGTAAATTCTACAAAAACTTTTTTACATCAAAGTTTAAACTTGTAGCAACTCTCCTTTCTTGAATGAATTTCATCATTAAACTTTTCCTGTTTAGGGCCAACTTTACAACAATATCTAAATCTAAACTAAAACTAAGAATTTTACATTCACAAATTTTACAATTTGATTAGTTTTGACATACATCTACTTCATCTTTATTTACAGTCAGACGTCAGTCTTGGTCCTTCCAAATTATCTGGAAGGAAAGAAAGTTAGTGCAATTCTTTCACAACAATTTTATTTTTCTTACCACTACACCTTTATTGAAATTATTTTGGCCCTTAAACAACTTTCGTTCACACAAAATTTAAATCTCCTTCCCCCAACGCTCTCCAGAAATTGTTCTAGATGAGTTGAGCGTGTTAATGTTGTGTTACCGCTAATATACGTTACCATCTACACAACAGCTACGATTTTGTTAGAACTTGGCATTCGAGACCTCAGAAGACTCCTTAAACACAAAACTACATCTAATGTGCTAAAATAGAACTTACATTCTTAAGTGAAGCCTGGAGAGCCTAACTTTAAACACATTCAATCTATATTTTCTTTCAGTTCATCTATTATACAAAGTGTTTTGCACTTATACTCTGACCAAAACTTACATCTGTACTAGTTTAACTTTGTTACAGTACTTTTACAATTGACATTAACATTTCTACTTTCAATGCAACATTTTAACATGCAATATTTTAAAATTCACTTTACATCATTCGTTATAGTTGCCATAAAAAATTTACAAACTTTTGCTACAATCTTACTTTAAGTTAACACATTTTCAGTTGAAGTCTTTTGATTAAAAATATTCACAACTAAATCCTCGCAAATTGCGAATTCTCAAATAGCGTTACTTACAAGCTAAATTTTCGTCAACTTGCGAATACCAAATGTCTTTTCTTTGAACAGTATTTAGCAACTTTGAACCACATGATATAAATTGAACTTGCATTCTAAATAAGCAAACAAAGAAAATTTTCACTTCTCTTTTTGTTTTCTAAATTCCACCGTTGTGATAAGACAAAACTCTTGAAATGTTGGGTATCTGATGACTTGCAGTCTCCTCCTTCGGCTTAGCTGACTACTACCTTCCATTGACATAGTCTTCCCTCTGCTAATCAGAAGTGGTGATTTTCCTGCACTCTGAGGGTTCTGAAACTCTGGCCTCCTCTTTGCGTAGCAACCGGCTCTTTCCTCGGGATCTTTAAGCCGTCGCTTGCTTCTTCTGGTATCCTGAAACAGAATAGTTCTTCCATCAGCGGTTCGCTTTCCTGTAGCGAACCTTCACTCCGAAGTTCCTGTGATCTCTTTTGAAGTGGTTGGGTTGTGTTTTAGAGCTACTCGTTTTCCTGGAACGTCATCCACGGACTTTTTTCGCTTCCCTGTCAGAACTTGCTTCTGCAGTAAGGGAATTTTCTTCTTCGTTTACTTCTTTTTCGCTGAGCCTGGATTTTGCAGCTGCTGCTGCGTCCGCTTCGCGAGAATTTCTTTGATACTCTCGTTTCCTTTACATTGCTGGGGGATTCCAGCTCGGCGATGGACACATTGAAGTTCTTGGCGCACTCCCAGGATCCTGCAATAAATCTTTTAAAACTTGAAAGTCAATACGACTATAATAGGGTTTGATTTGGTCAATATTAGCAATTATTTGCTGGCTATTTTCTGCCTTTATATAAAACGTTGAGAATTTATTCTTCTCAATTAAAAACGGCCCATCAAACCTGGACTCAAATTTGGCCAACCTACTTTCGGGTGCAGACGATAAGGAATGCTTTAATACCTTTTGACCGACCGTATATTCTACATCCCGTCTATTTCTATCATAATATACTTTTTGTTTCTGCCTTGCCGCAACAGAATTTTTGATGGCCTCATTAACAATTTTCTGGATATCCTTCAATTTAAATTCTTCTTGCCTTTGCTGAACGAAAAATAACTTGTCCAGTGGCATTAAAATTTTTCTGCCTAAAAATAATTCTGGGGGGTTCTGCGTTGTATCATGCTTTGCTGTTCTCAATGCAAAGCCTAACTCATTGGCACAGCTGTGCCAACGGTCATGATAATTCTTAACATATCCCCGAATAATTTTAACCATATTCTTATTTACACGTTCCGCAATATTCGATTGTGGTCCACAAGGTACTATATTCAGATGGCGTGTGCCAAGGCCCATGCAAAGATTTTCAAATAAATTACTTACGAATTGCTTACCATTCTCTGATATAACTTTTACTGGGCCCCCGTATTTTAAAATATATTTATTTAGAAAAGAATCTGCTACTATTTTTGCTGAAGCTCGTTTAAGTGAAATTATTTCCACTTATTTTGAGAAATGATCCGCAATGGTTAACAGGTATGTATTTTTAGTAATTTTTGTTCTAGGATAGAGGCCGAGCAAATCAATGCCAAGCAATTCATTTGGAAAAGTGGTTTTTATGTTATTTAAGTACCCGGCTGGGTTGTAATTAATAACCAACAATGGCGGCTACTCTGGCTACTGATTCTGGAAGGAACCACACTTCACAGAAGTCTATAAATTTAATCATTTGATACTTGGTCAACATGTTATCTACTAAATAAATTTTGTTGTGATATCTCTTGTCTTTCTTGGTGTTGTAATTTGGATGGCCAGCAGTGCGTGTTTGTAAGATAAAAAATATGTAAATCAAAATTATAATTTAAACTAGCGATAACCCCGTAATTCACTCCTCCTTCAAAAAGCAATGTGGTGCTTTTTAAAGAAGTCCTGCGAAAGGAAGCTGCATTGAGCCCCGGTATCTAGTAGGGCGGTAATAGGAACGTCGTTTAATAAAATATGGATTCTCTGGCAAAGCCAAATTTTGCACGACCACCGTATTTAATCTGATTTCTGAGGGATTTTTCTTCCCAGACGGTGACCTAGCCCTCTTCTCGGCCACCGCAAACAGTTTAAATTCTTCTTTTCCGCCCCTTGATTCTGCTGCTTTTTATTTCACAATACTTTGGACTGAATCAGTCTTCCTCTAATCTGTTTTTTCAACTTTACAGATTCTATAGGCCTTGAGGTTTCTTCTGAGAGCGAAACCTTGAACACTGGCCAAAGTTGCTTGCACGCACGTTTTCCGCCTTTCGCCTGCTCTGAAATTTTACTGCTGGTTCAAATAAGCTTTCTAGAGTTAGCGGGTTCCTGACTTCAAGAAAGTCCTGGATTGACGGAAGTTGACGCAGCAATATTACTTCCATGATTTCCTTATCGAACCTTTTTCCATGTAATAAATTAAAAATTTGGATCTTGCTTACAATGAAGTCCGTTAATTCGTCGAAGTTGATTTGATACTTTCTAAACAAATCCGATTCGAGCTTCGCACGGTCTTTCACAACTGGGAATGCTTTCAGTAGCGATGTTTTAAAATTTTCCCAATTGTACGTTTCCGAACTGGATCCCCCAACAAACTCTTACCAATATTTTTGTGCCAGCTGAGAACTTGCCTTTTAGGTTCGATGTAGCAATGATAATTTTATGCAGCTGGTTCACTGGATATAACGTGAAATGCAGGTCCAGCTGCTGCAGAAAAGTCATCATTGAACCTTTACCGTCGAATACTGCGGCTGGCTTCATTGTAGCTCTCATCGTGTTCTCCATAAATCCGAATCCCTCCATCGGGTTTCTTGAGGCTTAGGGAATTGAAAGGTTGGAGGGGTCAACGTAAAATCTTCACTACCTAGCAGCATGGTTTATTAGGAATCTATCGGGCGAAAAATGTGGGGTTCCTTTCTTTTATTTCACAGTTAAATGTGAGTAACTTTGCACACCGATAAGCCAATAATCGCTTGAGTGTATGAACAGAGACGTAAGACTCAAAAAGGGTTAATTACCCTTTATTTCACAAAATAAAGAACAACACATTCGGCTCTTATCTCAGAGCGTACAGCAAAGCCTCCACTTGGGCTTGAACTCAAATTAGTAAGAATTAAAATTTAACTAACGCTTAACAAAAATATATAGCCGAAGTAGTTGCCCCCTAAATCTCAATTAAGTAGGCGAAGCTATCAAGAACCCGATGTACGGCTGATGTACGGCCGATGTAGAGCCCGATGTATGCTTTTTAAGCAGTTCTTTCAACAGCACAGCGCAGTTGGGAAGAAAGCACACAAGAGCTACCTGGCTATATGGGAGGACGCCTTCGTGGAAAACTTTCTGGGGAAAACTGGGTGGTATTCATGTTAAACGTAAGGAAAACCCAACCATACAGCTAGCCCACGATTTGAACACATATTCGAACTACCAGTATTCAGCTGTTCTATCCATTTTGTCACTGATTTGCATTTTAATTTAAGGACATTTGAAGTACGATCTCCTTATTTTGGGGATAATTTCCGAATTTGCCTTATCGAGGGGGGAATGCAAAGAAAACAATTTCAGCATCATTTGAATTCTTTTATTTTGAGTTAAAATTATTCGGTTTATGGAATCAATTTTACAATAATGTTCAGTGAATTTTCCCGAGAAGAAATAGTCAGTTCGACTGGTAGAAAATTTCGAATTATCGCAGTTTGGGAAATTTAAGTTCTGTTCTAAACAGGTAACTGACCTTTAATCAATATCATAGAACAAAAAAGAGTTTTTCTCTTCCCTGAAATATTATGTGATTGTTTGTTGTCATACATTCTTCAACTTTTTTGGATACAACAACTGTGTTTTTCTAAGGAAACGATTGTTCAGAACGTACGCGGAATGTATTCATTTTTGTACCTTTTGTTATTACTAATTTCTCAGCTTGCCGTTGGTCAGCCTGTTGACCTCCTAACCCAGCTACGAATGACAATAGCCGTAACTCTCTCCCATTCTGATCGAAGTTTATATTCTGCGATTGAAGAAAATCTGGACTTGTAGATGGTCGAGCGTTTGTATACTAGAAGTGTAAAATGTGAACTGCTCAGGAACTATACCCTTCTTGATTTTCTGAAATCAGTTGGCAATCCGGATTTAATTGCCATCCTGATTGAACTGCCAATCCTTTTAAATTTGAAGTATAAAATTATATGAAGAAAAGATGATTTGACGATTTGGGAAATAATCAAATCAAATCATCAGCAAATAAACTCACATTTACAAAACAAACAGGTTTGATATTAGGAATTTTTTCCGAGAAACCTCTCCAAATTTTGAAGCTTTATATTACGCTACGTTAAGCTACCAAGTCATTTATCCTCTTCACAACTATGCAAGCATTGCTATTGCACGAGACATTGTTAATATTTCTCTCAACCCGAACTGGCAGATATCGAGTTTTCTATATCTAACTATACAACGTGGCCTGAAATCTTTCAATTTACCTTTCAAATTGTAACTGCATTCTTATCACTGTAAGCGATTCGATGCAATTCTTATTAATTTAAATCATCTTATTTTTTAATAATTATCTGATTGATGTAATTTATACTTCAAAATTATATATATTCATTCAGTTGAATACATTACCAATATTAGATTGGTAATGAATTATACTGAAATTATGCGCACTTGTAGCAAATGCAATTAATAAAAAAGCGTCGTATACGTATTACGTGATTTAATAAAGAGTCACTTGAATTTCTGAACTCTTTTAAAGAGAAATGTAGTCAGTACCCTAAAAAGGTACATAAATAAAAATTTTCAGCACAGAAAAGGAAATGATGATGGGCTGTTTGAAATTCTGTTTAAAAATGAAAGAAAGCTATGGGATACAAATTTAAACATTTGCATATTTCATAGAAAATAAATTATATATTTTTCAGATTATTTTCAAAACTATGATCACCTTAATTTTTTTTTTTTAATTCTTTTCTATTTTGTGGCGCCTGTTGCATTTCTTACGGTTGGAATGTCTCTAGATTTTAAACCCTCATCTTCATCATTTGACACTTCTATTGCGTTGTTGCAGTATTTTTATTTATCATCTCGTTCATGACAGTTTAACGTTTTTATCACAAAATTATTATGCCTCGTGTTTAGTCTAGTCTAATCTCACTTACCGTTTTGAGCGCGACTTTACCGTTTTACAGCCATCCGGCCTTTTTTTTTTCCTGTTCCTTTTTAGTGAATATTTAAAATGTACTTAAATGTTAGTTAATCTAACTTGTAAAAAAGTGTATCCGAGTGATACCAAACATTCTTGCGCAAATGCCCTGATCAAAGTCGACGAGAAAGAGATAAATGCATGATGGCAACAGTGGTACATCTTATATCCTTATAATCTGTTTTGTTAGCGTAGTTTTTAGATTATTTTTGTGAGCTTGCTTATTTCGGTATAGATTCTATAGAAAGCAAGTCTAGTTCTCTTTGGTACGAGAGGCCGAAAATCTTCTAATAACAGTGGCAATATCGCTCATGCCTATTCTTCTTTAGGTCCTAGGATATTCAGGCGTTATCAACAAGGGAGCTAGCAGATAATTGAGCCAAGCTTAACTACTGATTACGATTCTATAGCCAATCTTTACTTAGTTTTCAATATTTAATCCCTTTCTTCAAGAAGTTTCCATAAACAAACCGTATGCGACAATGAGAACAAATACAATAAGGCACACAATGCGTAATGCAGTGCATCAAGATTCAAATTTGATGACATGTACCAAAAACCAATGTGAAAATCGGTATGTGCTAAATATAAATATTGTAATATTTGTTTTTAAATAAAGCAACCCGAGCAGAGGGATGTGAACCCGTAAGTGCTGCCGACGGTAGCAGAATCTGAGATGAAATGTGAGCCAAGAGTCTCTTCTTGTTACACCCGAAGGGGGCCTCTGGACTCTCGTAGGACAATGGTGAATCTATATAATTGATATGTGGGGACAATACATTTATCTCACCTTTTGGTGTGACTGGTTGTATACAGTATTCCTCCCTGTACCTGTATGCTCCAATGGTAGTATAATTGAGGCACTTTTTATAAAAATAGAAGAAATTATAGATTATTACGGAAGGTTGGTTATAAATTTTTGTTGAAGGTTTCTAGTAAGCGACGTCTCACAATTAAAGCATTTTCTAATAGAAAATGTCCTTTACATTGTCTTTCTGACATCTGATTGTTGGCTTACGAATTAAACATTGCATTAAATTATAAATTTACTACATGATTCTCTAATGAATCGAATAACGCTTTAAATTAAAATGACCAACTAACGTGTCTATGTCCTGTGCAACGTTAAACCCTTATCCTCAATCCCCAACGATCTCTCTCGAATAATTTTTTGATGTGATAATATTGACTCTCGTCGAGCGCACGGAGAGAACTTAACACTTTTGACCGCTCCTTGTCGATGGTAACTCTTCGCGCACACAAAGAAAAATAAAACTTTTTGACTGCAAAATAATGTCTCTCAGACTGTTTTAGATGACTCTCATTTTCGAAAATATTACTTGTAAGCATAAATACTGATCAGCTGAATGCGCCTGTAGCGGTTTAAAATCGAAATGTCAATTTATTTTTATTTTCTTTCGTACATATGCATATTTTTAACACAGACGTTTTTTATTATTTTAAACATTTTTTTTTTGTAATCTCAGCTGGTGTCGAAGTTACAATAAATAACTTTTGAAATAAAATGTATTATTGAGGTTCTTTTTTCGAGTGTTTCTTTTCACAAAATATGAAAGTACATATTATTGTTTTTGGAATATCGCCAGCTGCAGCTACACGCCCACACTTTATACAATTCTTTCTCTTCACCTTTCCGAATCATATTAACAAAGATGCTGATGTCACTGCTAAAGCTAGGAATAATAACTAAAGTAGGCAATTTATGCCTTATAATTCATTGATTTCATACTACCTTAAAGGTAATTTCAAAACAGTTTAGGGAATGCAAATCATAAAATTAGATCATAATAATAAGGCTTATAAAATCCGATGGATTCTATTACTGGAATCTTAAAATTCCCAAATATGTATAAAAATAACATCGTGCCTATTTTCCAAAATAAAAGTTTTAAAGCTTAGGATTCCATTTTAAATTGCTTTACAAATTGTCACCATCCACAGCTTCAAAAAAAGAATAAATTAAACATTTTGATATTTTTCAATATTTTTAGATACTTTCAGATTTTTGTGTGTTACCAGTTCATATAAACTTTGTAAATAAGCAGGCCAGAACTTCTAAAAAAGTAACAAGAATCTGGACACGTTTTCACAGCCTCTAGCAATAATTTTTATAGGTAAAGATATTCGGAGCAAATCATTGGGATTCTTTCATCAATTTACATCCCAAACATGAATTGTATAACTATGAGATATAGAAGGCTTTGCTATCATGGAATGGTAACTAGATCTACTTGAGTGTTAGCCTTCGCACAGACTTTAAGATAACCACAACAGGGAAAGGGTGTAAATGACCCTTTTATTTATCACAAACTGTATAACAGAAGACAGGGACTTACGAGCTTACACCGAAACACCGAACACTTGCGGTGGGAACTTAAAAGTTAACTTAACAATGAATTTAAAGATATAGATGTAATTCTACACTACACAATTCAATTTAATCTAACAGGCTGATCCAGAAACCTACATCGACGATATGCTACCTAGACGGCCAGAATACGTAGCCGCTACTAAGATTAATAGCCGGAGGACCAAATAGCAAAAGTGCACTTCAATAGCGAAATCACGCTGTGTTTAACGTTTTCGTTCCAACAGTTTAAATACACTCTTTAAACTACTTCATTTCCATCTTAAGGAAACAATACGAGGGGAAATAAGAGAATTCAGAAAGGACTCAAAAATTAAAATAACTGCTAGTAAAACTAAATAGAACCCTACGTAACGAATATACAAAATACATGGCAATAAACACTCTCTAAATGTGAACATTGTTCAGCTGACTGTGTCCACGGCACATATATTCGCCTTTTCTACAACAGTATCATAATTTTATCAAGAGTTTAAAAGAATTTCAAGTATTATCTAAAATCACTGTCTAGAAAAAATATACTTGGCTGCCAAAAGAAGCATGCCGTAATGTTTAGAATGATTTCAAGTGCTCAGTATGAAAGGAATAAAGAAGAACTAGTTTATGCACCTCAGTCATGTGTATGTATCAAATTTAAGTTCTTTCTAGTAATCTCCTTTAACTTGAGAATGAGATTTGTAAAAATTTTTTACTCTCTGTTACCATTTTTATGAAGATAGATATTATTCACTATAATTATGTATCTGTTGAACAAAATGATACAGCAAAAAGTGTAATTTACATTTTCTTCGCAATTGTCATTTGTAGCGCAAAATTTTCACTTCATCATTTGATTTTCATATTGCAGTGATGTACTCAGGAAATAAAAGTATTAAAAAAATTAATAAAGCAAACTTCTTACTCTGGCGCTCGAAAACGCAATGCATGTCACTTTTCTAACAGCAAACACTCTGTAATCTGTTGGGAAATAGAAAAATATACTTGATAAAGCTGCTCAAAATGACGACTCTGATATCTACATCTTGGAAATTACTACACCGCTGCCTACAAGTATAAACCTGGCGGTTTCGCAAAGAAAAACTTCGGTCTATAACCCTATTTAATTACGCATTTCCCCATTTCTCTTCCGCGTACTACCTTCCCTTCTTCTCTATTATATGATACACGTGATCATTGAATGCAAGCGTTTTATAAATGTGAAAGGCGCCTCGCATTTCTTAGAAATTTTTCGATTTCTTTTCGTGTAGCAATAATAACTGAGTATCCCGTAGTTTACTTGTTCTAAAAATCAATTTATTTGAGTTTTATGATTATCGGTATTCATTTTTTTAAAGAAAGCTAGTAAGAATAACCGTCGTTTTTTACGACACAAATAAATTTCAGTAATTATACATGGCAAATTTAAAGTTAAAAAAATAAGTAAAAGGACGGTAATAAAGGTATGAAATTTTTTTAGAATCTGTAAGTATAAATTCTTTCATTGTTTTTTAATACGTGTGTGTTCATATAGCAAACATTACCTGCATTCCTTGCAAAGATCCTTGCAAAATGTTTCAGAGATCATGGGACAAACTTGGAGGGGTGGTGCAGCGTACTAAAACATGCATTTTTTGTATAGGAATGTAGGGTCTATAGTGACGGGTTAAGGCATGAACGCAAAAAAACGACACGAGAGGAAAATGTGTTTATGTACAAAATCAACGGAAACTGCTTCTTTGCAGCAATACAGTATTCACAATAAGTGTTCAAAAAAGGGAACACTAACAGTAATAGGAAGTACAGCTGTGACTGGCTGGCAATGCAGAGATTGTGATTGGCTGGCAATGCGGTAGAGGGCGGTAGTGAGCCGGACAAACCACGATCGGATGCATCAGCGAATCATTCGCAACTCTGATGTCGAACGTGATGGGTCAGTTTACGCACAGGGAAAAAGCTGACATGCATCTCATGTATGGTGCTGCTAATGGGAACGGCAGAGCAGCGCTACGGTTTTCGATCAGGCGTATGCCGAAGCACACAATGTTCGAGAGATTGCATCGGTCTCTGTGTGAAGACAGGTCATTTGAAGCCACCTCTGACACTAGGAGTGGAAGAAGAACTGCATGACAACCTCGCATTGAAGAATACATCTTGAACATTGTGCATGAATCACCTCAGACAAGTACAAGAGCTATTGCACGTCGTCTGCATCTGAGTCATTCCACCGTTTGGAGAGTATTGAATGAAAATGGTTTGCACCCATACCATTTGCAGAGAGTCCAAGCCTTGCAAGAGACAGATTACCCTCTTCTAGTTCATTTCTATCATTGGTTCTTGCAGAAGTTTGAGGGGCAGGCGGATTTCCCATCGAATGTGCTATTCACGGACGACGCAACTTTCTTACAGGGCAACATCTTCAATAGCCCACAACATGCACGTGTGGGCAACTCATAATCCACACGTCCACGTGCATTCCAAAACCACTTCTCCTTGAATGTGTAAACGGGTATTGTTAACGACTACCTAATAGGTCTATACATCTTACCTGCACGTACAAATGGCTTATGTTATCATATTTTTCTGCAAGAGGCAGGATGCAGGATGTTCCGGCTGTCGTTCGTGATCGCATGTGGTTCCAGCATGATGGTGCACTAACCCATAACCACGTGCGGGTCCGCAATTACTTGGATGGGACATTTCCGGGCCGATGGATTGGCCGCGGTGGACCCGTTCGATGGCCACCCCGTTCGCTAGATTTATCCAGCTTGGATTTTTTTATGGGGCAATCTGAACAGCATCATTTACGAGACTCCCGTTGACTCACTGGAGGACCTTGTTGCACGACTATCCATTGCGGCCGCAAGCGTGCGAGAAATGCCTGTCGTTTTTCAAAATGTTCGTCAATTCCTTCTGCGACGTTACCAAGCATGTATTACTGCTGGTGGTCGCAATTTTGAACATTTATTGTGAATACTGTTAATACGCAAAGAAACTCTTTGCGTTGATTTTGTACATAAACATTTTCCTCTCGTGCCATTTTTTTTCGCGTTCTTGCCTTAACCCGTCACTTTAGACCCTACATTCCTATAAAAAATTCATGTTTTAGTACACTCCACTACCCTTCCAAGTGTGTCCCATGATCTCTGAAACACACCCTGTAAAAGTTATCACTTTAGCTGACCGAACAGTAGCTGATTAGCCAATGCCAAAATTATCTGGTCTCTCTGCTGTTACTAATGGCTTTTTAAGTTTATTGCATATGTGACATAATTGAAAGCTTTTTTCTCGGGAAATTTTCAGTGAAGACATTCGCCCCTTGTTGTAAATAGCCCTCGAAAAGGTCATTTTCAAAAAAGAAATTTGATACTATAATCATGGGCTGTGCAATCTAGTTTATCTGGACTTAATTATAGCCCTTACTTGTTTCCTCTCATATTTCCTAAATTATTTCTTATTAGCTGACAGCATGTTCTTTACATGCTCTTTGGTTAAAGGACAGGTTCAGGCAATAAACAACGCCGGCTGAGATCTGCCAACTGTTTTCACCAAGACCGGGCGTCGCTTTAAAGGCAAGACTACCGAACGGAATTTGAACCTAAGATCAGCTGTGCTCGTGTAAACGGGATCTCCCAGCGGGTAATATTTAGTGATGTAGCAACCACTACATTCTTCGGTGACGCAGAGGTAAATATTAGGGCAAATACCGAGAAGACAAACTACCAGTAAAATAGCGCCAATTCTTCGAAAACTATGAAGTTCAGTGTAAAAATCCCACCTTTCTGAGTAGATAAGCCAGAAATTTGGTTTTATGACATCGTAGCACAATTTAAAGCTAATGGAATAACTAATGAGGATACCAAAGTTTGACTACATTGTCTCACAAATATAAATTAAATGTATAGACACTACTTGGGACATTATAACTGTTAAGGCTGAAAATAAATATTCATTGGTTAAAGAGCGCTTATTAACTATCTTCGTTGCAGTATCGGAGTGAAGAGCTCCATTTCCATCACCAGCCAAATGAAAGAAATCGTGGTACAGAAAGCAATGACAAATAATTATCTACACGCAGAAACAGAAGTCGGAGACACTACAAACCGGATGGTAAACTATGTTATTACTGCTTTACTTTTGGATCAAGATGTTGGAAAGCCACATGTAACTGGAAAAAGCAGGAAAACGTGCCTTTGCAGCAGAATCAGAATAAGTGGCCGGTTCTGTTGCTGAAGATTTAAAGAATTGCCATGAATTCAGTTATAGACTTTTTGAATTTCACAAAAAAAAAAAAAAGGAGGCGAATATAATTTTCTTTGATAATGGTGAGAATCTTAAGTCTAATTCCAGCCACGTTTAATGGTAAAATAAACGGCAATTTTAAAGTTTATGCTGCAAATGGTACTAAACTCCTATGTTTCGAACACAAAATTTGAAATCTTGATTTGGGATTTCGCCGCATTTTTTAATGGTCACATAACAGACAAAGTCGATAAAGGTATTTTGGGAGCATATTTTCTTAACCCATTTAATTTATTGATTGATATTGAAAACAAAACAAAAAAAAACTATTTGATGACGTAACTAAGCATTGTTGTTATAATTACATCGTCAGCCGATGAATCCAATCTAAGCACCTTAAAATAATAAATTTTCTAACGTTTTCGAACAATTTCCGGAAATAACAAACCCTGATTTACTAATTTCTAAAACTAAACGCAATGTTGAACATTATATAACTATACTAACAGCAACATAGTTAGATCCTGAAAGATTAGAAACAGCCAAACAAGAATTCACCGTTTTGCTTGAAAACCATATTATAAGACTTGTTGAAGATTAAAAATCTTCACTGGCACTTGAAGGGAGCCAGATATTACGGCAACCCTATTAGCTTAGTCAGAATGCCTTTAGACGGCAGCAAGGTAGTCTATGAAATTAGGCATATAATATCGGCGCATATTATGTGAATATTCCAGAATATTTAATTTGAATAGTTGTATATAGCATCTGTAATATAAGTGTAAATAATAAAGATTTGAAAAGACGATGAAGACTCCTCCTCGACCCCGAGATTATATTTACATCAAGACTTTTAAAATCACCATAGGCAAGCCCACTTCATTTAGTCACAACAATAGAAAGCATTTTGAGATCGCGCCGAGATTATCCCCCTTTAAATGACATCACCGAACCAGATTGCTACTATTTTCCCAGGACTGAAGACTTCCATCACATTTTAAAAGAAGAAAGATATTTTCTAATCTTAATTTACTTAATTTAGATATATAATTCTGATAGCGGAAAAAGATAAACAAAAAACAGCGACGATAACACCATTTGAACTTTTTGAATCAAATGTAATGACTTTTGGATTATGAAATACTCCCTCCACCTTTTAAAGATTCATTAACAGAATTTTCAGTGGACTAGATTTTAACTTTTACATATTTGAATGACATCCTAATATCAATCGGAATCTGAGGAACAGCATAAGGAAAATTTTACCGAAATATTAATTAGAGTTCAAGAGATGGTCTGCGCGTCAACCGTGAAACTATTCATAAACCATCAAATTCAATTCAACAGCAATATCGCAAAATAATTTTAAAATGAGCATATCTTTAGAATTTCCGATACGCAGTCTCGCATGCTGGAGATAAAAGTGTTTTTTATTCGTACACTGTGGCCATTGCTGGCTTTGAAATCGTTGAGTTTGTTAGTTCAGTTTATTAATTAATCAAAAATTCGTTAAAGTGTTGCAAAATATGAAATCGATAATAAAGACAAATTCCAAATTAAGGCTGCAAGATGCACATATTCGGCGAAAGATTACGTTATTCAAAATTTGATGGCTCTAGATACCATTGTTTTATCACAATGCGAGGAACATACATTTATGCAGATTTTTCATTATTTAATTCCTTTAAATAATGAAGGGCGATACTATTTGGTGACAACTATTTGAAAAGTGATATGGACATTTGCAGTGAATCTACGCAAAAGCGAAAACGAAATTAATAGTCCTTCTGGGCAAATTGCCCCTTTGGACTAACAGTTGATTTGATTATGCTCTTTTAATTTGAATAAAAATCGTTTGGCGTTAAAAATAAGAAAAAAAATTGCTTAAAAAAATCTGAAAGGTTTCAGATTTTAAATTACGTCCAAAGGGTGTTTTTTTTTTAACATTTTGTGTGTTACCTTTATTTACGTGTCATGTTCTTCGCATTTAAACAATAAAATTCAGTTAAAGAACGGTATCGCAAAATAATTTTAAACTGAGTATATCTTTAGAATTTCCTATATACAGTCTCAGGCTCTGGAGATAAAAAGGTTTTTTCTGTACAACGTTGCCTTGCTCGCTTTGAAATCCTTGAATTTGTTAATCAAAAATTCGTTAAGTTTTACAAATATGAAATCGATAATAAAACAAATTCCAAATTTCAAATTTGGGCTTTCAGATGCCCATATTTGCAGTAGAATTACGTCATTCAAAATTCGATGGCTCTAGGTACCGCCGTTTTATCACAATGCGATAAACATACATACATTTAGGCACATTCTTCATTATTTAATTTTTTTTAATATAATACAAGGCTGCAATATTTGGTGGCAACAGTTTGAATAGTGAACCGACATTTAATGTTTCCGACGCAAAATCTCAAAACGAAAACAATAATCCTTCGGGGACGAAGGCCCTTTGGAGTAAAAAAACCATCAGTGTTTAAGCTCGTCGATATAAGTGTCTTGTATTTTGTTCTGCGAAATAAAAACGGTACGCATTTTTACTTCCTTGTACGAAGTAAAAAGGAAGTATTGTTATCGCAAAAAATTTCGAGTGCTATATTTGAACGAAAATACCTATTTTGACCTATATCGAATGCAATTTAACGATGTTTTTGAGTGACATCCGTACGTAAGAACAGAATAAACTACTCTTTTCCCCCAACAAAAATTATAAAACCGTTTTGAAATGGATTCTAAAGAGAATTTTTCGTGGCGTCTGTGGGTATGTACGAACGTACGTATGTTTGTATGTGTCTTGCATAACTCAAAAACGAGTAGCCTCAGAACGTTGAAATTTTGTATATAGTTGCTATAACATGTAGACGTCCACCTCGCATTTTGGTTCCAATCGACCGCATCAAAAGTATATATGTATATATATCCACTCTGTTACTCGGCTCAGTGATCTCAGTTTCTTCATTCTTTTAAGTTTGTAAATTGTGCATTTTTTGTTTAAAAAATGATTGAATTGTGTTGTTCTTATCTTTCGTTTAAGATTTTTATGCCCTTAGTTAACCTGCATGCAATAATTGTGGAATAATCAGCCATTTAAAAGTTTTTTTAAGTGCGGTTAAGCCTAATTTTTGGTTATGATAGAGGCCACATTTGTTTATATTTGAAGCTCAGCAGAATCGTGGATTTGTTGCCAATCTAGAGAAACTAAGCTTCGCAACGACAAAATAACTTCTTATTTTATTATTCCGAATTAAATTAAGCTTGATTCATTCTGGAATTATCATTTAAGTTATTTCCTGGTTTTTGGCGTACAAATTGTAATTTTAATTGTAAAAATTGTTTTTTTTTAATTGTTTTAACTGTACTTGGTGTTATATGTATTTCTATATCTTTGAATTTTTAATGAAAATATTTAAAATTTTTATGTATTTTTGCCTTACGGCCAAGTAGGGACTAAATTAATTAGTAGCGCATGCGCATTAGGCAAGCGGCACTGAATCGTCAGTGAAACACTGTTTCTTTTTTATTCGTTTAATTTCTTTTACACATCGTTGTAGATTTATTACAACAGTATCTGAATAGAACTTGTGGTAATTCTTCAGATGCTATAATTTTTGCGCCCTCTGAGTTATAAAATGAATGAGGTGTAACGCTGTTAAGTGAACCTAGCGTCGAAGTGTGGGTATGGTAAATAAATATAGTGAACTTTAAAGAGTGTATTTATTCTATTGTGGTTTATGCGTTATCGATGAAATAGATTTAATTCAAAATTCGTTAACTGTTAATTCAATATGTTGAAATGAAATGCAGGAAAATTGCGTATAATTTAATATTCCGTACAAGGAAGTCATGTGGTGTACACATCAGATTTTTATTTATATGATCTCTATTGAAATAAATTATGTTAAGTTGTTTACAAGGGAAGGAGAAGTATAGACACTGCAGTCTGGAAACTTCAGACTTTGGAATAACACTCCTCATCTGTCCCCAGAGAAAGATTGCATTAAAAATTTTAAAAATAAATAAATAAATAAACATTAAAACGTGTAACATATAAAAATTATTTAAAAAATGTGAATCACATTCAGCATTAGAAATACCTTTTATTTTAAAAAAAAAAAAAAAAAAGACTAGCTATATTATAAATTAAATATATTTTTATTCGTATTAATTAAACACATTATCAAAAAAGTAATATAAAGATTTCAGCTATTAAAAGAAGTGCTTTTGCTGCTTTTAAACAACTTACTTTGTTAATTAATAATATGCTCATTAAATTTGAAAAATAAATTAATGCATCTTAAAAATGTAAAATATAAATAAATGAATAATTTAAAACGATAAAGAACGGCTGAAATTAGGCCTTAAGAATTTAGTAGGACAATAATAATCTCAGAAAAAGTCTGAAATTTGGTTCAGAGTGTCCGTAGAAGATCGGCACAGGTGTGAAAACTATTATACGTCAGTTTCAGAGAAAATTTCCTGCTTTGAATGCCTGTCTTACATCACCGTAAAACAGGTTATTCACCTCCAAGAAGATGCATACGAAGAGTTAGCTGTCTCCGTGTCCCACAAAAGAGTTCAAGGGGAAGAATCCACTTTATTTGCGACGTAATCGTGTTGCTTAGCACGTGTTCACTATTTGATCAACTGCGGGGGGGGGATGATTCATGTGTTTGCTCAGCTTTGTCTCTCAGACGTTTTCATACAGCTGTGAGTAGTCGCAAGAAATATATTTGAAAATCCTCTTGAATTAAAGCCTACTTGTTCTTCCTAGCGTCTATAAGGTACAAAAGAAGCAATGTTAATTTGATTCTTCTACTTTTCCGGAAACAATGTAACATATTATAAAAATTAGACTTAAAAATCAAATATTTCCTGCGTTGATCCAGACCTTGATCGTTGAAAATTTTAAGGGGGGGGGGCAAGTAAGAAAGAAATATTATGTACGTTGTACACCAAGGGTTCTCCGGCAAGGGGAATTTTATAGTTTCGGGGTAAGGGAATGCGGTCAACTTTTTATTTACCTGTGAAATGTTCAGTTTTAGTATCTGAATATAAAACACTATTTTTATTCAAGTTTCAGTATTTATCAGCATTTTCTGTACTTTTTCTTCTTTAATCTGCAAAACAAATCTATCAGATTTAAATAACTTTATATACTTTTTTCGAGTTTTGGAAAGGAGATGGGCAGTTGAAAGAGGTGCATGAGGGCAATAAAGGTTGATAACACTTGGTCTATAGCAGACAGCCAAATTTGGCTCGCGAGTTACTTGCGATTCTTTGTCATCCGAAATGGGACTTGTTTTGAATAAATATAGTTTGATTTTTTAATAAAAATGGAATTTGAAATAGAAATCACGCAGGGACACATTTCTTTATGAATCGCTAATTTAATTTTTGATATTATGTATGTAAAAATTTCATAGAGTTCAAACTGTCCAGTGCTGGCTTATCGTCAGAGCAACAAATATATAAAATTACAAATAATTTCATTTCTGGTAATTACTGTTCCGGTTATGTCACTTTTTGGACAGGTAAGGGTCAACAGAATACACTAATACGAAGTTTATCTAAAACGTAATGCTAATATTTATATTTAATTATTCTCCGTATTATTTTTTCTCTTAAGTTAATTTTACTTCAGGCAGTATCTGCTTTCATTCCTGTGTGATCCCATTGTTCACAACAGTTGTTATCTGCCCGGCAGAATTGCTGTTCGTTGTAGGGTACTACTTTTATTCAGTCCTTGAATGGCGTGAGTAACTGCTGAAGAAATCTGTTTCGCCTTGCATATAGAGCATATAGAGCTCTTTTAATCTGTGGAAAAATTTTACGAGGATTTTATTTTGGTCGAATGAGCCTTCAGCCTTTTACTTGGTTAGGAGACTTGTTGCTGCGGAACTCCTTCACAATTAATTTCCTATCCCTAAGCAAGTCAGTCAATTTTTGTGCAATTGCTTCACAGATTACACAACCATTCACAATAATATACTTAAAATGAACACTTTTCCCACATGAAACTATCTCTCGTAATAATTCCTTGGTAATCCTAGGCAGAGATCATAATTTATTTCACCAATGGTTGTGCATGCTGAAATATCTGGAGTCGTGGGAACAGAATCTGGAGTCGTGGGTTGTGCATGCTGAAATATCTGGAGTCGTGGGTTGGTTTGACAATGATTTAAATTTCAATCAAAATGTTTAATTCGCCTTTTATCAAATATTGTAGTTCCAGATACAGATCTTTCACCTTAATCATCAAATCTTCATATCAATAACGTTGCATAGAATCAACAGAATACAAACGTCTCTTCTTCAAAGTTTCGATCAAAATCGTCATATACTGGTGAAATCTCTTAATATTTTCGATTTCTTGTTTCACGATCTTCTTGCTTTCTACCTCGTACTCGGTTAGAGGCATTTTGCTGCCCGGCATATCTAAAATTTTTCACCCCTTAGTACTGCCGCTTTGCAGCTACACTTGTTGCGACGGCTCTGATGCCAGCATTACACTTCTTTTAAACTGCTGTGTACGTCTGACACGGCCTTCATGGAAGTTTAGTAACCAAATGAAAAACTGTACAATGATCCATTGTTTGATTACTACAAATTCCAGCCTAATGTGAAATTTTGCTCCCTTTTAAAGTCTGATCTTTTGTTTTCTAAAGTATCCTCTGCCTACAGATTCCATTTCAAACTCCATTTGAGATTTATTTTCTGTACACAGTTTAGGTAACCCAATGGAAAGTTGTAATATGTAACCGTTAGTCTGATAGTAATTTATTTTAAACTTTCTTCCGAATTAGTTTACTTAGAAATTCAAGACGAGACGGTAAGTCATTTGACCACCTTTATGGGTCCTCCAATTAGAATATGGTGGATCTGTACACCTATTTGGCAAAACCTTAGGAACTAAACTATTGTGCAGACGTTTGACGTGTTATAAAAGCCTCCACATTGAACATCTGTGCATATCCGTAGAAATATGAAGAGCTACGCCTTTATTTTATATTTGCAATTGCGAAATAAATTCATTATAGTAGTGCTAGGTATGTTTCCTTTCTGTAACATTAGTTTTGATTTGCCATGTATTTGAAAAACAGCTCAAGATTAAACAGTTAGGTTGAAGAGTTCGGCTGGTAGACAGATGGAATGTGTGCTCAACGAAACGTTTATATAGCCTTTCATGAACTACTAGATTTATTAGCAATAGGTTATGTATGCTAAGAATTATCATAACGATTCAAGAGGTAGTTTCGAGAATTTTCAATGATGCATTTTAACTTCATTACGTATGTCCAAAATTATCGGGAAGATTCGAGAGAGAGTTTCGAGAATTTTAAATGGTTGCGCAATGTACTAATTACTAAAACATTCTGGCAGGTTCCGCTGGATGCCGCACTGAAATACTGTATCGGACAGGGACGTCATAAGAGATACTGATTATTCTAATACCACAGAAATTGCAATCATAGTCTTTTTTTGGTGAATTCTTCTATACTGGGCATCAGTAAAAGTAGTTATTCCAAAGTTTTGGGGGAAAATGTTTAATGATTACTTAGATTAGGATCCAGATTACTAAGATTACTAAGATTACTAAGATTCGAATGAGCTCAGTATGTTGGTCTTTATATTAATTGTGAGGAGAAACAAGATTACTTTTTAAGCAAAAGCCTAAACGAGTTAATAGCTTATTTTTAAATAAATGTTCTTTCTCGAATAAAAGTCTCTCTGCTGGCGCGTGTGGACGCGTATCATTTAGTTTATCCTTTCTGAAAGACTACTCACGAGTTTAAAAAATAAAAAAAAAAAAAATTCGATTTTCTTTTAAATAATGATTTGTAATTTACTCAAATAGCATGAGTATGCTTTCGACTCATTTTACTTCTACTAAAATAAGACAACAATAATCATAAATGGAGAGTTATAAAGGAAATCAGAAGAAAATATTTGGTTTCTCTACCTGAAGAAAAAACGCTCAGTTGCCCAGTACAAGAGTTACAAATTTTAATTTCCTTGGAATTTAACCTTTTATGAACGCAGAACAGTAGATATAAGATGTATTTATCCATATTTATATGTAATCATGTTAACCAGATATTCATTAGTTTACTCCAAAAGTTTCTTTATATTCAAAACCTGTCTCATTACTTTTGAAACGATATAAATTTCGACTCGCGGCTCTCGATCGTACATAAAATCTATCATGCGGCTCCCATCGTCTTGAAGCTTGGCCATCTCTGGTATAGTCATATTTTTTTCTCTTTGCCCTTAAAATATGCATGCTATAACTTTGCCTCTTCAGTTTATTTTGAGTAACGTCAAAACAGCTGTCGCTGAAACATCGATAGTGAGCTATCTGGGTCGCGCAACCTATTGATAGTTCGCTTGACAATTTTTTAAGCTATAAGGTATTTCTCCCGCCTTCTTCCCATGCCTTCGTGGTGTAGTGGTCGGGCGTTCCGTGGTTCGATTCCGGTGAAGGCGTTGCTCATTTTTCATGTCTTCTGCTTCGAAATAACCCAATGTCTCTACAACTGGCGCTCAAACTAAAAAGGTGGTAGATGATGATTCTCCACTACCACGATTTGGCGACTGGGACTTAAGGGCCCTTTAAAAGGGGGAGTATATAAGGTATTTCTCCCGCCCTCTTTGCATGCCTTCGTGGTGTACTGGTCAGCATGCTCGACGCGTAACCGAGAGGTCCGTGGTTCGATTCCCGGCGAAGGCAGTGCTCATTTTTTATCTTTCTTGCTTCTAAATAACCTAATGTCTGTACAAAGCTAATATCAAAATTAATGCAATAATAAATATATGGTTATATAATAAATTCAAATCATAGTTCTCAAGTCACGTGGTAAATAAACAGTTGGAGGAAGAAATCGCCTCAGCCACAATTGTTCGCGTGCGTGAACCTTTCACAGGCATGAGACTTCTCTAAGAAAACCCAACTTTCCCAAAATAACCACCAAAAAAAAAAAAAATGTGTTTTCTTGATTTTAATGCCGAAATGTCCCTCGTATTGTATACTTAAGGTTGTTTGTTCACCATTAATATATTAATTTCTTGGGCATATTTGAAGATGTACATATTGTAACGTATTTTTCAGTATTTAACGAAGTAATAGATGAGCTTAGTAAAACATAAATTTTATTCTCAGTTCACAGAGATCAATAATTTAAAATATAATTTTATCCTTTACAGCGTAACCCACCAGCTTACTATTACAATTTCTTTCTTGATAAAACTTTTCACACATCTGCAATATGGTAAACTTTCAGAATATTTTTAAAAAGATTTTCTGACGTTTTTCAGCAATGGTTACACGATACAAATATGGCGTTGCCACTCCAATATCAAAGATAATAAATATAATTACTTGTTAAATAATAAAATATTATAGTATATATACTTTCTTAAAGATGTCGCAAAAATATTCTAGCCGTTCATATGTGGCCTTATCGGTCTTAATTGCGAAACACTGAATTGAGAAATTTTTCTGCTTTATTATAGATAATCCTACATTGGAAAAAGATGTTCAGAGCAACTTGTTTCTCAGACTCTCGCTTAAACTACACAATCTGCTTGGATTTACCAACTCACCAGTTTGCTTTCTGCTTTCCTGGTTTCTTTCTTGTTTGTCAACAGGAAATTACACTTTTTCTATTTTCAGTTCATTTATTAATACAGTTAAGATTGTTAATAAAGCATTTAAAAAGTATTCGTCTTTCTAAAAACCCAATTCTTAGAGTCGTTAATTTTGACGAAGCGAGAAACGAAAAATGGGCAATGCCCTAGCCAAAATTTGAACTCCCATCCTCCCCGATCACTAGTTGGACATGATTTCAATTACACCAAGGAGGCACGCCCTGACGAGAGAAGAAATATATTACAACTTTTCTAATTTATTTTACAGAGGATGTTTATACATTTTCAAAATCATTTCAATAAGGAATTTAAAAAAAAGAAAAGGAAAAAGAAAAGAAAACAAAAAGGAAATGTTTTGGAATAAAACTTTCTGGCAACAGCATATTATTAAAATATATAATACCATCTGTTAATTTTAAATTTATTCTACTTTCAAAATGTCGCATATAAACAAGTTGAGCATTGAAGGATATGTTTTTGTGCTTTCCGGAGTGAAATATTCCTATTTGATATTTCAGAAACGTTGTGAAATGTATGATACTGAAACTTCTAAATGCAGAATAAGGAATATTATTAATAGTAAAGTGAAAAACTGCCAATCGTTACATCTATATGGAAAGAAGACTCGGAAAACGAATACCCGAAAAAGGTGAGTACTGTTTCTAATGTTTCTAAAGTTAAATCGTTGGTAACAAGAGAAAATCCGCTGACACAGATGACAATTGCAAAACCTTTAAATACGTCTATAACAGTAATAAATAAAATAAAAAAAACTCAGATTTACAAGTTAAAAAAGCTAAAAAACATAATAATTTTACCAGATTTCGTCGAGCATGGGTTTCAACAGAGAATAATTTGTAGAACCCTTTTATGAAAGCTATTTAGCAGGAGATAAATGGAAATGTGTTTTGATCTTTGACGAAGCAAAAGTTTATTTAAATGATTGCAACTAATAAAAGAGAACCAATCATCGAATAAGCCAATCATCGCAAACAGAGAGAAAAATGTGCATACTTGGTTCTGTTAACCCAAAGAAAAGTTTCAGTGAGGGGTTTATGATCTTCACAGAATTCTCTTACAGTGGGAAAATAAAAATAAGAAGAGCTGAAAAAAATGTTAAAGTGAACTCAGCGTACTGTCAAAAGAAAGCTTTCCGTGCTATAGTTACAGAAGAGATTCCATTTCTTTATTCCAGTGAATTTCAAAGAGTGAAACTTCGTCAAGACAAAAGCAACGAGTGATACTTCGAAAAGTACCGCCGTATTTCTTACAAAAGGAAGACTGGTGCAAGTATTACTTATACTCTTTTTCAAAGTATTTCGCGAAGTCCTCTGACGTTTCATTTATGGTCTATTGTGCCTTTTGTTTCTTGAAAAGAGCTCTTTCCAAGCGCGAACCCATCACAATTAATTGACTCTGGATGAAATGAAAGTAAGATGAAAGATGAAATGAAATCAATACCCATGGAAGCTCTATGCCTAGCGCTTCGAACTAGCCCTTTGTAAAGAAAAAAGCTATCAGGTCGAACATTTAAAAAGAGTACACTTTGCATTTTAAGCATAAATTAAATGGCCTCGAAATCGCTCTAAAATTGTAGAAACACACTTGCACTGTATGCATTGCGGATGTGTACATGATGCAATACAAATTAATTATAATATTTAAAACTTAAAAAAAACTTTATATAAGTTGGTAGTGATCAAATAACTAAATATATTAAAGTAGCGCACACGCCGATTCGCTTAGTAAAATATAAATGCATAATTAAAAAAAAAATCTGAAAGGATTCAGATTTTAGATTACGTCCAAAGGGATCTTGCTTAATAATATGAAAACTTGCCGAACGAAACAAACATTAAACTAAACCTAATACGTACACAAAAACAAACCCAATATAATTCCAATAGTCAACCCAATACAATTTTATTAATCCATCCAGTACAGACCCGATAACCAACATAATACAATTCCAAAAATTCCAATAGCCAACCCAATGCAACTTCAATTACCAACAAAGAAACATAAGCACTAAATTGAAAAGTGAATCGGACATTTTTGTGAAACGACGCAAAACGCCCAAACGAAAGTAATAGTCCTTCGGGACTAAATCCTTTTGGACTAATGATAAAAAGTACTATTATTTAATTTAACCTGTTTTATTATAGAGAAATGTTTTACACAAAAAAGAAACGAACTTCAAACGTAGCATACAAAGGTAGAGAGGTTTTTGAATCAACCAATCTAAAAAACTCATTTTAGCATGATTTCTCCTATTAATGTAACAAATTTTATATAATTTAGGTAAACATAACACGCGGAATAAATATTAATTTAGATATCAAACAACAAAAATAAGCGTTCTATTTACAAATTGTCACAGTGCACAAATTTGCAAATATAGAGCTGATTTTTTGTTTGACTTCTAAATTAAATTTTACATAGGTAGGTGAAAAAAGAAGACCTTAAAAAGGCGGGAGAAAGAGCTGACAATTATGATAGTGGGATCCCTTAAAAAAATTCAAGTTATAATTCTGGATATATTTATTACGATGGCCCGGTAATTTGGAGAAAAAAAGAGAGAAAAATAAAGGAAATAATTAGAATGAGAGTGAGAAAAAAGGGGGAAAAATGAGGAGAGATGTAAAATCGAGATGAAAAAGACGCTTTAATACTCCACTACATTCTTACCTGGAATTCGGTGCAGAAAGTGCATATTAATCTGCAGAACTGGGGCGAGCTGTGGCACTCGAAGAAACAATGCAGGGAAAATTTGAATTAATTTTCTCGAAGGTGTATCAGTGGAAGGTAAAACGCTTACCCGTCGATGGGGCGAAGAATTTGCTGAGGAATCTGATTTAGTCCAACCGGTACTATTAAGGATAACCAGAAGCAAATTTATGCCGCCTGGGAAGCCGCAATTGCAAGGGGTTATAACTCCGACAAGTCGTCAAATCCTTAATTAATTTTCGAAAAATAGCAATCAAATTCTCTGTCTCAAAACGAGAAGCTCCCCAAACGTCAGAGCAAAGTGAACCCCATGCTTCATAAATTCGCCACTAGAGATAACTGCAATATTAATACCAAGAGTATCCGAATCCAGTTCATTTCGAAACAAAGATGGATTAAAATAATAAGCAGCTGTTACAATTCAGTTCTGAAGATGCATTCGTTGTTGGGAGGCTGGGAGAATAATCATTATTTATAAAATTATATACATATGCAGTAAACCTTCTCTAAGCAGACCACCTACGGATCTAGATGATTTTGATTTTGTGGAGGTGGTGGTCTTAGAAAAATAATATCCAATAGCAATGTTTATTTCAACTGTCAGAAATACTGGTTACTTTCTGTTTTTCCTCAGGGAAGTGGTCGCCACAAGAGGCTTCTCTGTATCTAATTCAAAAAGTTGCAAAACATCTGATTATTGCTTTAAATAGTCCAAAGAATGTAAACCAAATATAGAAGTAAAGAAGGAAGTAGATAAAAGAGATATTTGCTGGATTTTGATTGTTTAATATCCGTCGTCTGTCTTAATGTAAATTTACGATCATTTTTGTTATCAACGCAGCAATTCTAATTCAGAAAAAACTAAGGAAAGATTATGGTATTGTAGAGCTTAATCGTATCTCATATTAAGAAATGGAAATGATCCATGATTTTTGTGAAGCTATGCATGGAATGCGTAAAACAATGGAGAAAAAATGCAATATCTATTATTTCTGCAGATTTGATGTATCTCTTTGTTTGATTACGAGCCGTGACATCGGTACCTGCTTTTGTTGAGCACACAATCAGAGGCAAAACAGATTTCTAGCAGTATTCACCTAGGAAGTATATACACTGAAAAGTATTCGAGCAATCGTAATCCAAAACTTTTTTTTAGGTCTTCGTTTCTCAAGATTTTTCTCAAGACTGCTGTTTTCATGTGTGTCTTTTGATCCCGACTCTAGTTTTGAGAAATTTTAATTTTTTTTAAATAAAACCAGTAAATACCCTATAAAATATCACACATTTCACAATTAGAATAAATTTCATTTCATTAGTTATTAAATTGAAAGAATTAGATTTTAACTTGATATTAGCATTTTTCAATCTAGAAATATTTCATTACGGTTATTTATAATTGTTCGTACCGCCCAACCGCGCTTAGTGATTAACGTCGCTGACTGCCATGCCGAAGGGCTCGGGTTCGAATCCCGGAGAAGGCATGGATGTTTGTAAATATATACTGTCGATGCGGCATGGCGGCACTCCAAATATGCGGCGAACCGAAAGTCCCCTCATGTGGTTTGGTGGAAGGTGAGAGGGGTGGGAGACCCTAGGACCCGTCCCCTCGAGATGCTTTCCATCAAAATTGCTGGCGGAACTGAGCCAAATCGCACTGTCACTTTTTAGGTGCTCAAGGCTATTGCCAACGACAGGCATAATCTAGCGCTCCTTGACACGAGAATTCTCGCGGGCTTGGTCTGACTCTGTCAGATAAGTGAGCATGAGTAACAAAAACATAATTGTTCGTATTTCACTTTCAGACCTTCGTTACAATATTAGAAATCTTCTAGAAAATGTATGACACTTACGATACCAGTATTATATATCATAGCGAAAACCAAAAGATTATGTATGTGAGTTTTATATGCCGAGTATGTGTGTGATTAAATACGTGAGTTTATTTTCTACGACACACACACACACAAAAAAAAAAAAGCTAAAATATGAAGCAAAAGGGGAAGTAATAGGTAATTCTGTAGATACCGTGTATATATCATAGCTTCATATTGATATCATTACATCACGCTATTTTTCTTGCTTCTGTACAGATTACTGTAATTTTTTGTTTTATATATTTATTTATTAATCTCGCTCGTTGGCTTTCAAAGAATTATTTGCAAAAAATTAAGTTTAATATAAAACTCGCTGGCTATTTTATGAATGCTACTTCTCTCTCCTTTTTAGAAGTAAATTTTGCATTTGTAATTCATTTCATTTTCGTAATCTAAAAAACAAGAGAGTTTACGGATTAGTTAACGTTTAAAATTACTTACCATGAAATCTATCGAATGATTCCTAATTTTTTTCATTTCGTATGTTTACATACATTTTTAGGGCATTTCATTTTAAAAACTGATTTTCTTAATGTTATTATGGTAGCCAGTACAGTGGTTAGTGAATTTTACTGCTGTAGCAATGGGTCTGGGTTCGAATCCCAGAGAAGGCACAACTCTCTCTCCCTTCATAGGAGGCAACGATGGCCACCTATTAGGGGCTTCCCTAATGAAATGGCCACAATTTCCGGCCCTTGTAGTGGTGCAAGGCTAGTTAGTGGCTATTACATAAAGCGCCAAGCCATTAAAATAATAATAATAATAATAATTAAGAGAAAAAATCTGAAAGTTTTCAGATTTTACATTACGCTCAAAGGGGCGTTTTTTTAACGTTTTGTGTGTTACCTTTATTTATTAAATATCATGTATCAATATTTTGCACAAACTTATTGCTCTCAGCTTTGATATCTTCTAGAGCCCTTACAGAGATTTCTTCGAAGTAGCAAAAGTTTTATCAAAATCACTCATCATACCAAGGCACATGAGTTTGTACAACAACTACAGCTGAGTTCCAGAACTGTTCAACAGTATCCATCATTGATTTTTCCCAAGAAAGAAGCTCGTCATAAATCTCGTTTGCAATAAGGAAACTTTAGTTACTAATCATATGATTATAAGATAAAACTGATTTTTTTGTACAGTCTTTACTGACACTACTTCTTCTTCTTCCATAATGTTTGAAAAGAGTTTGCATAAAGAGGAGACTGCCCATCGAGCAGATTAGCCTAAAATAGGGCCGGTTTGAGTAATTTTGGGACCTTCCCGCAAACTGGAACATGTGGACCACCAAATGTCCCAAATAAAAAGGGACCACTAATCTTTTACAGCATTTGCATTTTCTACAGCATGTTTCGACTATTATATAAATATTTGCCTCTAATCATTTTACATCGAAATTGAAATATACAGGTTCTTATGTAATATATTTTATACATTAACAAATTTCAAAATTATGTAACTTTTCATAACCATATAGAATACAAGCGCAGCTAAAAAAAATCTCAAACTTTTCAGATTTTAAATTACGTCTAAAGGGGCGTTTTTTAATATTTTGTGTGTTACCTTTATTTATTAAATGTCATGTTCTTAGCACTTAAATTCAATTCAATAGTAATATCGCGGAATAATTTTAAAATGAGCATATCTTTAGAATTTCCGATACACAGTCTCGCGGGCTGGAGTTCCCCCCCCCCGGCACAGTGTTACTTGCATTGAAATCGTTGAGTTTCTTAATCAAAAACTCATAAATGCTTTATAAAATACGAAACAGATAAGAAAACAAATTCCAAATTTAGGCTTCCAGATGCCCATATTCGGGTGGAGACGTACGTTATTCAAAATAATTTGATGGCTCTAGGTAGCGTTGTTTTATCACAATGCGAGAAACATATATACATTTATAGAGATTCTTCATTATTTAATATCTTTAAATATAATATAGGTCTATAATATTTGGTGACAACAATTTGAAAAATGATTCAGACTTTTAACGTTTCGACGCAAAATGCCAAAACGAAATAAACAGCCCTTCTGGGCTTTTGAGCTAAAAAGACATAAATTCTTCAATGGAACTTTAAAATTCTAACATCCAAAAATGTATGCTACAAAGATTTGAAACTTTCAAAGGTTATAAAAGAAACTTCTCCCGCTTTCGCTTTAAAACACTGATAAAAACTATTAATTAGTCGCGTTTCTAAATATATTTTTAAGCTAGCTTTTTTGCAAGATTTTATTTAATGCACTAGTGGTATTTGTTACTTTGGTTAAAATTTCTCCTCCATTTAAAACTAATCCCTGCTAAGCTAGCGAGTTAAAATTGGCACCTATCTTCCTTCAATAAACAAACTAAGCATTTCGCAATAATACTGTTTACTATCGGAAAGATTGGAGGTTTGGTTCGATTTAGATTATTATAGTAAAGCGCTCAAGGGCTATTTGCCTAAGGGTAGGGTGCTTTCTAAGGGAAACTAGCCTCGTATACACGTTACACATTGGGAAAAGCACGAAAACACCCCTGCATCCAGCTTGTTCGCCTGGAATTGAACCCAGGTCGGAACTATCAGTGTTAAGCGATTTTACCGCTCCGCCGCAGTTGGGCGGGTCTGGAAAGACCTGCGAAAAAATCTTTTAAGGAAGTTGATATGATATTTTTAACGCAATTTCTGACTTTTCGCCAAAATCGCTGGATTTTCTTCAACCAATTCACATAGGAAGTAAGAAATAATTTTTCATCTTTGAATTTTGAATTTTGAATTGAATAATTTGATTGGTAACGTGTCATTGACACAAAGAAAGGAAAGTTAAAAAAATTTTTTTAAAGTTTTTATATAAAATATTAATATAAAATTTCATAA
>KK113661.1:4256-71589 GCA_000611955.2 Stegodyphus mimosarum | reverse complement strand
TATTTAATAAATAAAGGTAACACACAAATAAACGCCCCTTTGGACGTAATTAAAATCTGAAACTTTTCAGATTTTTTTTTTATATTTTGAATTTATATTTCTGCAGTTTTGAATTTTATATGTCGACTGTTGCTCTTGTCATTGATATTTTGCATACAGATATTTTACAGTAGCTTATTAGCTTGGTAGCCTTTTTTTTTACTCGAAGTGCATACCTGTCTTTAACTTTCAGATAATATCTTATTTTTTTTTTTTTTTTTTTTAAGGGATCCCAAGGGCAAGCGAGGAGATACAAAAGGTTTGTATAATTATGATGAAACTTAATTTTCTTATTATCCACTTAATTTTATGTGGACGTTGTTATCTAAGAGCAGTGGTCTCAGGCATAAATTGAATGTAGGCTAATGCACAATCTGAAACCAGCATATTCCAAATAATTCTAATTCTGTTGGAATTAATGACTAACTAAAAGTAAAAATAAACAGCTTACAAAATATTTCCAAGTGGGCAAAACTTGAGTACAAATAATGACAACGTTTTCCTCTTTCTTTGATTTATTAAGCTTTCCTTTGATGTATACAGAAAAAATACATATATTTATACATGAGTAAGTGAATTTATTTCTGGCTACTGATTTGAGGTGCAATGCCTGATATAACCATCTGCCAATCTCATTCTTTTCTTATTAATTTTCTACTGTGCGAAAAAAATGTTCACATATAAATGCATGCTCAAACAAAATGATTATTCTTATTGTAACAATTCATAACTGAGGATATTTTATATTTTTTGATAAGTATGAATAAAATTTAGTCAGATCTGTAGCTTGAAATCTTTGAAAAAAAGTTTACAGCATGTAAATAACTAGTACCGTTTGCGAATATTTTTGGATGATTCTCATATTCCATAACTTGAAGTATTTGAAAAAAGTTTACAGCATGTAAATAACTAGTACTGTTTTTGAATATTTTTGAGTGATTCTCATATTCATTTTGAATAGTAAGGAAATGTAAAAGTGGACTGTGAATCATTGAAACCTTGAACTTCCTCTTCAAAGTCTTGTCATAATAATGCTTATTCAGTTGTTAGGTATATATTTGCAAGCTATGTGAAACTGCTTCAGGGGGTCACTTGCAACTTGCAGGCCACCAGCTTGAGACGACTGCCTTAGAAAAGTTTTTTTTTTTTTGATATACTTCATTTTTGAAAATAATCAAAGTGAAATGTTTTATTGTATTTAAGATTCAACACTTTGACTGCTATTTCTATCATACTAAAAGTTCTGGACAGGCCACATTATTTATTATGTTATGAATTAATGAACTAAACTATAAAAGAGTAGATGCAGTTGTTAAGAATATTGTTTCTTTATTTTTTTAATGTAATTGTGTCAGGACTGAGTTGTGCTATGCATATTCTTGGCGAACATATTCGTGAGGAAGTTGAAGTCTTTATCTTGAACAGGGAGCCGAATGCAGCTATGTTCTGAGGTAGAATACTATGATTAAGTGGTAGAATAACTACACGTAAGAAGGATTTAAAAATCCTCTTTTATTAAACCACAATTATGTACAGCCACTTATCATCCAACTCGGGAGGGATAACAGAAAATAATGACTGCACTTGGGTCTAAACGGAACAATCAAATAATTTAAAGTTAAATAGAAATTCAATCGTCGTTGCTCACAGAGCTATGAACGCGAGGTTGGCCTCTATGCTAAATGGTGAGTAGCAAGATTTAACTAATACTAACACACTTAGATTTACTTCAATGAGTAAATAGTGTAACAGCACTAAGGCTTAGAATTTAAATACTAGCTAGTCGGGCGAACGTCGAACAGAGCCGCAGTGATCTGACACTCAAAGCTCTCTCACACTGAGAAGTTCCTCGCTAACCTTTAAATACCAAACTTGTCTCTAAATTAACATAAAGCTGAAACGTACACTCGTTCTAGCGAGAGGTTGAAATAAGAACACATAGGAAAGGCAAATTAAAATAAAACTTTGTTAGTTTAAACTAAAACCTTACAGTTGATTTAAATAAAAATATGTTTAATTCATGAATTTTTATTTAAATGAAGCAGATTAAAATATTAAATATTTTATAGAATTATGTAACAGATTTTTTTCATATTTTAAATCTACAGAAATACATAATATTTCTCATGTCAGTCTAAATGAATATTCATGTAGTTTCCTGTTTTGCTAGTCGACCCCTTTTGAGCAATTGTTAAATTTGAATTCTTTAAATTTTTTTCTTCTTTTCTTTCTTGTTCAGTATTTCATTATTTAATAAAACTGGCGTCAGTATAAAGAAAATGCACTGTATATTGAGTATGTACTCTACTAAGAGGAAAAGCAATTTAAATAAACAGATAAGAGGGCACGCGGTTTAAATAAACAGATAGCTGCTGATAAATATGCTGCACGCTATTAAATATATTTATGAAAGTGAGAACCAAATAAAAATATAAAAAAGGATACATTTATAAGAAATGTGGTGGATTGATCTCCAGAACAACTCCACGATTGCAAATTTGAAAGAGTTAGAATTCTTGAACCTAGCACAACGGAGCTCTTTTGGGCTAGTGGTAAAGAATTCGACTCCCAGTAAATTGACCCACAATCGAGTCCCGCTCATGCGACGCAGCAGTTCTCACAGGTGATAATAGATGGGGACACGAGCAAGTAACTACCTAGGCTTCACTGAACCACGTGATCACCACAAGAAACATAAATATTATAAAAAATTCCTTTTTACCCATATCTTTCAGAGAGAAAAAGGTATGCCTTGAATTTTCTTAGACTTTTAATGAAGATTGTAGACATATTGAATCTGTGAGAAACTGAGTTGATTACATGATAGATGATGTTATGGGATATTTTCCCTAGGTTTCCTGACTGAATATGCATTTTGAGAATACAATAGCTAAAATTAAAAGTCTATCAACTGTGTATCCTGATCATGTTCTACCGGATTCAAATTTGAGCACCATTGTATACACTGAAACAAACACGCTATTTTCAGCAAAACGAGTCCTTTTTTTTTAGATTGTGTTGCACTTGTATTCAGCGTCACATTCTGTCCAGAAGTCATGGATTAACTGTCTCTGGCCAAATCTGGATTCCTTGAGTAAAAAAGCTTGGCTGGGCATTTGTCCAATTGCAGAGTTCTTAAGTCCAGTTTGTTCAAGCCTGGCCCACACCTGAAATGCATTTATAAATTCTTTGTGTAAGCTTCTTGTAATAACCATTGGAAGCTTTTTTTTGCAGTTGCATGACATTTTGTCACCTGTTCAGAGGGACCACTATTAGCATATATAGCATATATAAGGTCAGTCTTTGAAGTGATGACTTGTGAAAGGCATTGACCAGTATCTCTTGATACTAAATTCAGTGGTTTACTTGTTAGCTCACTCGAATTGTTGGATGCTAATACCTGTTGATGAGATTTTTTCCATCTTGCTGTAGCTCATCATACGATATTTTAATGCGAAATTCTTTTGACTCGGGATTCTGATCTGAAGTGGATGCAAAAATCTGCTGTTACTATGTTACAACAAATGCTACATGTTTAAAAGAAACAATCATTAGGAAGGAAGGAATCATTAGGAAGGAATAAAAGAAACAATCATAAGGTTTAAAAGAAACAATCATTTTAGAAGACTTTCATATCACATTAAAAAAGTCTTCATTGTTAATTTGCGTTTTAAACAGCTTTCTCTGCCTGCCTTTTCATTATCCAGAGTAATGAATTTTATTTCAAAGCAGTTCAGTAAACAACACTTTAGTGAATTGGTTTGAAATAAAATATATTTTGAAATATTCTTTTCTGTTCACCAGCATCTGTACTATTTAAGCTTCCAGTTTTTGTTACCCATAGGCTCTATTTACATTGTGTAATGCTGTGCGTCTGTGTTAGAGATTATATGAAGTGCAATAAAAGGCTTTCAAAGTTGCTGAAGTTTTTATTTAAATGTAAAAGTAATTTATACAGCATTCTAATTGTGATTTTATCCTTTTCAGGTTTTTGAATCTGTCAAAAAATTCGAAAAAGAAGTTGATCTCCTCGCCAAGAAAAGTAATTAATAGTAAAATATTTTTTGGCATATGCAGTAATTTAATGTTTTATATATATTTAGTGTCATTTTCTTCTTTTTTAGCTCAATATTTAGTGCATTGTTTTCTGTTTCGCTTCTTAAATGCATTTGAATATGCATTTTTGTTAATCATGCACAGTACATACAGAAAAATTTGATTCTTTTTTTTTTTTTTTTTTAAGCTTTCGAGGAGGGAAGAAGAAAGGCACGAGAGAACGAGGTAAAAAAAATTTTTTTTTCTTAATATATCTCTAAAGCTTATGTCGAAAAAATTCATGAATTATTTTAAACATTCAAAATATATTTTAATCTAAGCAGTTTCTGTTTTCAAAGTTAAAAGAAAATTTAGGTTATAGTTTCCATAATTTTAAGGCTTTAGCAGCATATATTTTGCTTTAATGTTATTGCTCATGCACTCGCAGTCAGATGATGTTTATACATTATCATTTGTATACAGTTGTAATTTTAAACATTGGCATTAATCTTCAACACTATTTCATTTTCATAAAAATTTCTCTCTCGGTGAACAGAAATGTAGAGTTGTAACTGTAAATGTTGTTTAAAATCCTGAAGTATCATTAATGGGAATTTCTACAAAGCTACAGGTATTTTGAGGCTAAAATGCTAAATGGTACCTTTGTTTGATAAAATCCACAGAATGTCTTGTTTTATCCAAAATAAGTGCTTTTCAGTGATAAGCCACTTCAATATATGCTGATCCTTCAAAGTATTTTTCTACAATTAATTTACACATGTGCATATATTAGGATAGAAGAGAAACATGCCAATGTGACAATCAAAATCGCTGAAACAACTTCGTATTTTGCCTACATTTATTAAAACACTCAATCGATTTCGAGGGCATCTGCAGGTCCCTCCTCATCAGGAGAACAAAATTTCTAGAAAGAGAAAGCAACCTCAGTAATGGGTTTTTATACCTGATAGCTCTTGCTATGATTCTGCATGTTTATGGTGTTTTTTTATTTTAAGTATGCAGAATTCCTGTTTGAATGCTTAATGCAGCTGTATTGTGAGGTCACGAAATATGCGCTATCCCATTCATCAGACTCCAGTTTTTATCCTCCTTTCAAAATTTGATGGACATAGCTCGAGATAAATGCACACAAAGCTGTTTAAAAAAGCTCAGAAATTCACATCCAGCAACGCAGAACTGTTTTGTAACCTGCATTAGTTTTTACTTGATGTCAGTATCTCATAAAAATTGGCATACTGTTTTCTCAAGATTTTTTGACATCCGATTGTAAATGTAAGAAATGTTTGTAATATGTCCACTAAGTATTGAAAGTTTCTAAATATATTTGTTAGTTTTTACAGTGTGTGACAACATCATTTCCTGCTGCCTCTCCTTCTCCTCCTCCATGCCCACCGGAAGTAAGTTTTGTGCATCTTCATATATAGCATGAAGAGATAGGCTTAAATATCTGTCAAATCAGACTTTGAATGATTCATAATTTAACTAAAGTCTTCCTTAAGATTTAATTTAACTTAGTTATTACCTTTTTTATCAGTCCTTAGTTTTAATTTCTGAGGTTATTCTCATTACCGGAGCACTGCTTATTTGTTCTTCAGAAATATACTGTTCACTAAATATTTCTAATATGTGCTTAGTGTAGGAGCTTTAATTAAACATCAGTGCTTAGTTGTAGTTTCCCAGCTGAAGTAAAGTCATGTTTATTGGGAGCATTATTTTATGTTTGAACTATTGCATATGTGACAATTCAGATTTTGAATGATGTTTTTAATTCATAATTTAATTAAGTTTTATATTAGTTTTACTTGATGTCAATACATCATGAAATTTGGCATGCAGCAATCTGAAGATTTTTTATGTGTGACTAAATGTAAGAAATATTTGTTATATGTGCACAAATTATTCCAAGTTGCTAAGTTTATTTGTTACCTTTATAGTTGTGCACCAGAAGGAAGAGGAGAATTTCATCTCCATGTTCAACATCCTCCTCACCTTCTCCTCCTCCATCTCCTCAGCTGCCCATCGAAGTAAGTTTTTTCCATCTTCATGTATATATTATCAGGAGAACTGTTATTCATGTGATAATCCAGATTTTTAATGATGTTTTTAATTCATAATTTAATTAGATCTTATATTAGTTTTACTTAATGTCAGTACCTCATGAAAATTGGCATGCAGCATTCTCAAGATTTTTTATGTGTGACTAGATGTAAGAAATATTTGTAATATGTGCACTAATTATTCCAAGTTGCTAAGTTTATTTGTTACTTTTACAGTGGTGCACCAGCAGGAAGAGGAGAAGAATTTCGTCAACCTCCTCCTCATCTCCTCCTCCTCCTCCTACTCTCTCTCCTCCTCCTCCATCTCCTCCTGCTTCCTCTCCTCCTCCTCCTCCTCCTCCTCTATCTCCTCCTGCACGATCTCCTCCATCTCCTCAGCTGCCTGCAGAGGTAAGTTTTTGCTTCTTCATATATATTATCAGGAGAACTATTACATATTTGATAATTCAGATTTTTAATGTTTTTAATTCATAATTTTAACTTGGTTATTACCATTTTTATCACTCCTTAGTTTTAATTTCGGAGGTTATTTCTCTGTATCTGAACACTGCTTATTTTTTCTCCAGAAATATACTGTTCACTAAATATTTCTAATATGTGCACTAACTATTGAAAGTTTCTAAATATATTTCTTACTTTTACAGTGTGTGGCATCGCCACCTACTTTTCCTCCTCCTCAACAACCTGAAATAAGTTTCATGCATTGTCATATATATTTTAAGGAGAACGATTAAATATCTGTCAATTCAGATTCTGAATGATGTTTTTAATTCAAAATTTGAGTAACATTCCCCTTTAAGTTTGATTTAGTTATTAGATTTTTTTATCAGAAGCATTATTTTTTATCACCAGGCAGCTTAGTGTATGAGCTTTTAGTAGACATCAGTGCTTAGTTGTAATTTTGCAGCTGAAGTAATATCTCGTTTATTGGGCTCATTATTTTGTTATTCTAATGTTTAAATAATGTAAAATACAGTAACATGCTTAATGATTATTGCAAAGAATCATTAGCAAAATGTAGCAGTAACTGAACATAAAATAATAGCCTGTAGTCTCTACCAACATTCTTTTTGTATGATAATTTAAATGGCAAAAACAAAAGCAAGAATCAAATTTTTGTATTACAACATTTATTACTCTTTCTAGCGCTTGGGAATTCCCCTTTCTGATCTAAGTCATAACAACACTTCAGCTGCGTGATGGGTAAAGTGAAAGCAGAAGTTATTAACTAATAGAAGTAATTGTAGTTATTATGATCAATAATAATTGTTGCCTACATCACTCCCGTTACTCTGAAAACTTGGTGGGGGAGAAGATACAAATATCTGTACAAATATATAAATTGAAATTATGTATACAAGCAAAAACGTAAATTTAAAAGAATATGAAAGAGTTACAATTTCAAGAAGAGTCAATAACGTCAATGAAAGGAACAGGACGTTTTACTTTTCTTCCAGAGCGTGTTGATTTTTTAGGTTGTTTTAGTTGTCAACTTGGCATGGATGTTTGCTCACTTGGCACAGATGTGTGATCATTTTTTGAAGTTAGAGACAAAAGTTCATTAGGTTGTAACACATAAGCTGGTTTTAGCCTATCCACAGAGATATTAACTTGTTTAATTTTAATTGATAGCAGAAAATATTTCGGGGCTCTTTGCAAGTACAAAAAAGTGTCCTTCATATGGACCTGCAAAGGTTTTTTTTACTCTGTCAACCTGCAGAAAAACATGCGAGCATGTGTACAAATCTTTTGGAATGAAAATCTTTTGTTTCCGTTTGGATTGGTAGGACTTTATGAGAGCCATCTGATTTCGAAGATTACTTAGAAAATTATCGTTAGATATCGGCAAGTTTGATTCTTCAAAAAATTCTCCAGGTAATTTAATAGATTTGCCATAAACCATTTCAGCTATTGTATATTGACAGTCCTCATGTACAGCAGCTCACAAACCGATAAGAATTGTTGGTAATGTTTCTGTCGAATGAAGAAAATTATGACATCTAATAGCTGTTTTTAAAATATGGTGTAGACGTTCAATTTTTCCATTACTCTGAGGATGGTAAGAAATTGTATGGTTTACTTTTACACCACATAGTGAGGCCTGATGCTGATGTGCTGGTACTTGATATTGAGAATATTCTGACTTTGTATGTTTAGTTACTTTATTTTTCTGACAGTCGATACGAGTTCGGGCCCATTGTTTAACGTCTTTTTTAATATCCGGCCAATTGAATCTTTTAGTAATTTCTTTTACGGTACTTCGAATTCCAGGGTGAGCTAAATGATGAATTGTATTAAATATTTTCATCCGAAAGTTTTTAGGTATGAATGGTCTGATATTGGATGTAGAGGTATCGCAATATAAGAGCTTTCTCGATGGTAATTGGTGCTGTTTAATATGCAATGATTTGGAATGTAATTTCAACTGTTGCAGTTCATCCTCATTAATTTGTGCATCTGCTATCAGATCAAAATCAATTACAGGTGAGTCGATGTGCTCAATTCTAGATAGCCTGCCTGCAAACACATTGTTTTGCCCACTTATGTGGCGTATGTTAGTAGAGAATTGTGAGATATATTGTAGCTGTCTTAGTTGTCTAGGAGAGGCTTTGTTATTACTTTGTTTAAAAGCAAATGTGAAGGGCTTATGATCCGTATAAATAGTAAAATCCCTGCCTTCAAGTAAATACTTGAAATATTTAATAGATAAATATATACCCAAAAAGCTCGCGATCGGAAGCGCTATAATTTTTCTGGGCGTCATTAAGCTTTTTTGAAAAATAAATGCAATAGGCTTTCATCCATTTGGTTCTTTTTGTTGAATAACTGATCCAATAGCCAAATTGGATGCATCTGTGACAAGTGCCAGAGAGTAATCCGCATTGGGGTAGGCCATCAACGCTATTTGAGCAATATCTTGTTTACATTTTTCAAAACTTTTCCTGGTTCCATTGGTCCATGGTAGTTTGCGGCAGTCTTTTTTTGTAGATCCTTTCAAAAGTTCATGAAGGGGAACTTGAGTTTCTGTGGCATTTTTTATGTAATTATGATAGAAATTGATCATTCGTAAGAAGGAACGAAGTTCACGTATAGTTTCTGATAATGGATATTCCGTGATAGCTTTAATTTTTTGAGGTAGAGGTTTTGATCCTTTAGCAGATATTTGATAGCCCAAAAAGTCTATTACAGGTACTCCCAAAACTGATTTGCTAATATTAATTCTGAGACCATATTTGTCTAAATGCTGGAAATCTGCTTTAAGATGTATACGATGTTCTTCCTTGCTAAAAGATGCAATCAACACATCATCCAAATATGGAAACAAAGTCTACGCCGTAAAAAAACTTCATTGATGCATCTCTGAAAGGTTGCGGGGGCATTTTAGAGACCAAAACTCATGACATTGAATTGGTAAAGACCAAAAGGTGTGATGATGGCAGTTTTTTTTCTTTATCTTCGTCTGCTACTGGAATGTGAAAATATGCGTTAAGAAGGTCAGTTTTAGAAAAGATTGTTTTATGAGTTAAGATATGTTGAAAATCTTGGAATTCGAGGGATGGGGTAATGATCAGGTATAGTTAAATCATTCAGTCTTCTGTAATCGCCATATGGGCGGAAAGAACCATCTTTCTTTGTCATTATGTGTAGGGGACTTGCCTATTCTGAACTAGAAGGACTAATGATGTTATTGTGTAGCATATATTTGAATTCTCTTAGCTATTTCCAACCATTTAGGGTCTAACTGTCTTGCTTTACAATTTACCGGCTGTCCTTTAGTTATAATATGATATTTCACATTATGTTTTACACTAGATATAAGAAAATTTGGTTCTGTTATAGTGGGATACCTAGCAAATAAATCAGAATATTTACATAAGCTGTTCATTAAATTTACACTTTCATTAACAGAGATGGGTGCGATGTCACCATAAACTGCAAGGTTGGTCACACCATCAATGAACCTTTTATGCTTTATATCAATCAATAAACTGAACTTATTCAAAAAGTCTGCACCTAATATGATGGGTTTACTAATTTTTGCGACAATAAATGAGAACTGAAATTCTCGACGCAAACCAAGATCAAGAATTAAAACTTCTGTGCCAAAAGTATCGATTTCTGTATTATGTGTAGCATATAATTTATAGCCACTAATAAGTTTGTGTTTAGAAGTATGAGGAATAAAGCTTACCTCTGCTCCATTGTCAACCAGAAAATGTAAACCTGTCTTTTTTTTTTTTTTTTGGTCCACGATAAATAACCGGAATCTACAGCAATTTTCTTTATTTACAGCAGCAGAGCCTGCCACTAATTCTACTGCTGATTTTGGTTTCCCGGCGAGTTGTTTTTCCATACATCTATCAGGAAAACGCTTTTCTCGAAAATGAAAATGGAAATGACAATACTTGCCATTAGTATTATAACAGTTGCGAGACCTACTTTGATCATTAGATGATCGGCCGCTATTTCTTGAGCGAGGAGAAGAATTCCTTGTGACACTCAGTTTTTTGAGTTTTTTAACCAAAGATGCAATTTGTTGTTGTAACTCAGTAATGGCATCTGCTCCTGGAGAAACAATACTGCTGGTACAGTATAGTTCTTGTTTCAGTTGCATTTCGATAATACGATCGGCCATTAGTGCCAATTTTTTGGTATCTTCATCACTAACGATTAAAATGTTGCATACGGAATCGGGCATTTTCTGCAGAAGTAGTGTTTTAAGAACTTTATTCGAAATGCCATCAGTCGCAAGATTTCGCATTTTTTGTAAAAGTTGACTAGGTTTACTATCTCCCAAATCCATGCCTGTAAGCAGTCTCTGTAAACATTTCTTTTCGCTTTCTTTAAAAGTGTTCAAGAGACGTTGTTCTTTGCAGCAGTATATTTGGTTTTGCTATTGTCACTTATAATATCCCACTAACTTTCAACAAATTTTGCTTCCAATTGCGAAATTAAGTAGTTTAGTTTTTCCTCGGCAGTTATTCCACAAATGGAAAACTGCACTTCTACTTGATAAAACCATATTTCTGTCTTTTCGGCCCAAAAAGGAGGTATTTTCACACTTGCCCGTGCTATTTCTTCTTTTTTCACCGATTCTTCCATTTCTGACATCTTTAATAAATTCCGAGGTCACCAGTATGTAGTCGCTAGCAACGTTCTTTTTGTTGGATAATTTAAATGGCAAAAACAAAAGCAAGAATGAATTTTTGTATTACAACATTTTATTACTCTTTCTGGTGCTCGGGAATTCCCCTTTCTAATCTCAAGTCATAACAGCATTTCAGCTGTGCGATGGGTGAAGTGAAAATAGAAGTTATTAACTCATAGAAGTAGTTGTAGTTATTATGATCAATAATAATTGTTGCCTACAAGCTGAAGAATTTTCTCTAAAGATGTGTAAAAAGATCAGTCCAAAGGACTTACATTATGGCAAGAAAAGATATTGCACTGTTGTAAAGCTGTCAGCTGCTTGAAAAATAATTTAACTCTGTTCCATGTCCTCAAGGAGTCTGTGGCTTATCTGAGACTGATTATGTAATGACTGACATAATGAGTCATTCATGGAACTGCCTTTCACTACTCTACAGCTGTAATATCTAAGCAGTAAAAAGATTTAACACGAAAGTCATGAAGGATATTTTTCTTGATTATTTACTGTTAATATAAAGATCTTTTTAAGTCTTTTGTTGTAATATCCTAGTGGCACATTAGTGCTGTACTGCTCTCCTAGATATATATCTGGAAGGTCTTTAACACAGTGTATTTCGATTTTAAACGTGCAGAATTCCAGATGTATTTCCTATTTGAATGCTTAAAGCTTAATTTATGCAGAATGAGAAAACTGTATCAAAAGTAATGACCCATTCATGAGACTCCAATTTTCATTTCCTTTCAAAATCTAATGTACACAGCACATGGAAAGTGCCCACAGAGTTGTTAGAAAAAACTCATAAATTCACGTCCAGCAGGGCATAGTTTTATTGCAATTTAGTTTTAATTGATGTCAGTACCTTCTAAACACTGGCATACAGTTATCTCAAGATTTTTCGATACGTTATTGTAAAGATAAAAAATATTTCTAATATGAGCACTAGCTGTTAAAAGCTTCTAAATGTGTATTTTTTTTTACAGGAAGTCTCAACGAAGCCACAGAAGAGAAGTCGTCTTCCTCCTCGCCGCAAGGCACCTGTAAGTTTTGTGCATCTTCATATATATTATCAGAAGAACTATTAAAATCATCTACCAGTTCAAATTTTGAATAGGGTTCTTAATTCCTGATTTAACTAAAATTTTCCTTAAGATTTTATTTAACATAGTTATTAGTATTTGTAGCCTTAGTTTCAGTGCTTTTAGTAGACATAGTGCGTAGCTGTAATTTCCCAGACTCATTTGTTCAGAGTGTGATGATACTGAAGGAACCACACTTACTTGCCAACCACATGCTCGAATCTCTAGCTGTAAATGTAATGGAGATTTTTGGGAAGTCCTAAAAACGCTTCATGTTCCATCTTCACCACACTTGGCCTGATTTATTCTCCAATGCATATATCTTTGGTGTGAATTTAATGAGTAGTTATGTGGGAATTGTTGTGATTAAAGGTTTATTATTTAAAATCAATTACCTCTATGTGTTTAATCCATGATACAATGAAACCTAGCCTTAAGCCTCTACAAATATTTATCATCGCACACTGCATGTTGTGACAGAAGCACCATTTTGTTATATTATTATTTAAATGATCTAGAATTTAGTAATATCCTTGATAGTTATTGCAAGATTGCGATCCATTTTAAAATAGTATCCGTATAAGATCCACTTGGTGCAAATGCTGCAACCTCAAGACCACCAAACATGTTTTGAATTTGCTTGTCGATTTTTGCCGAGAATGGATGTTGATGACATGTGACCATATTGGGCAGCAAGTCAAAAAACTGCTTCGTGCTAAGTTTGGTCAGAATCACATAATATCCAGAGCTTTTCCGGATGCTTGCCCTACTCGTTCACCCAGTTTCCCTGTGATTTCTGGTAGTGGGGATTTTTAAAAGACCGTGTTTATGGAGGAAGAATTAGGCCTTCACTGGAGTTGAAAGCCAGCATTACATGCCATCCAGCTGGAATCCCTCAAGAGTTAGTTCACGCTACCATGGAGCATGCATACTCCATTGACATCAATTATGTGTTTGAGCACATTTTTAATGATTCTGACAGATTTTTTGTCCTTTTTTTACGAGTCACTATTTTCCCCTGGTGGTAAAAATTTGAACTATTTCTAAATTGCAGAAATTAATTTCCCCATGGTCCTTACAACATATATACCAAATTTTATCAAAGTTCAATAAATTGAACAGGCTCTAGAGGGGCCGGATTAGGGTCGCTTTAATTATAACCACCCTGTAAGTGATAAAGCGTCTGTGATAAACAGGCAAACAGTTGTATAAGTAAAGGCAAGGGAAGGAATTTTGTTGGATTAGTCATATAACTGGATTTATAATGCAATTTGCGCATATGTGTCTTGAATTTTGATTAAGTTTTTGCAACAAAAGCATGATTTGCTTACATTTGAAAATGCTTGTTAACTGTGTTTAATGACTATGGGTGTTTTTTACATTTTGTTTTCCTGCTTTTATTTCAGTGTTGCCATAGCAATTCTATTTTCTGTTGTCATTTATTTTTGCATAGTAAATTTTTCATATATAATCTATATTTTGTGTAGTGTTACATTTTCTTATTTCTTGTAGTATTCTCATGGAATTATGGTGCTGAAATATAGTTATAATTGCGTATATGTGATATAATTGTCATAAAATAGTGATGTTTTCTAATGCCATTGGAAGGTTATGAAATAAGAGCTTTTAATCAAGTTTTCTTTATATATTTATCCTCCTTTCTCACATCTGGAAAAAGTTCAAGAATTAATATAAATTTGTTTTTGAAGTCTATGTGAGTGACACATGAAAAAATCTGCTTTATTGAAAGTATATTTTTGAAAGAGAACTCCACTTGTTTGAATCTCTTACCTTCTGCAGACCAATTCAAAATAAATCTGCTTAATTAAGTAAACTGATGTAAGGTAGTTAAGATAAATGTGTCTGACATGTTTGTTGTTGATGCATAAAAAATTGAAATTGTTCTGTATTTTGTGGAATATATGGGGCTAGAAACATTGCTTTTATTAATTGCATTAATACTGAAACATACCATTTACATTGTTAAAATTATAATTAAATTATTAAGATGCACATGTATTGCTGTTCTACGGGTGTTGGAGATTTATTATACAAATGATTCATATTTAAATCTTATGTGAACATTACAGTATTTAAGAGAAATGCTTTCCCACTTGCTCTGAGATAATATTTTCCTTTCAAAGATGTTATAAAGGTGTGAATTACCTTCTCACTCTAAATCGCAGATCTGTGTGAGTTTGTGGTTATTTTTCTGGTCAGGTGATGGGGATTGGGTGTTTTATTCTGTGTATGCTGAGGTAATTCCCTTTAAATCATCTATGTGTTTAAGGTTTAACAATTTGATTAAATTTGAAAGATATGTAAAGAATCTTCTGCATTACCATATCGTGTTTGGAAGCAGAGTTTAGCAGTACCTAGCACTCACTCTGTTACGGTTTGCTTTGATGTGCTTTGATGATTGTTTAATGATCGCCCAATGCATTTACCATTGGAGATTTTAGGAAAAAAAATTTTTGTGTGTACTAGAAGGTTTGCTCATTTTGATCAAGGTCGGCCAGTGTCATGAAATCAACATCCACTACTACTTTCAGTAAAATGATGTCACTGTCTCAAGTATAAGAAAGAGAAGGGTTTAACCTGGAAAGAAGATAATTTGTCTGCATAAAGAAACCTTGGGAAATTCTTTTCTGACCCTGCCTCACTTTTATTGAGAAGCACTGTTTTTTATATATCTTTGGTTGCAAGATAATGTAGTAACTGCTTTATATAGACTCTTAGTGTCCATCTTGCTTGTGGTTGCATTTAGGACTATAGTATATATTTATTAAGATTTTCAGTACTGATGAAATTAAAATTTGTGATCTAGCCAGTAGTATTAATTTAAACTTTGATTTTCAACTCTTGGAGAATCCTAGGCAGCTTCAGTTATTCTGAATAACTGGGATCATAGTCCATTTCCCTTTCATTCTTTTTCTTGTAAGTCAAATGTGTATTTTGTTTTAATGGAAGTGAGAGAAATTTACTTACTAGTTTATATATTTATTTTTAATGCTTTGTTTCAATAAAGCTAGCATAGTGAGAAAAGAATGAGAATTTATTTCTTTATTTAGTGCAAATTCTTATTTACATAAACCCTTTTTTATTCCATTTAAAGTAAAATGGTCAAATTATTTATTTTTTGTAAGGCGTAAATTTAAATGAATATAAGTTTTTTTTTCTGGGCTGTGTTAAAGAAACACATTCCTTTTTCTGAAAGTAAACTGGAAATATTTCAAATCCTTTTTCTAAAAGTAAACTGGAAATTTTTCAAATAGTTATGTCCCTACTATTTCAAATAGTTTCCCTTCGACCAAAAAATTTGTCTACCACTGGACTTTGAAAGTTGGCAGACATTCTGCAAAATATGCATCAATCGTTCTTGCAGAATTCTCAGCTGTACTTATATTTGCAGCTCTTACACTAAAACATTTGTAAGTCTCTCTGCACAATCCAGCAACTAATAGCTGCTGTGACAGTATTTGACCGATTTTGTTTTTGCACTTTGTAACAAGTTTTTCATAGATTTCTGCTATTTTGTCAGGCCCTCTGCTGGGTGCTTTATTTAGAAAGCAGTAATAACAGTTTAATTTATATGCTTGTTCATAAAAACGAAAGGGGGCTCATCGAGAATCATAGTTACATCAAATAAAACACAGATGTTTTAATGTCATTCTTGTCTGTAATTGGTACTAAATTATGTTGCTTGGTAACAGTATCATTGTTGAAGAGATAATACATGAGTATTTTTTTTTATAACTGAAGCTAGGCCAAGCCATTACTTCATTGTTCAGATATAATAATTTGCATGCTAATAGTTGGAAGTAGTTAATAAAATATAATTAAATAATGAAAAAAAATTGCCAGTTTGTAAATGCGCCATCTGATTTTAATTTGCCATGCTGGATAACTGGAGAGCTGTCCTGCATTTGAAAAACTATGCCTAGTTATATTTATTGTATACTGCCAAATTATTGTGGCATTAAGTCGTTCACAAATGGAAAAGTTATTGTTTATATTTTATCTGTGTGTTAATGTTAAAATTTTTATTGTTTGTGAATAGAATTTTTTTATTAAACTTCCATGTTAGAAGATTCTAATTTATAAATTTTGTTACAGCACCGACCCTTGACGAGGTCCCTCACCAAGCCCGAGGGCCGGATCACGAGATCCCGGACGAAACGTTGAGGCCCTCGGGTAGGATCTGCATCACGTAAGCTTCATTTAATTTTTGCATTTCATTTTATGCATTTTTTTTATTCATTGCTAAGCTGTTATAATAAATGATGAATAATTAGGCACATTTGTAACTATGTATTTATATTTGTGTATTGTGTTATGTAAATAAAAAAAATCGTAATGCAAAGAAGCAAAACTGATCATAATGAAGGATGTAAATTATTTCTGACCTTCACTTGAGCTTTGAAATATCGTGCTATACCGAGCTGTCAGGCGAAAGTAGTGCATATATTACAAATATTTAGTGAACAATATATTTCTGAAGAAAAAATAAGCAATGCTCATTAGCAGGTACAGAAAATAACCAACTGGCAGAGAATTACCTGAGAAATTAAAATTAAGGGCTGATAAAAATGCTAACAGCTAGGTTAAATTAAATCAAGTGGAAAACTTTAATTAAATTATGAATAAGGTAGTTGATGCTGTTTTTCTAATGGTTCAATTTTCACTTTTTTGAGCAAAGGGCACCATAGATAGAAGCAGCATATCTAACACAGCGTAAAGATTTTTAGTAGGGGATTCAAGTTAGGTGAATTTGATGGTCACCTCCTGTGAGCAATGTTTTTACGCTTGAGGTCCTCATTCGGAAATTTTGATTTATGCGGACATTCATAATTATCCGTAAGAATAAATATTGGACAAATAATATAATGCTATAGCATGCAGTCTCGCAATGAGTTCAATAATATCTCAGTGCCGTAGAATTGATATGTTGCACTTCACTGTGGAGATGACTGCAATGTCTTAAAGAAATTCCATCCTGCAGTATTTACATTGATATTACAAGCATGGTGTCGAGTTCCATTCTGCTGTGCTTTTGGTAGCGACACTCACAAGGACAAAATCTCATGGAACTGAGGGATACAGTTGTTAAGTAGGATGTTCGATATTACACTTGGATGTTTGATATTACACTTATTGTTACTAACAGAGGCTCTTTGAAGTCTTAATAAATTTGCTATATTTTTTAGAATTATTCAAAATTGTCATAGTTTAAAATGTTGGCTTTATTTTCTGTTTAGCACTATAAGTGAAATAAATGAAAATAATTCATTCATGTCATGTTCATTTTTGTTTTTTTACTGCTCATAGTAAAAAAATATTAACTTATTATTAATGACCAGCAAACAAATGCTTTTAGATAAATCTGAAAACAATTACAATGAGAAAGTTATTTCTGTACACTGATAAATGTAAGTTTCAGAAGTATAACAAAGTTTTTAAATTAGTGGATGACTGTTGATCCGTATATAATATCTGATACAAAATGTCTGATACATGATCAGAAAGTTGTCAAGAAGCAAAATGGCTGAAATTCTGAATTTTTATTTTAGATGCCAGGGGATGATGATGCGGAAACATTTTCATTCTCAGTTGATGAACCTCATCATCATTCTATTCCAATAAAGAAATCTTTCCTTGAGAACTGATTTCAAATTCATTGGATGTAAGTAATGCTGATGTATATTTGACATAGCATGTTAAGATTGCAAACTAAATGATGTAGTATATGAAGTGAAGAAATAACATTAGGGCCCTTGTGACCATAGTTTGATTTCCTTGCAAAAAGTTATAAATTATTTTAGTTTTATTGATGGCCTCGATAATTTTGCTAGCATGATTGCTGCTACAATGATATAATGTCTTAACTAGCAAGATTATGGTTTAAAATTAGTTCATTGGAAGATATAAATAAATATAATGTGATGTAAAAATTAGCATCTGAATTAAAGATATCAATTTTTTATTTAGGCACTTGACAAAATCAGGTATGAGTCTCTCAGCTCCTAGAAAACTGAAGAGCTGTAAAGATCTGCACAATAAAGTCATTCTGGACAAGGAGGATAGAACCGTGACCATCCTTGACACTGGTACGGGTATGACCAAAGCAGATCTAGTAAATAACTTGGGAACTATTGCCAAGTCTGATACCAAAGCATTTATGGAAGCATTGCAGGCTGGTGCTGTTATCTCTATGGTAGGACAGTTTGGCATAGGTTTCTACTCAGCTTACTTAGTTGCAGACAAAGTAACTTAACATCAAAACATAATGATAATGAGCAGTATATTTGGAAATTAACAGCTGGTGGACTTTCACTGCTCAACCTGATCTTGGTAAGTTATTTAGTGGCAAATTGCAGTATTAATTTTACTATATTAAGAATAGCTGATATTTCTTTGTGTAAGTTAATAGAAGATTAATGTTTAGATAAATTTACAGTTTAAGTATACCATTTTAGTTATAAGCATTGATGAATTTAGATGAGTGGGATGATTGAATGAATCTATAGGCTCTGGACTTCAAATTAATCCTTATAATTAGACCTCCATTTCTGTAAATAGCTTTAAATAGTTTTTTTATATCCAAAAACAATCTTTATTAAAGCTCTTAGCAAGCATAAACAATTCTTTAGAACAACAACATTGAATAATCTTTTAACCATTATTTCAAAGTTCAAGCCACAACAGTATTCCCTTCCCAGTAACTAAGTTACAGCAGAGCATATTATTACCTTCAAAACACACTATTTACAAAAACATTATAGATATATATAAATGCTAATCCTGAAATCGCACAGGGTTTTTTATTGTCCATCCTATGTGTGAGTGTTTTGCAGGAAGCTTCTTAATTTTAGAAAGTAAGTTTCTTGGAGGTTTGGCAGACGTTGTTCTTATTGATGCTGTTGATTGTTGTGTAGTAACATCTGGTGTTTGCAAGAAATATGTAGTCTTTAACAATAGACACTGTAACATGTTTGTGATTGATTTTTACAGTAAAATATTTTTCTTTTCTGTCAGCTACTTGAAAAAGACAATCGTAAGGAGGTTTTAATTACTTTTTAACTCTTTCTTTGCGAATAAACACATGTGTTATTGTTTTCAAGTCTTCAAGGATGAATATTTTTTGGACATATTTATCAGATACTGTTCTTTGTCCAATTTGTTCCATAGTTTTATTAGCTGCTTGACAAAAATATCAGACGATGTAGGAGTTGTGTTATCTTGGAAGAATTCTCCAGGTAATTGTATGTTTTGTCCATAAACCATTTGCGCAATGGTGTATACAGAATCTTCCTGCATTGTTGTGTGTAGGTCAAGAGGATCAGTTGGAAATGTTTCACTCCAGGCCAGGCTATTGTGTGCCTTATGGGCAGTATTGAGAAATCTATGAAGGTGCTCGACCTTCTCATTAGCTTGGGGATGGTAAGCCATTGTATGTTGCAATTTTATTCCACACAGTTTTGTTTAACAACTCCAAACTAAACTGTGCTCCATGATCTGTGACTAGGCAACATGACATACCAAATCTTGAAATCCAGTTAGGGTAAAATGCTTTGGCAACCGTGCTGAATTGTTGTTAAGCGGAATCACTTCTATCCAGTTAGAGTACTGGTTAATGCAAGTGAGACAATAAATTTTCCCGTTTGATGGCGGTAGGGATCCAATGAGATCAGACAGACAGAAAGAAAGTACAGGGGACACCCAAACATCACCATGGGCAAAACTGGTATCGCCCCACTGCACTAACCATCTATGAAAGTGCACCTTCACAGGGCACGCTAGCATCATGCTCGGGCATTTGTTTACATTGCAGCATTCATAATAGTTACATATTAATATTAATAGTGCATAATTTGCATTACAGATAATATTGACATAAGATATACTTTACACGGGTACTTTGCAATTACATGGATAAATACAATAAGTATACAATGGATAAATACAATAAGTCATTTAGACATGTATATACATATTTCTTTTGTGTTTTGGTTTGGAGCTTTGGTGGTGGTGAGGAATGATTATGCTACATAGTTCGTTGCTTGTTTGGTATTTTGTTACACGGTTCACAGTTTATAAGTTCGTGAACTTGGAGAATTATTTCGTGTTGTATACTATGGATGGCAGAGGTCCACTCCTTGGCGGCGTAGGTAATTAATAATATTTTTGATGTTTTGGAAGACTTCATAGTCCTTAATGATGTATCTTCTAAATTCTATTCCAGTATCGGTGGGATGGCGAATGTGATGGGCTGATGTTAGCGTACACTGAAACATGTAATGTTCAGGGTCTCAGCTTTCCACAGATATGCATCTATCCGACGTAGCCATATTCCGATTATAAAAGTACTTGGGAAAGGGACCGTGACCCAAGATGTACTGGTTGAGAAAGTAGGTTGGTATTTTCGTCAGCCTTGGTAGCAGTTCAAATGTACGTCGTCCTTCCGATCTTTGTCCCCACTGACGTTGCCACTTTTCATTCTCTGTTTGTTTTAGTTTGTACTTTAATGCTGGTTTAGGCCATGGGATACGAATTTGACATCCTGCTTGTTCTAGTGCTGCCTGTTTTACTAGAAAATCTGCCCTTTCATTGCCTTCACGGGCGTTGTGCCGTGTGGTCCATGGCAGGACAAATTTTAGTATTACTTGTGCTTGTGATGTCTTGAATTTGCCGGGCTATTGGAGAATTTGTGTCCTGTTGTTTGATGGCATGTATTTAAGACTGACTGTCGGTGATTATATGACATAGATAGTATCTGTATTTAAGTCTCTAAGTTGCATAATTCTGTTTAGTATGGCTATTAGTTCTGCTTGATATACACTTTTTTGCAGCCTAAGGTAACCTTGCCATTCAGAGTGAAGGCCTGTTTTTCTTTTTATGATGACACCGCTTCCTACCTTATTTTGGATCTTTGAGCCATCCGTGTATGCAGTAAGTTCAATTGATGGAGGTGGTTTGGCAATGTTGCAACTGAAGTTGTGGAGACCCACAGCAGGATGTATGTTATATTTCGGTGGCTTTTCTTCATAGTCATGTGGATTAAAAATGAGGTCGTTGTACATGGTAGTTTTCTGGAGTTGTAGGATCATTGTGGACAGTCCTTCAATTTCTGTTTGAATTGGTAGTGGAGTCACCTCAACTATTGTTTGCAGTGCATTGGTGGAGGTTGTTGGGAATGATTGGGTAATATTGATCAAGAAAGATTGATGAATTGAGTTAAGAGTCGGAATTTTTCTCGCTTTAATGGAAAAGGCCCAGATAGCAGATCTGTAGGTGATTATTTTATTGACTACTGTGTTTAATAGAATTTTTATATTGCGATGATTAAGGCCCCAGGAATATCCTTTCATCGTCCTTGATACTTTTGCGATTTTGGCAGTGGTTAGCTTCTTTTCCTGGAGATGCGCTATCCAATGAGATCAATATGCACATCACAAAATCTTTCTGAAGACTTAAAAATCACTGAAACTTTTCTCACTTGAAACTTCATTTTCTGTGCCTATTAATTTCACTTTTTTGGTAAGCCATGCAAGATGAGTGCAAAGCTGCACATCTTTATGAACAGTTGGCCAAATAAATTTAGATGATAAGAGCTTTACAGATGACTTAATGCCAGGATGGGCTACATTATTCATTTGATGAAGTATTTTCTTGTGATAACTGTTAGGTATGTATGGTCTGATATTATTCTTTAAAGTTTTACACCACAAAGACTTCGCAGAATGTAGCAGGTACTGCTTGAAGTTCAGGGGAATTGCTGATGGTTTAAAATTTTGTAATTCTTTATCCATAATTTGTTCATTTGCAATTTTATTGTAGTCGATCAAAGAAATTTCTTCAGTTCTAGATAAAGTGTCTGCAACGATTCAGTTCTAGATAAAGTGTCGACCTTCTATATGCTGTATATTAGATGAAAATTGAGAGATGTATTGTGAATGTCGGAGTTGATGAGCTGATGCTTTTTCTGGCTTTTGTTTTAAATGCAAAGATTGTGGGTCTATGGTCTGTGAATATTTTAAATGTTCTTCCTTCCAGTAAAAATTTGAAGTGTTTGATGGAGAGGTAAATGCCTAGTAATTCTCTATCGTTAGTATTGTAATGTTTTGTGCTTTGTTTAGTTTTTTGGAACAAAATGCAGTAGGTTTCATCCTTTGTCTTCAAATTATTGAAGTACCTCTGCAGTCGTAGAGTCTGAAGCATCTGTATATAATGAGAGGTATTTCATGATTCAGAAATTTATTGACTAAATCATCTTCGTATCACGGAAATTGTTCCTTAGCTTCATCTGTCCCCTGAATATTTCGTTAATCTTTTTTCCAGTCTCCTTTAAGGTATTCATATAGGAGAGATTGGTTTTTGATGCATTTTTAAAATATCGGTAATGAAAACTAATAAGGCGTAAGAATGTTCTGAGTTCGTGAACGGTTGTCGGAAGTTTGTAATTAAAAATAGTTTGGATTTTGTCAGGTAAAGGTTGTGATGTTTGAGGAGTAATTTAATAACCCAAGAATTCTATTTCTTGTGTACCAAAGATGGATTTGGAAATGTGAATGCGGAATCCATAGTCATCACACACTAGCTTCAGGTGGATTCTGTGTTGTTTTTCACTAGCAGATGCTATCAGAATCAGAATGTAATCTAAGTAGGCAAAAGCAAAATTTAGACCAGAAAGAACTCTATTTATAAGCCTTTGAAACATTTCTGGTGCATTTCTCAAATCAAAACTCATTAAATTCATATGATCCAAAAGGATTGTAGTCACTAGCAATGTTCTTTTAGTATGATAATTTAAGCGGCAAAAACAAAAGCAAGAATCAATTTTTTGTATTACAACGTTTTATTACTCTCTCTAGCCCTCAGTAATTCCTCTTTCTGATCTCAGCCATAACAACACTTCAGCTGCACCATGGGTGAAGTGAAAGTAGAAGTTATTAACTAATAGAAGTAGTTGTAGTTACTATGATCAATAATAATGTTGTCTACATCACTCCCCTACCAGTAACGAAGTTACGTTACTCTGAAAACTTGGTGGGAGAGAAGATACAAATATCTGTACAAATATATAAATTGACATTATGTACACAAGCAAAAACATAAATTTAGAAGAATATGAAAGAGTTACAATTTCAAGAAGAGTCAATAACATCAGTGAAAGGAACAGGACGTTTTCCTTTTCTTCCAAAGCGTGTTGATTTTTTAGGTTGTTCTAGTTGTCAACTTGGCATGGATGTTTGCTCACTTGGCACAGATGTGTGATCATTTTTTGAAGTTATAGACAAAAGTTCATTAGGTTGTAACACATAAGCTGGTTTTAGCCTATCCACAGAGATATTAACTTGTTTATTTTTAATTGATAGAAGAAAATATTTCGGGGTTCTTTGCAGTACCAAAGAGTGTCCTTCATATGGGGCCTGCAAAGGTTTTTTTACTCTTATCAACCTGCAGAAAAACATGCGAGCATGTGTACAAATCTTTTGGGATAAAAATCTTTTGTTAACGTTTGGATTGTTAGGTCTCTATGAGAGCCATCTGATTTCGAAGATTACTTACAAAATTATCGTTAGATATCAGCAAGTTTGATTCTTCAAAAAATTCTCCAGGTGATTTAATAGATTTGCCATAAACCATTTCAGCTATTGTATATTGACAGTCCTCATGTAGAGCAGCTCACAAACCCATAAGAATTGTTGGTAATGTTTCTGTCAAATAAAAAGAATTATGACATCTAATAGCTGTTTTTAAAATATGGTGTAGACGTTCAATTTTTCCATTACTCTGAGGATAGTAAGAATTTGTATAATTTACTTTTACACCACATAGTGAGGCCAAATTTTGAAATATTTCTGAACTGAACGAAGTTCCTCTGTCAGTAATAACACAAGAAAGTACACCAAATACGAGTTCAGGCCCATTGTTTAACATCTTTTTTAATATCTGGCCAAATGAATCTTTCAGTAATTTCTTTTATGGTGCTTCGAATTCCAGGGTGAGCTAAACGATGAATTGTATTAAACATTTTCATCCGAAAGTTTTTAGGTATGAATGGTCTGATATTGGATATAGAGGTATCTCAATATAAGAGCTTTCCCGATGGTAATTGGTGCTGTTTAATATGCAATGATTTGGAATGTAATTTCAACTGTTGCAGTTCATCCTCATTAATTTGTGCATCTGCTATCAGATCAAAATCAATTACAGGTGAGTCGATGTGCTCAATTCTAGATAGCCTGCCTGCAACCACATTGTTTTGCCCACTTATGTGGCATATGTTAGTAGAGAATTGTGAGATATATTGTAGCTGTCTTAGTTGCCTGGGAGAGGCTTTGTTATTATTTTGTTTAAAAGCAAATGTGAAGGGCTTATGATCCGTATAAATAGTAAAATCCCTGCCTTCAAGTAAATGCTTGAAATGTTTAATGGATACAATATATATCCAAAAAGCTCGCGATCGTACGCGCTATAATTTTTCTGGGCATCATTAAGCTTTTTTGAAAAAAAAAAAATGCAATAGGCTTTCATCCATTTGGTTCTTTTTCTTGAGCGAGGAGGAGAATTCCTTGTGACACTCAGTTTTTCGAGTTTTTTAATTAGAGATGCAATTTGTTGTGGTAACTCAGTAATGGCATCTGCTCCTGGAGAAACAATACTGCTGGTAGAGTATAGTTCTTGTTTTGCTTGCATTTCGATGATACGATCGGCCATTAGTGCCAGTTTTTCAATATCTTCAGCACTAATGATTAAAATATTGCATATGGAATCAGGCATTTTCTGCAGAAATAGTGTTTTAAGAACTTTATTCGAAATGCCATCAGTCGCAAGATTTCGCATTTTTTGTAAAAGTTGACTAGGTTTACTATCTCCCAAATCCATGCCTGTAAGCAGTCTCTGTAAACGTTTATTTTTGCTTTCTTTAAAAGTGTTCAAGAGACGTTGTTCTTTAACAGCAGTATATTTGGTTTTGCTATTGTCACTTATAATATCCCACAAACTTTCAATAAATTTTGCTTCCAATTGCAAAATTAAGTAGTTTAGTTTCCTCGGCAGTTTTTCCACAAATGGAAAACTGCACTTTTACTTGATAAAACCATATTTCTGTCTTTTCGGCCCAAAAAGGAGGTATTTTCACACTTACCCATGCTATTTCTTTTGTCGCCGATTCTTCCATTTCTGACATCTTTAATAAATTCCGATGTCACCAGTATGTAGTGACTAGCAACGTTCTTTTTGTATGATAATATAAATGGTGAAAACAAAAGCAAGAATGAATTTTTGTATTACAACATTTTATTACTCTTTCTAGTGCTCAGGAATTCCCCTTTCTGATCTCAAGTCATAACAACACTTCAGTTGTGGGATGGGTGAAGTGAAACTAGAAGTTTTTAACTGATAGAAGTAGTTGTAGTTATTATGATTAATAATAATTGTTGCCTACAGGAGTAACAATAGCAGTTTTACAACTGTCTTACATCTTTCTTGTTTTGAAAACCAATTTTTAGCCAATTGCTTACCAAGGATGTTTTTTTTTATGAAAATTTAAGACAGCAGTTTTTTTTAATATATGCATAAGTCAAAGGTATTAACTTATTTTTAATGACCAACAAACGAATGCTTTTAGATAAAAGTGAGAAGAACTACATTGAGAACATTATTTCTGTACACTGATAAATGTAAATTACAGTACAACAATAATAGCTACATAAATCTAGGATTTCTTTGATTCAACACAATTGACTGATTACTAGAAGTTGTTACAATAGTGATAATGAGCGCAAACTGTCACAGTAGTGATGATGATTGAAGTTGAATTAACTTTTATAACTTGCCCTTTGGCCATAATATATAAGATTATAGTTAAAAATTTTAATTTGTTTTGAAAATCAATTTTTAGTCAATTGCTTACCAAGGATATTTTTTTTTTTTTTGATGAAAATTTAACACAGTTTTTAAATTAATGCATATAATGATTTTTACATGATTAAGGGTTATCAGTATTGGTTTATAAAGAAAAGTTATTGCGAATTAAAAATTATTGATGATATTAAGAGTAAGTAGAAGAATGATCGAAGTGTTTTTCTTCTTCTTCTTCTTCTTTTTTTTTTTTTAAACACATAAACAGCAGAATGCATCAGTTGGATGTCTTAAAATGTTTTTTGAAATAATCACACTACAATATCTAAATATTTATAATGCTTTATTGTTAAAGAAAGCATCAAATGCAAAATTCTAAAAAATCTGATATGTGCACGAAATAACTTCCTTGTATGGAATATTAAATTATACATATTTTTTACTGCATTTCATTTAAACTTGTTGAATTGAAATAAATCTACATTGTTGATAGTGCATAAATCACAATAGAATAAATACACTCTTTAAAATTCACTTGATTTATTTACCATAGTGACATCCTGACGCTAGGTTCGCTTAACAGCATTACACCTCATTCATTATACAAATCAGAATGCCTGAAAATTATATCGTCTGGAGAAGTGTCGCCACCTGAATCAATTTTAAATAAGTTTTGTAAATGGTTTGGGGAAAAAGAGTCCTTTATTATGTCCTTACCTAAAGATGTTATGCAAAAACATCCTTAAATTGCACTCGATCAAAATGGATATTTTTGTTGAAATATGATAACTGGAATTTTTCATGAAGTAAAATGCATAGTTACGTTTTTCTATGAATCATGCTTGTATATAAACTGGATCATTAGTGGATCTATATTTATAATGGAAATCACCTTTTAATGAAATATTGTTTGTTGTGTTTTTGCTCAGTTTCATTATCTTCCGTGAGTATATTTTCCCTATTATTATTATTATCAGAAATTTCATTGTTTCCACATATTTTCCTGTTGAGTGAGATAATACTTAAAATTTAATGTGGGGAAAAAACTGGTTATACTTAAATTTAAGCAATTGTGAATTGCACTACAGTACAGTGCTTGTAAACTATGCTTAGTCTCTATGGTATCTAGGAATACGGAATGGAATATTGAACAAAAAGAAGCAAATGTGCCATAAATGCAATTTTACTTCCTATTAACTGAGATTCCTGTGCGTGAGTTTCAATCACGTGATGGCTAAGCAGTTGCTCAATGGTTAATGACAGCAGATTAATTGATGTTGAGTGATTTAGGGGTTAGTATTTCCCTATCTGACCTAAAAATAAGTGAAACCCTACATTATCATGTCTACATGTCATCTTACAAGATTTTAATTTGATTATCTGACATCTAGAAAATGTTCAAAAACCAGAATGAAAGAGGTCCCAAAGATTCGGGGTCTCGGATTTTGTGCTGTATTGGTTTGTTTTTAAAGTGTGATTCAAATATGATGGAAATCCCAGTCATCTATTCAAACATGTTAAATTGCTTAAGTAAATTATACTGTGAGTTGTAAAAGAATCAAAAGTGAAGAATCGGAACTGATTTTTAAGAGCTAGGATCATAAATATTATCGACTAACATTTATACAAGTTGTTTCTAAACTGTGTGCCTTAAAGTGTGACTATTTCAGTAGCTGATGATTTGGGAGTATTTCTGTACAGAGCTGCTGTTGACATCTAACTCATGGCTGTTCATCATTTGATGGTTTTCGTTTGAAATGCCATTTTTTTCCTCTTATAATGTTGCGTCAGTTTATGGTTGAACAACTAATGCTTTTTTCCTAAAAATAATTTTTTTTGCTTCGAAGGTGTGAAATAATCTCCATACTGATGTGCTTAGAGATGGATTTAAGAAATATTCTGAACGCAAATGTGTTTATTTTCACAGACTTAAAAGATAAAAAATTTTTTATTTCCAGAAATATGAATTGTGGAAGTTGTCAAACATAGTGATAACTTAAGAATAATTCTCAAAATATATAATTTAATTATTTTTTATTTTCATTTGCATTCATTTTTTAAAAATTTTTATTTGCATTGAATATTTGTACATATATTTAGCCACTCATTCATGTTTAATCTTTAAAAATTGCACTAAGCCTTTGAAGAACCTTTATTTTTCTTCTCAAAAATGCAATGAAATAATTGTGATAATTTTTTATTGTCTTAAATGTGAACGTAAACTACTTAAAACTTTTTAATTAAAGATTAAAATTAATTACCTGCTATTTAATAACATTCTTAAGCTTATTTTTTATAACTGTATCATTTAGAGTTTTGTTGATTCAGTTCTGATGCTTGTCCTTGCAGTGAAAGAAAATTGATGACTTTAAAGACGAAGCTGGAAGAATAAGCTATACAGTTTTGAGACAAACAGGGTATGCTAGCAGTGAACAACAAGAATTTTTGTAGGGTATGACATCAAATTGCTATCCTAAAGAATAACTAATTTCTTTTCTATCTCCATTCTTTTTTTTAATATATGTGATGTAAATGAAAATTACTTTCTTTAATACCACCCTGATATTTAATTACACTGTAGGCTAAACTTTACACATCTTACTTCCAAATTTCCTACTTTTTAATTTTTAAAATTTTATCAAGGAAAATATTTCCCGCATTATGAAACTGCAAGAAATTGTACTGTGAAAGCACATTAAATTCTGGGTAATTATTTATTTCTACACGCTGAATGATGCAATTTTTTTTGTGAACAAAAATGCCAGTTGTGGAAATTTGACAATCATAGTGATAATGCAACAATAATTTCCAAAATATCGAATTTTATCATCATTGGTTTCTATTAACTTTGAATGTTCGTACATATATTTAGCTACTTATCCATTTTTAATCTTAAAAATGTATTCATCCTTTTAGGTGTATTCTTGTCTCAAAGATTATATATACCTGAGTAAACTGGTTTATAAAATGCATGAACAAAATAAAATAATAATGCCTAATTAACCATGAACAAAAGTATGAAATTATCAGTGATGGCAGTAAATTGATGAAGCTCAGCTCAGTTTTACTGTTGTTACAGTAAGTACCACAGATGTTAGTAAGTGCTTTGTATGGAAGTTGGGAATCCTTGGATGGAAAGGGGGTACACAAAAGAAGTTTCTCCATTATCCAATAGGAAAGGACTGGAATCTGCGTCATTAGTATTGTTGTTATTGAGAAAAATTTTGCAAGTTCTTTTGAAATCCAGACTGAAGAGAAAATTAATACAGACAGTAATTCTGTCCTCTAAAAATTGAGCTTTGCCATTTTTACCTAATAAAAGCTGTAGTATTGAGGATTCCCTCGTCCCCTCAGTTCTGTTCCAAATGCTGGTTACATTCACTGATTTATGCTAAATTTTAGAGATCTGTCTGTTTGTCCCATATATTATTCTGTGCTCAGGTTCAAGGATCTCTTTAAATAACTAGACCAAATAATTCTCGTTCACATGCAGGGGGAAAACACAAATCATGAAATTTATGGTATGTATTAATAAGAATAAAATGCCTTCTAATAAGAATATTGTATTTCATTATTCATGAAACTGCAGTCAAAATGAATTCATGCAGTGGCTTACATTTTGTTTTTAAATATTTATATTTACAATTTATTTTTCCCTAAACAACCCAACAAAATGTTAAAGAAATAAATGATTCATTTTTTACACATATAATATTGCTTATTTGTTTCACATCCTGCTTATTGTTGTAAATAAGAAAATATTTTTTAAGGTTGTGTAATTTATTCAAAATATAATATAAATGAAGTCACTTAAATATCTGGGCACTGGAGCATGCCTTTTGCCTTTAGGAAAAGTGCATAAATAAAAGACTAATTAATAACATATATTTTAGCTAATATTGCAGTTTTATGCTCTGGCAATAAGGTTCAGCTTTTCTACCAATTCAAAATTACTTTTTAAGAACTATATTTTTTCCTATTTGAGACTTTTCTTGATATTACATCATGAGTTTAAACATGGTAAGATCACATGCAGGAATTATAAAACTAAAAATATAGAATAGTGATTTATGACCTTAAAAAAATTAAAAAAAATATTTGCTATATTAAACATTTCTTTCAATGTAAGTTGTTTTAAGTTGCTTCATTTTTTGTGTCAATATTTTCTTTTTAAATCTATATGTAGATGGAATTGGTGTTTAGTTACATTATTCAAGTCCTGTGATTGTTGTGAGAAGAATTTCCACTAAACTGTCGAGTAAAATTTCTTTGTTCCTAACAAGATCTCTGTCACTTTATCATTGGTAGTGATACTTTTTGGGTTTAATGCCATATTATCAATTTGGTCGTGAATTAGTGGATTGATGATTGGGATATTGTCATCATAATGGAAAACTTTTGTTACATTATCTTCATTTATTATTCTTTCCATTTCTTCACATGTTCCATTAATTTTCTTTTCCCCTGATATCTGAAAGCACCATTTCTTCACAAGTTCCATTAAATTTTTTTTTTTTTTGGCTGGTATCTGAAAGCCTTCAGATTGGTTTAAAGTTTACACAGCTACACAGCTTATGCTATTGCCAATATATCATGAGTTTGGCTGCTAAAGACATATTCTTTTAAATTTTGCTTTGCTTCAATCATGTGGTGTTAGAGTTTAGCCTGTATTATATTAGTTTAGTTATTCATGGATTGGGACATGACTATCACAGTGAACAATTTCTGTGATGTCGTCATCAATTATTACTTCTACTTCACAAATTTTTCTTTGCGGTGTCTGAAAACCTTCAAATTTGTGACACTTATCATGAAGCTTAGTTATCATCTGCTATGCACTATTGGCAATGTATCATGGAAATGGTGATAAAAGAGATGCTGTTCTTCTAAGTTTTATTTTGCTTCTATCACACACCGTCAAAGTTAAGCCTGAATTATAATAGTTTAGGCACTTATTTACTTATGTCTATTTCCCATGCATTATTTATCATAGCTCCTATCAAATAAATTCTCACATGTATTTTCTAAGGCTTACCTAGGGTAAGCACTAGATATTTTGGTGCTTGTGTATTAAGGTAACCAACTTGGTGCCGTCTGGTGATTTTTTATACTTGATACAGTAGAAGTTACTGATTTTTGGTTTTCATGCCATTTTTTGGAGATTCCCAAACCATTAATATTTATACTAAGTTGGTGAACATTAAGTAACATTGGTTCAACTGATAGATAATGTCACTATCAGCATATGAACAGAAAACATACTTTAGTAATTTAAAATAGAAATTTTAATTATTAAATAAGGATTACATGATACCTTTAAAAAAATAAAATATCTCCATTCTTATTCAAATCTTTCTGTAATTTTTTTGCATTATTCTTTTCCTGAAGTACGTAGCAATCTGTTTTTGCTCAAAAACATCAGAGAATTGTGCAGCCTCAACTTTGTGCAGTTGTTAGAAACAGCGGTTATCTTGGGTACAGATTTCCTTGTAAGGTTTATCCTAATTTTATAACAGTTATTTTAAGTTTGTGCACCTTTCATGTCTATCCTAGTTTCAGCTTACAATTTCCTACTAGAATGTATTTTCAGAAACGCGGTTAATGCAAATGTGTAAGAGTAGTATATAAGTCGATGTTCCTCTGACTTCGTTAGTGAGCCCAAGTTCCTGACTAGCGCACGTTTGCCTTTGGCTACACCTCTCTCTAAGCTATTGCTATGCTCAGCCGTACTTTAGGCCCATGATTAGCCTCACAGACTTAATTGAGATTTAGGGGACAACTACTTAAAATTTTGATAACTTAGGCTATAGCCTTTAGTTAAGCCTTAGTTAAGATTAAATTCTTATTAAGTTCAAGCCCAAGTGGAGGCTTTGCTGTATGCTCCGGAACTGGAGCTGACTGTGTTCATCTATTATTTTGAGAAATTAGGGTAGTTAACCCTTACGTCTCTGTTCACACACTCAAGCGATTATTCGCTTATCAGTGTAAAGGGTTTCTGATCTGAGAAATTAAAGAATGAAAATCCACATCCTCATTGTTCCATTTGTAACATTTTCGGCAAAATTTGGTATTCTGTATTCTTGCAGAAGTTTTATCGCAGTTTCTTCTATTGCTGGCAAATTTCACATGCTGTCATTTTAAAATAAAACAAAAATTATAATTTGTTTTAAAACCATTGGAGGTTGGAATGCATGCAAAAATGGTGGCACTGCTTAACTGAGGGATTGTTATGAGCATGATTGACAGAGGAATGGTAATGTGTATGGTTGCTTGGTTTGGCACATTCTGAAAATTTGGTGAAAGTTTTATGTTTAATAACAAATTGTTTCTGGCAACCTTATATTTTGTTGACACAAATCAGTGGGATTGTGGTACATCCTGTCTCTTGGTCACTTGTTCATTACTTTTACTGTTATTTTTTTAAATGGTATTTTAAAATTATGAAAATAGAATCCTTAACCTTTTTCATTAAATTGGAGTGCTTATTTTTGCAATTTTTCTGGGATAAGCTGCATCAAAGCTAAAAAGGCACAAATTAGGTTTTTCTTCTTTATGAAAAGGAAAACGTGTGTGTTTCAGTGGTATGTGACAATGGATTTCATTCTAAATAAAGTTGAATATTATGTATAGAAGTTTGAGATGTGCTTAGGTAGGGGAAAGAATGAATAATAGTTGGCTTCTCTGGGAAGTTTCTTAAGAGCAAAGTGAATGGGCATCACGTGAGAAGGTCCATGATTAGTAAGGTTGGTGTAATTCAGATCTTAATGATGACAAATACTTGGGTAAGAAAGGCCATCAATGATTTTATTTATTTTGGTGTTGATGTCTTAGAGAATTTAGCACAGATTGGATGACATTTTTCAAACAAATATGTGCAGGAATGTGTGTACAAAAACAGCATGATCAGAGGTTGTAGTGTGATTTTTAAGATTGATGAAAGCAAGTCTGAAAAGCTAAAATTTAACCATTATAAAAGAGTGTATAGAATCTGGTATTTGTAGGCATTTAAATGGACACTGACAATTTCGAAAAAAATATTTTTTGGGGGAAGTTATACAGAAAAATATAAGGCATGGTCCTGTAAATGTCTCAGATTCTTATAAGACATATAATTGTCTTCCATTCAAATGGAACAGATTAAAATAAGTGGAAGTAGAAATGCATGTAAGTGAAAATAATGTGATTGGAGGTGCAGGTGTGATTGTTGAAATTCATGAAAGCAAGTTCGAAAAGGGGAAATTTCATAGTGATAAAAGAGTGAATGGAGCCTGGATGTTTGGAGGCACTAAAAGGGGGTGTGATCAACCCTTTCTTTGAAGTTATGAAGAGGAACATAAAGCAGGTTCCTATAATTGTCTGTCATTGCTGGAAGGCTTTCAGTCAGTCATATCGTGCATGGAAGTCGTGTGGTGTGATTTTATTTCTTTTGAGACCAAAGCATCACAAAATATATCACAGTGGAGAAGTTTTAGCAGAGAAGTAGTAGTAGAAATGTGTGTAAATCAAAATATGGTTTTAGGTGCAAGTGTACTTGTTGAAATTCATGAAAGCAAGTCTGAAAAGTGGAAATTTCATAGTGATAAAAGAGTGAATGAAGCCTGCAGGTGTTTGGAGGCACTAAAAGGGAGTGTGATTTTTCCCCCTTCTTGAACTTATGAAGAGGAACATAAAGCAGGTTCCTATAATTGTCTGACATTGCTGGAAGGCATTTAATTTGTCTTTTAATCAGTCATAGTGTGACATATTTCTGGGGCTCACATAAACTTAGTTGAGAATTTGTGGAGCTCTGTGCAAGATCTCTGCAGAGACCTGGCCATTTGTGTTTTGATTTCTTTTGAGATAGAAGTCTCAGAGACATGTGTCATGGTTTGGAAGAGTTTTCACAGAGAAGTGTGGGTAAGAGAATAATATGATTCGAGCTTCTGGTGTGATGATTGCTGAAATGATGAAAGCAAAATTGGAAAGTGGTAATTTGACCGTGATAAAATAATGAATCAAATTTGTATGTTTGGAGGCACTGTAAGAAATTCTGGCAGTGTTTTTCTCTTTTGAGTTTGTTTGCGCTAGTTAAGGGGTACATAAGGAGCTAAACTACATTTTATCTTGTAGCCTGTTATTTGTACATTTTATGTTAAATGTTAAACGCCATCTTCCAGTGTCCAAAAACTGAAGTTGCTTCATTTCCATTATACACTGATTATAAAAAATTAAGGAAAAATCACAAAAGTATCGATAATTCCCTCAAAAATAAGCTAAACCATGTAAAATTTGAATATGTTGCCAAGTAAGAGTAGCTGAGTAAAACTGCAATATGCAAATTAGTGGAGCTGCACTCGGAATACGTCATCTGCGAGGAGCATAAAAGTTCATGTTTGAGAGTAAGCCCACATATTTCACTGTGATAGTAACATCAGAAGTCTGAGATAGCTAATTCGTAACAATGATCTCCAGGCATCATTTGCCTGCAGAACTATGATGGAGAGCCATTGGGAGACTAGAGGCATGAGAAAGTCAAACAGAAGTGGCCAGGTGGCTAAATGTGAGTCCTACTAGGGTTTATAGACTTTGGAGGCAATTTCAGGCCACAGATTCGGCATCTAGGAGGTTCAGCCAAGGACGGCCAACTGCTATGACGAGCGCCGATTACCGATATTTGACATTATGTGCATGCAGGAATAGAACTGCTACTCTGTCTCTTCTTAGATCCTCCCTTGCTGCAGCTACCGGAAGTTTGGTGTCAACGTCAACTGTGCTTAGAAGGCATCACGAAGGTGATCTCTATGCGAGGCGACTGGCCATTTGCATGCTGCTCACGTCACGCCATAGGAGGGACCGTTTGCAGTCTACATGACAATATGCCCATTGGACGGCAGATCAATGAAGGGTTGTTCTCTTTAGGGATGAGTCCAGGCTTAGTCTAGAAAGTGAAAGTAGGCGTTATTTGATATGAAGACAACCTGAAATGCATTATCATCCGTGAAACATCCGTAAAAGTGCATACGGAAGAGGCAGTGTCTGAGTTTTGGGTGGCATCTCTTTATAGAGATGACATCCTTGATGCTTATGTGCACCCATATGCCGGGAAAATAGGTGATGTTTTCTTGTTTACAGGACGACAATGCAAGACCACAGAGGGCTCGCATGATAGATGATTATCTTCAACAGGAAACAGTTATGCACATTGGCCAGCTCGATCCCTGGACTTGAATGGAGCATGTTTGGGATGCTTTAGGGAGACGTCTAGCTGCTGTCAATCCACCCCCTCAGACTCTTGCCATACTTTGCAAGAGCAATGGATCTCGCTTCCTGTAGAACTGATAGACCGCATAATTGAAAGCATCACACATTGCTGTATGTGCTGTATTGTTTCAAGAGGCGATCATATTCCATATTGAAGGTATTTTTCCTACAGCAAACTGACATGTTCAATTTTTTATTTTATACATGTGCTTAATTTTTATACTATCATAATTGACTGGTAGTTTCTTTTTATGTTATTTGATACCTTACTATGTGTTGTATATTGTGGGTAATTTTCATAAAATTCTACATGTAACCTTTTCAGTAATCCTGAATTTTGTGATTTTTCCATAATTTATGATAGCCAGTGTATTTTGAATAAATTGCTCAATTTAACAAAAATCTTTTCTTATTAATAATTGGGATGGGAAGGAAAAGCAATATTATGTGTGTAAAAAATTAATCATTTATTTAACATTTTGTACGGGTGTTTAGCACTCACCCCTCCCCCCCAACAAAAAAGTATATTTAAATATGCCACTGCATGAATTCACTGTGACTGCAGTTTAGTGAATAATGAAATAGAATATTCTTATTAGAGGGCTTTTATTTTTATTAATACATGCGATAAAGATCATGATTTTTTTTTCTCCCTGTGTGTAAACGAGAATTATCTGGTCTAGTTATTTAAAGAGATCTTTGAACGTGAGCACATAATCACACACAGAAGAAACAGGCATATCTCTAAAATTTAGGATAAAACAATGACTGTAACCAGCATTTGGAATAGAATTAAGGGGGGGGATGCTCAATATTACATCCTTGATTAGGTAAAAATGACAAAGCTCAATTTTTAGAGGGTAGAATTATTGTCTGTATTAATTTTCTCCTCAGTGTGGATTTCATTGAAACTTCCAAAATTTTTCTCAAAGCTAATGATGCAGATGTTCTTTCCCGTTGGATAGTGGAAAAACTTCTTGCGTGGGTCCCTTTTCATTGAAGGATTCCCAACTTCCATGTAAAGCACTTGTTAACATCTGTGATGCTTACTGTAACAACAATAAAACTGAGCTTTTCTTCGCCAATGAGGCCATTCTAAATGAGGCCCAGCGAAATAATTCCTGTTGCCAGTTTTGGTCTGGAATGGTATAGCTAAACCAAGACCAAGAAAGAAGGAATGGGAGGGGGGACATAAATAAATGTATATGAGTCTATCTGGCTCTGCATACAGTATTACTCTTTATATATATATAAAGAGTAATAATCTTCATTATATGCACATGGAAATGGAAATTTAAAAAATGAGGTTTAATTAATATTTTTATTTTATAAGGTAAATGAATAAATTTGTAAAAAGGAAATTTTGAAAATTATTTTGAGTTTTCTTTCTCTGTGTGACAAATGAAACTGAAGTGAAATGCCTGAAAAATATCACTTCATTCCTACTGTAGGATTAACCCAGCATTTTAGGCCAGCTTGTGCAGCACATGTGTGCATGATTTTTGAAATTTTCACGATTATGTAGTTGTTTGTCGTACAGAAAATAAACATATCATTAAAAAAATATAATGAATGCAGTTATGTATGTGGGATGGCAACATGTCTTACGACCAGGACTGGCACTAGGGTTTGTGAAACCTAATATATTGCTTCTAACTCCATTGCCTGCATAATTTTGCCAGTCTTAAATTCTAGCGTAATCGCATCTGTTCCATTGGCTCTGATGTCGATCTTGGCTGGTGAGTAAATAAAAGCCATTGTGCTCCAAAGGTCAAATGCAATAGGTTTTTCCTTAAAAACCAATTGTGGTTCTATATATACTATTTCAGAATTTTTTACCAATAAAAATTGTAATTTGGTTTTATTCACTCCTTTTGTTTTTCTATTTATGATTTTAGGTTTTTAGGTATATTATCAGTCATAATATTTTTGTGTATATACAAACATGTTTCATCTATCTTGAAGATCTAAGGTTACACAGTATTCGTCTTGACAATCTACAATTAAAAGCTAAAAAATAACACAACGGTCTTGGTTATTACCCAGGTTGCACCAGAAGTTGGGCAGTACGAATTTATTCATTCAGTGCTTAAATATATTAAAAACGGATGTTTATTTGAATATGGCAAGTCAAATAAAAGTTGTCTGCCTAATAACCAGTTTTTCATAAAAATTTATTTTATATCAGATTTGCATATTTTATTGAAATTAATTAGAAAACTAAGACAAAATTATTGTCATTTAAAAAACAAAGAAAGTTATTTTAAAGCCTTTTCACCCCCTGGTGCTTTGTACCAGAATTTCGTTTTTTAATTCAGTGTTTAAATATGGCAGCAAAATTATATTTTGTATAATGCAAGAGGAAAAATGTGCATGAATCTTTGCCTCCTTGTAAAATCTTTCTTTTTAATATGCTGACAAAATTTATAAAAAAAACTTTCTCTGAAACTTGTTAGGTAAGTGTTAAATAATATATTATAGGTAAGTGTTAAATAATATATTATGTATGTAAAATTGCATTCTTTTATTACATATATCATAAAAGTTAATATGGTTAATGCAAGACTGTCTGAATCAGCCTGATATATTTTTATTTCAAATTCCTTATTTCACTTTTTTTAAACATGAAGTGGAACAGAAATTTCATATTATTCCTACCTCAGGAATAATATGAAATTACCTTCTCTGTAGTCTTGCTGACTTCAGAGTATTGAATTAATAATAGGTGTAAAAGCATCATATAAAATTTAATTGACTTTAAGGCGAACTTTATATATACTGAAAAAAGTAATGCTTTTTTTTCCTTAATTAATATAAACTTTTAATATTAGTATGTCTGCTATGTGAATCTTAATCTGTAATTTATATAATAAGGCATTTCATATTTCTGTGTGCATTCAAACAGTTATCAAAGCACACTCTTTTAAAATTTGATACTATGTTTGAATAACATAATGCCATAGTGTGAATTTGAAGAATAATATAGAACTGAATTCGTCATAGAAAAATTCTTTAAAGAAAAGCTGATTGTCCGAAAATTATTGAAAATTTACAGAATGATTTTTTGAGCTAACTGATTGCTAAAAATATTTTCCTTTGTGCATGTAATTGCTAAATAGATATTTTTCTTTAAAAAAGAAACTTCATGTTTAAAAAAATTATTTAGTAGAAAAAACGTTCGTGAAAAATCAATTATTAGGTTGCTAATATATTATCCTGCTTCTGTCTTTTGTTATAAAGGGAGGGACCCTTTATTTAAATATTGTTACATAACTGGGTTTAAATCTGACTGTATAGAAAGCAAGTTTTGTAGTGATTGTTTATATTGATTTCCGCAGTAATTAGAAAATGCTTAAATCTTTTCTCAGGAAATTTTTTAATAATTTCAAAATTTTAAAAAAATCTGTATTCTTTAATTTATGCATTTTATTATTTTTAAGTGCAATATTTACTAATTTTGTAAAATATATAAATGTAACGGCACTTGGTTGAAGTGTGTGACTGTTTTTTCAAGAAAATCTGTTATTTTATAAATGCTTTATGAATATGAGAGATTTTATTGTTTAAAATAATCAGAAAAATTATTGTATTATGAAGATGTATAATGTTTTAATTAAATTTTAATATGCATTTATTGCTGCCATTCATGATCTGTATTCTCTTGACTGTTTGCCATCTGGTGGACACTGCAGAACTGTGACCACATTTTATGAAACTGTGTGTAAGAAGAATTTCTTCATTACTATTGTGGATTATACAGTAGTGGGGGGGGCACTGAATTGCCATCTGGAGATTGCAAAACTGTGACAACATTTGATGAAACTGTGTGTAAGAAGAATTTCATTACTCTTGTGGACTCACTAGTAGAAGTGTGTGTGTGGGGGGCACTGAATGTATACACCTTAATGCCCTCACCGATTTGCATCATGCACTCAATCAGCTGAGTTGTAAAATACAAGGCCGAACCAAAAATGGCGAGTTTGGATCGCAAGTAAAAAAAAATTAAAGCTCGGCGAGAAACAAGAGATGTTAGTGGTATAATAAAAGTAGGTCACCAGTTCTTGTCTCTCTCTGATTTTGTTTCTGATATTAGAAGCCTCTACACGATGCATTCTGTGAAGAATATTCGTGAATTACCTGATCAGCCTACAGCAAAGACTGACGTCATAAGCGATGATGATTCTGTCTCCTCTCCAGATGAAGATTCTTTCTGACATGAGAGTTTTCAACATAACTGAAGAACTTCAGTTGCCTGGAGGAGATGGAGCTATTTGATACACCGACAGAATCAACTCCCACCTCAACTCCTGTGGAAAAGAAATGGTGAATGCCTCCCATAATGTGTCTGGACCTCAAGTCATGTGGGAAGAAATCTGTTTTTGACATTGGAACCCTTATTCTTCTGCAGTCTTTCTAGAGTTCAGAGTTCCTGAATCTTCCATGTGTGGCACAGGAGAGAAAGGGCTGTTGGTGTCTTAAAACTCTGACTCAGTTTTATACTTTCCTTACAAAAGAACAGCTTCCAGTTTTCATATATGGTGAATCAATGGCTGAAAACCTTGATTCCATCAGATGCGATGAACAGAAAGAAGTACAGATCAGGGAAGCAACCAAATGCCGTTTCAGATGTCAGTGCTTCGGACATCGCAAGGGACGCAAAACCCACCTGCATAAAATGAAATTCCGACCATTTGATCACATCTACGTAATGTCCTTTCTGCACGTCTACAAAATGTGAAACCTATGATGTGGATGCCTTCCCTGCGCAAATGAACAAGAAACTTTACTTTTGCCTTGTATCTTCGGTCACCAATGCTCGATCAGTTGTTTCACATGAGCAAAGAGGGAAGAAGGGACTATCTCTATTAATTCTTCGTCTTTCCCCCCAACCACAGAGGGAGCAAATCATGTACCAAGGACGTTTTTTGTAAGGACTCTGAATGCCTTGTGTAATTCAACATAATTCCAAGCAGTCATGAACTTGAATTCATGCCATTTGTTATAAACTGATGATGACTGTGTTTTCCTAGCAGTTACGTTCTAGATTACTACTTGAGAGGCAAGGACATTATTATTACCACAAGGACACTTATTTCTCATTTAATTCAGGACTTCAGCTATTTATATGTTGATATTTTAGTGCAGTCTGTTCCTTGCCTTGTTCCTGCTCACAAAAATATCTAAAACGTAGTTCTAACATTACTTAAGGAGGAGAAACTATGTATATTTCAAGTGACATCAGACTGTTCATCTCTCCTCAGTGTTCTATATTATTATAAGACGTAACAATGTATCTTGGAAACTTCCTGTAAAGAATTTAAAAAGAAAAGCATTATTATATGCCTAGAAATGTATGAATACATTTTATAATGCTAATAATTGTGTGATAATTTTATAATGCTAATAATGTGACAAATTCATCACTCCCTAGTGCTCTATAATATTTAACCACGTAAAGTTCTTAAATAGCAGAAAGTTTATGTAAAAGAATTTAAAAAAAAATATTGTGTGAATATATGAACATGTTTCATAATGCAAGTAATTTTGTGTATTTAATAAAAATGACTTCAAAATTAAAAAAATTGTAAAAATTAAAATTTTTAATAATTTATATCTTTTGATTAATTATTAGTTTTAATATTGAAATTAATTTTTATTAAAATTTTCTGCTGTTGATAAACATTTAATGCTCTTAACATTCCTATTTTAAAGTAGCTTTCTATTTTTTAAAATTATTTGTATTAAATTCAAACTTGTTAGTGTGTTCCTTTTAAGATTAATAATTTTTTAAATCTTTTTACTCTTTTTTAAAATTTATATTATATAAAATTTTGTATAATTCTCTGGAGTTTTATTTATATAATTTTTTATATAAGAAATTAAGCAATCAGGGAGGTACAAATGAAATTTGTCAGAAACAGTCACACACATAATTTAAAAAAAAAAAAAAACAATTTCCCGGAATGCTCATTAGTACATACACGATGCCGGGATTTGCTTGTTAATTTTTCAACTGTGAGATACTATTTGCTAAATATGCATTCTTCAAGATATTTTTGTCTTTGTTATTTATATTTGTTGTTACATCTGATCATGTTTTTTCTTTGCTCGCAAAAATTATCATTCCCATTTATGTAAACTTGTAGCAATAAATATTAGCTATGTTAATGATTGAAAAAAATTAGAAAAAAAAATTAAACTACTGCTAAAATTTTGATTATTTAAGTGAGAAGTTTTACATACCTTGTTTCTGAAATATCCAGATTTATAATTGTGAATATTAATTTAAAAATAGGAAATTAATCTGTTTTTATGAATCTAATGGTTTTTCCGGGAAAAATACTTTGTAATTGCAATATTGTAAAATTGAGAATTACTATTGAAAAATATTGAATATTGAAATCTATTGTTGAGAAATATTGAATAATTCCTAATGTTAAATATTTCAGAATTGTGCCATGAAATGTTTTAATTTTTTTTAACTGCAGACTTGCTCTAACTTGCTTTGACAAAAATTTTGAAAAAGGATGAAAAAAAAGCTTTTCAGTACATTATATTTTTTACATGTATAAAGTTGCCTCCTCCTTGAAATTTTCCAATTAATATCTGATAGTAAATAGTTGCTAAAAGAAAGGTACTTTCAGATTTAATATCTGAAAATTTTATTTTCTGTGTCGAAACAAAAATTTGTTGCAAGAAAGTACTACATAAGAGGTACTTTTAAGATTTTAAAATTACTTTAGAAAAATCTCTTTCATTATAGTTTACTTGTAAGAAACAGTAATTTAGAGAAATGTGCGTACACAGTCCTTTTTTTTATTAATGAATTAATATGTTAAGGTTTTCTTTTTAATTCATTCTTTTTAGCAGTTAAACTCAGTTTTCGAAGAGAGAGCTATTATTAGATTTATTCTGAAATTTATAAATTGGTTTATATTGTCCAATATATTTAATACAGGACTTTACTAATTAGTAGATGTGACAGTGACTGTTAAAAAAAAAGTTGCATAAAATAGACCATTCGGGTGAGCAAAAATTCTTTAAACTATCAGGTTTCTGAAATTTTCAAAATTATTTTAAAAATCAGAAATTAATACATTTTTATTATCATAGTGACGTGCATTTCTCGGGGAAAAGATGATTTGTAATTATAATTTTCTCTGCTATTGAGAAACATTAATTCCTAATTCAAAAATAAAAAAGTTTTTTCTCATTTCTAAGAATTTTATTAAAAAAAAAAATGGGAGAAGAGTAGGAACATTCTTCTCAATAGTTTATATTTTTTCCTATTCATAGAATGGCTTCTGTCTTGGAAATTTCTTATTTATAATTATTATTAAATAACTTAATATGAATTCAATTTATTACCTCAAAAATTCATTTCATGTACCTGAAAATTACAATAAAATATTGCTTGAGGAATAAATTTTATGTGTGGTGGAAAGGAAATTAAGGAGGTTGGCAAAATTGTCTGTTCTGTCAAAATTGTCTTATGTAAATCAAGCCATGGTACCATGTGTTATTATGCAAATATATGTATTACATAAGAATTACGTAGAAATAGCAAACTTTTTCATATTTCATAAAAATATATTTTTTATTTGTTTTAATCATATATTTGTGAAACTTCTGAATTTACATAGCATTAAATGCTACATTTCTCTGAAAATTTCGAATGGGAAATGACAGTCTTGCATTTTATACCTGGGCTAATTTTTAGCATTCAAGTATTTGAGGCTAATTCTCAGTATTTAGGCCTTATATGTTTATATATATATTTAAAAAAAAATCTTAGGCCAAAAAATGATGAAATGTTAAGAGGATTTTAATATTAATTTTTCAACCTATAATTAATTGTTTTTTGTTTAAAACCCATGAGTTTTTATGCAGGATAAATCAAATTCCACATGGTACAACTGTAAAAAAATAATTCACTTTTTTTTTGTTTGTGTTTTGTAAATGTTTTCCTTTAAATATAACAAACACCATGTGGAATTTTTAAAAACTTTTCTATTGTCTTTTATTCTCAATTACTTCATTTAGTTGTGAAATCTGTTGACTTCACGGCTAGGTGTTAAAGAAAAATCTAATTTTTTATTCTTATGTGCCTTAACATTTAGCTTTAAAGCAATTATGCTTTGAAACATTCTGCATATACTTTTTAATTATAAAAAAGGAAATGAGTGTTTTGTAAGGAGGCAATGGTAATCTTTGAGGAGTATGCATATGCATCAAACTCTCCTCAGAGGATAATGTATCTTTTGAGGAGGAGTATGCATGTGCATCAAACTCTCCTCAGAGGATAATGTACGTGGTGAGAGGGAGACATCAAATAATTTTCTTCCTTCAATTTCTTCATTCCTAAACATTTTTTATGTGTTATTTAAAAATCAGCAGAATTCATACAATAAAGTTGATGAAATGCAATTTCACTACAGGAGGGGCTTAAAAATAAGGCTTAAAAATAATTTTATCCTAGATTTTTAAAATGATTTAGTTTGGGTAAAGGTATGCAAATCTAATTTTTATGAAAAACTGGTTATAAAATTATATTTAAATAGATATAGAAATAATTGTAAGGGAAGAAAGGAATCATTATTTCCCTTCACAGATATATAGTGTGAATGTGATCCATTTGCATTAGAAATTTCTCCATGAAGGCAGCCTTTTCAATAATAATCCATTAGTCAGTATCATGTGTCAGTAAAAGAAAGGACAAGTCAAACAAATTCAGATGTAAAGATGAACAGATTAAAAAAGGGCTGTACCCAGTCCTTTCTAAATGATTTATTTGCATGTTCTTTCCATACATTGGATATTTTGCCTAATTTTTATGTGGAGCTGGAATGAAAGTTTTTTAAAATATGAATGTCTGAAACAAAACCCTTTAGCTTATTTTCCATCAGATGTAGAGAATTAAGTTTTAGTTTATATATATATTTTGATTTTGTAAGTATTTTACTGGTTTACCTGATAAATTATTTTAATGGAGTAGTTTATTAGTTTAGTTTTAAACAAATCTTTTCTACCTTTCCATGTGCATATTGTTTTTATTTATATTTTGGGCAGGAATGATAGGCTTAGAAAGATTTTAAAAAATGCTTTTTTACTTAACTAATGAAAAGGCATTCTGTGAATTAAATTTGCGAGGAGAAGGAATAATTTCGTTGGAACATTGTGCAGGAACTGTTAAACTCATGAACAGTTCTTAATTTACATTGAGAGAATAATTTTATAAAATTTCTAAAACATTCATTTTAGTAAGCTGTAAAATTTCTTTACAAATAACTTTATGCAAAGAATGCATCTATTCACATCTATTTGTTTTGGAATAAATTTAATTTATAGCAGTTTCGTAATTTCTGCACCAAATACTTAAAACTATGCTTGATGTTTCATGCTATGACACATGCGGATTATGAAAAATATGGAGAATTGTGGTATTAAAACAAATTCTGTTCTGTTCTGGTATTGTTAAAAGATTTCTCAGGCTCCCTCTCCGGAATCGAACCCTGATTCCCCGTCACCCATTACGACCATGGTAGGCGCGTAACCTACCATCGACAGTTGAATTTTCAAGAAATTAAAAATTTTTCAACTCAGGTAAATCAAGCTAGAACTGACTAAAATCATGACATGAAGTAAACTACATCTGTCCATGGTTAGATTTTCTGTTACTAACCTAGTCTTACACATAGCTTGTGAGTCATGAATAATCATGAGACATTTAAGCATTAAATCCTAAATTATTTTACTTAATAAATTAGAGTTGTATGTATTCCAAACACTTACTTAATGTAAATTTTTTTTAATTGAAAGCTTAATATCTCTTTTGCAGTCTTGTCTTTGAAAAGTGTGACTTTTATGCTTTAAATATATGTTTGAACCATTCTGAGAATTTCTGCTTTTAAATTAGGTTTACATTTATGCTTATGAGAACTACCCCACTTTAAATTTCTACACTTTTTTCTGCATTCATGATTTTTATTTTGCTGAACTACTGTCTGTGTACTATGGCAGGTTACTTTATTATCATTAGCTTTCTCCTCACTGTTTAGTAATCATCAAAATTATTTACGGTACATGCGAATATGAAGTTCATAATAGTTGAAGTATATACAATTATATCTGTATATCTGTGATATAAAGAGGTTCTAAAACACAGATTCACAAGTGAAAGTTTTTATATCCTGTGAATAAAATCTCAGTAAATATATAGATAGCCTTAAACTGTTTCTGTTTTTATTTTAAACCTTTCCTCATTTTATTTTTTAATGTATTCCCCCCCCCGTATTTAATGTGAGTGTAGTACTCTGCTTAATTTGCAAATATGGATTAAGAAAGGAAAATAAAGTCTATGGTTTTAGCAGACATTTTTGAAATAACTGTTATTTTTCTGTGTATAGGCCTGATATGCGGTTCTATTCTCATGCACATCGGTGTATAATGCGCATCTATAATTCCAAGCTACATTTTTAAATATTTAGATATATTTGCCATATAACAAGCACCCAATTTTTCATGAAGAAATCTAAAAGATACATGTGCAGTGCTGTTATTTCTTGTGGTCAGTTATTCAAAGATTTGGCCTACCCTTTCGAAAAATGGTATACCGAATTGACAAGTGATGAGGGAACAGTATGTGTGTGGGTTAAATGCTTGAGGGAGTAAATATTCCTGCAAAGAGGATGGATTTGTATTCACTGCAAGTGTCCAAAAAATGCTATGGTAGGGTTTCCAGAAAAATGGCTATAATCTGGAGTAAGAGTGCACTTCGAACACGAAAGAAGTCGTGGGATTGGGTTTCAGATGTTTTTTCTTTCTGTAGTCATTCGAAGCCGTGATTTTGAAGTGAAATCGAAGGTTTTATTTGAAATACAGTTGATCTTGTGTTAGTTTAGTAGTAAACATGTTTCCTGCCAAACGAAACAATACAGTGCTTGTTTCAAATGCAAAGTCATTCAGTTTGTGAAAGAAAATGGAAATCGTGCTGGAGCAAGATGTTTGGTATTGGTGGAATGATGGAGCCGGTGATGATTAGTTATTTATGTATCAGATTTACAGTGATGGTGAAAATGAAACAGAAATCGGTGGTGTGCCTCAAGATATAGCGGAAGACGAACTTTTCATGCTATCCGATAATGAGAAGTTTTTAAGCTTAGAAGGTATGTCATTTCTTTTAAATAAACAGCATCAGTAAACGTAAAAATGTGAAACTTTTGTATGCCGATGTTTTCTGTATTTTTAATTTATCATTTTTATATCCGGCGTATAACGTACACCTGCAAATTTCAGTCATATTTTTTTGTGAAACTGCACAATAATATACATTATGTACTATTTAGAAGTGCATCACTTGCCATTTATCTTCAGAATTGATAATGTAACCCCACCCCCAAAAAAAGTAGAACCTATTTTTGGTTTCATATTATAATTATACAGAAATTTATCATATTTGCATAAATTTATACGTTTTGAGCAGAAGGCTGAAATATATAGGAGAGATAAAAATTATTAATTCAGTAATTAAGAATAAAAGGTAGGCAGACATTTTAAAATTAATTAATACAGCGACTTAAATTGACAAAAAATAGTTTCAACACCTATGTTATTTTGTATAGGAAATATTAGTGATGTTTTTAAATAATCAAAATTCCAATAAAATGAACATGTCAGAGGCAACCTTATGGACAGAGGACTAAATATGTAGTAGAATGAAATATTATTAGTACTGCCTTGAGACAAGTTTTCCAGTTTTATTATTGAGAGACATTAATACTAAATAGTCTTCCAACAGATTTCAATTCTTTATAGTTTTTCTATCTCTGCTGTAAATTAAATTATGTTGTTTAATGATTAAGTAAGCATGTTAGAAATATTTGAAACAAATGTCAGTCTAAGAATTTAATATTTAGCTATGACTATATTTTGAGTTACAAAGTGCAACCTTGTTGGTTGCATTTTGTGATTGTCTTAGAGGCTCCAAGTAAAATAAATGTGAATTTTTATTCTTTTGCATTGTTATTGTTATTACTAGTATTATTATTATTATCATTATTTATGTATGTTTTGATAAATATTTATTAAGAAAAATTTTTAATTTATTTTATCTTGTTTTGTAGTTGTATTATTTTGAAGTCTTTTTTTAAAAATTTGTTTTTGTTTTATTTTGAAGTTCAAGATTTTGAAGTAGTTTCACAAAAGTGTTCGTCAAGTCTGTAAAAAGAGAAGAGTTGCTTTTGTTATCAGATACTTTTGCTTATTAAGTGTGCCAGCTAGTTTCTGTATTTTGTAACCATTTAAAAATGAGAGCTACTTTTTGCTCCTTTGGAGTCACATCTTCATTAGAGCGTGTAAAGTAATAGAAACAGTGATAATATATCGTGCACTAAGGCTGAGCACTAAATATGCAGGCATTCATGAAATAATTATTTCCTTCTTTATTATTATTATTATTGAAATAGTTCAGAGATTTCCAATTTCTTGCTTCAAATTTCAACTTTTTTGCGTCAAATGTGCAAGTGTTGCACTATCCCAGTTATTCATGCCATTTTTGTGAGCTTTTTACACTTTTACCACTGAGCCTTTAACAAGCGAGGCTCTGTCACGTCATGCATTTGTTTAAATTTTGTTTAATTTGCTTCTGTGAGTGAATCATATTTTAAAGAACTGTCTTGATCTTACATGCAAAAATTTGTGTCTTTTGAAATTATTTTCTGTGTGAGCGTAACTGATCAGATTTGTTTAATTTATTGGTAATTCAGAGCTCTAATTTCTTTTTATTGGTAATATACCTATGATTGCTTTCTTTACTTGAAAACATTATAATTTTCTTCCACTATAATTTGTTGACATTATAGTGAAGGTTTTGTGAGAAACTACTGTGATGTGTAACTCCTGGAACCTCCAACTTAATCCTTGCAGGGTAATCAATCCTCAGCTGTGATATTTGACAATGGGGCTGCAGATCGCATATCTGTCTAGTCTTAGAATTAGCGTATTTGTTTGAAAGAACTGTGGATCTTCTGATTGCTACTACTGGACGTGCTGCTATGCCACTGGTTCTACCACTTAACCAAGAGGACATGCAGTAGTTAATGACAAAAGCATTTAAAAATACCGATTTTTCAGAGATGCAACCTTTCTCATATCAACTTATATGCAGAAGATATGTATAATTAGCAAATGCTGATACACTGTCCTTGTAAAGCGTCCCTGATCTAAACCAGTTGTGGTATTTTTATAGTGTTTTCAAAATTCATCGGTTGAATTAATGTTTTGCAGTTTGTTATTGTAAGAAATGTTAGGAAAAAAAAAAGAGAGAATTTTTCATTGCCTTTCTCTTTCGTAGCACTTTTTAACCTAGGAATTGTAAATGGATCCAGAGAATATTTATAAATAAATGTGCTAATTTACACTAGTAGCGACATTTTCGTAGCTCATTTGCGATTTCTGTTAGTAGTGAATGTTCGAATTGAATTTCAATCTTTGTTTTTAAGTAACATAAGAAAAAATTAATTAATTCATCTTCAATTCAAAGAACTTCTTAACTTTTAATTCATGGTAAATCAGCTGTTTGGTATATTTTAGAGATGTTCAAAATTGCAGTCATTATTCATTATAATTGATTGCGACAGAAGACAGAGCATCGTAAAGATATGGAAAGTCTTGGAAGCTTATTAAGTTTGCTTTAGAAAGATCAACACCTTTGAACTTGAGTTGTATGAGAAATATCGGATTGAAGTATATTGATGCCACATATTATCAGGATTAGCCTCATCCATTGAGCATCATTCAAGCAAAATTTTCCTTTTTCTTCAAATGATGATCTTACAATGGTCCTAGATACCATGACTGTAGATAGTCGTGATGCATGATCATTTATGATCTCACATGACCAAAAACATTCTTGTCATACCAAAGAGGCAAGTTGGCAACGTCTTTAGTTAATCTCTAAAAACCTGCATAATATTCCAGCATCAAATTTTACTTTTCTGAGGTCATATCAGTTTTTTAAATAAGCAGATTTGGAAATCAAGCTACTGTGTGTCTACCTTAGATTTATATTACACAATGTTCTGAGCTTCTGGTACCATTGCTGTGTTAGAGGGTTTTGTTCACAGCTTTGTTTCATTTTCATTTGCATTTGAATTCAAAAATTTTCACACTGATTAATAAGAATATTCGACCTAATGGCTAACAGAGTAATCTTAACATGGTGGCATATTAACCATGTTAACATCTGTCCAACTATTAACATATATACTTATAGATATCCAGTTCATTCCTCATGATTTAGCACTGAAATTTAACTATAAATTAGGACAAGGACTTCCTAAATTTATGAAAAAGGCCTGGCTGCTTTGCCTGCAATTAAACCTTGAATATAGGTGCACAGTATAATTATATAACACAAAGCGGAAGACTGCGGATGGACCTGACCCTAATGTTCTAAATCATGTTCATTCAACTAAAAAAATACATCTGACAGTATTGAAATGGATGCCCACGTACTGACTCCTGCTGTATCATTTGCAGCCTTGTTGAACCTTCAAGTTCAAGAAAATGCTTGAATAATTCTTAATTTATATTGTCTTAATTAAAATCAGCCACTTAAAAATCCATTAGGCTGATTCTGTCAGCAAGAAAAGATAATGGAAAACAGAAAAAATCGCTATCCACCAAGTAAGCAACTCTGGTATTGAGATCAGGAAATGTAGTCAATATGATGCCTTGTTTGTTGACGATAGAACTTGTGAGGACATATGCTTTCGAGCTGGATCTCCACCATTAAGACCATTCAAGATATATTTCATAATGTGGTTAGAAAAATCCCCAGAGGCAAAAACCTGTGGGGTATTTTACCTCTTTAATCCAATGTTCAATCTTAGATCACTAACAAGGGAATAATCACTTAAGTGTGTGAATAAACACTTAAGACTTACGAAGGGTTAACTACCCTTTATTTCTTAAAATATTTACATTCAGTTCCTAACACAGAGTGTAAACAAAGCCTCGACTTAAGCTAGAACTTAAATACTTATGAAATTAAACTAAACTAAGCTTAACCAAAGCTCTCTGAAAGATATACCTGAAGCTATCAGGTTTCTAGTAATTGGCCCCTAAATATTAATTAAATCGGCAAAGCCAAGCGACGGCCTAAAGTATGGCCGAGTGTAGAAGAACGTAGCCAAAAGGCAAACACTTGCTAGTCAGGAAAATCCGGCTCTCTCTCTCTCGAAGTCGGTGAAACATCGGTTTGAATAGTGCTCTTACTTATTCGCATTCATTGCGTTTCTGAATTTATACTCTGGTAGGAAATTTTAAGCTTATGAGGATTTGTGTTTCCTCTAGTTGATTTCGCAAACATACTTGGAGTCCTGAGTAGGAACAGGGAGCTTACTAAAAGCTGTGTTCGTGTGTGTGTCAAAGATATGACAAAGATAAGAAGGTTTAAAATTCCCCTTTATTTGCTTATCTATTTTACAGATGTTCCCGCTCCTCGTGATACAAAGACAAACCACTTGTGGTCTGAATTTCAAAGAATATAAGATTGCTAACTAACTAATAATTTCTAACTAACTAAATAAGAGCTAACTTTTAGTACTTTACGCAGATGACTAGCACTAAGACTGACTAGCCTTTTAAATTACTACGTCTGTAGTACGCAAACTGCAGAAAACTACAATACGTCTTTAACTTTCAAGAGGGTTAAACTTCTGGCCTTAAAGGGGGACAGTAACTGATGGCAAGCTCGCGTGAAGACTCTTATCAAGAGGGCTCTCTCTCCTTCCTTCTACTCTCTCTTGGCAAAAAGCCACAACTTAAATACTTAAGTGTTAGCAAGTACAATTTGCATAAACATATTCACGCGTTAATTCTGGCCGGAAGTGGAAAATAAGAGGTCATATTAAAGTTTTAAAATAAAATAAGTGTTAGTTAAACTTCAGATCCTTACAGCTGAAATTAGAACTGATAGGATAGTTTCATAAATTAAAATAACTGTTATAAAATTAGGATAAACTTTACAGACCCATTCAAAATATCTTTCATAATGTGGCTAGAAAAATCCGCAGAGGTAAAACCAGAGAATCTTCGAATAAATTGTCTGACAACCTCTTAGATAAGTTCTATAAAATCTTGGAACTATGGACTTGAAACACGTTTCTTTAAGAGTGCAGAACAACGACAATAAGTGCGGCATAGTCTCATTATTTTTATCTACCTGATATGTTAACTCTGAAGATGAGAAAGTGTAGCAAATAGAAAGCTAGGATATTCAAAATAGAATATTTTAAGAAATGGCCTGTTCCCGATGCCGCTTTAGGTTCTTTAGTTTATGTATATACCCAAAGCAGTGCTGTAAAAAACTTAAGTGAATAAAGTAAATGAAGGATCTCTATTGGTAAAAATGTGTTTGGAGAAGTCGGAAAAAGCTAACTGCAAATATCTTACTTGGAATGAAGGTGACCACCTAGCATCTTATAGAGAATGCAGCCCTGAACTTAGAGAGAAAAATAACCAAAATTTATCGTGATGTTATGGAGGGAAAGAAGAGACTAGTTTTTTAATAACAGCAATAAGAAGGCTAGAAAATATTGAAAGACTAGTTCTTTAATAACAGCAATAAGAAGGCTAAAAAATATTTTTGACCATGACAGCATATGAAATCGCCAAGAAGGCTCTCTTCAAGGTTTGAGGATATGTTTAGAAGGAATTGCTTTCTTCAAAGACCGGAGCATGAAGACTAATTAATTGGTAAGTGTACAAAGATGTACTAAGTCTACTTTTATACCATAGGAAAGCTTATTCCTGCATTTTTGTCCAAATGGGTGGCACTTACACTTTCTTGAACAGTGTTGCTTGCACATGTGAGTACACAGTATACACCCGCCCTTGTGAAATATGCTGCATTAATGGAAGTCAGATATAGTAGGACTCTGTCACCCTGTCTCCTAGAAGATGTCCAGGACCTCGTACGCTAACAGACGTTCACGTTTTTTCAACAATAACGAATTACTTCAGCTGAATAGGATTATGTAAGGTGAGTACATTTTATGTATTTCACAGTCTATATTTAGTGTCGTCAACAAGTACCGACTTCCAGATAAATTTTGCCAATAATGGTAATATTATTTCAAAGATGCAGATATCCCAAAATTACCTCTACACGCTTCTTGCTTTCAGCTCTGTGCTTTCAGCTCTATAATGTTCCAAATTACCTCATACAATTGAATGTGTGTTAAGTTTTCTTTGTGCTAATGCACCATTTGAGATTTTAATAATTATAAATTAATAAGATTTTCCTGCGAGTCTTTAAAGATTCATAAAACGTGGCATATCTGCCATTAGTCTCTTGCAGAAAACTATCCTGAGTGGAAATTTAGTTGAAATTTTGCCAAATTTCTAAAAATTTGAAATATTTTAGAAAAAAAATTTTTCTTTGATACGATGCAAAAGCCTCCCCCCCCCCTAAATCTTGTAAAATTGGCAAACTAATTTGTGTAAAATGAGAACCAAACTTTTCTGTGTACGTTCTGTTTACCTCATTGCACGTGAATTTCAAATAAAAGTAATGACATAACTAAGTCTAAATCTCCTAGTCTTTGTGTTGGCAGTATTACTTATCTTAAGATATCGAAAAACTACAGCTTTCAAGGTGTTTTTTAATAAATAGATACGAGTAATTTTCTTTGGAGAGATCTCAGTCATAGCCTTCTATCCATGGCTTCTTTAAACGTGCCATTTTACATAAAATTGTCAAGTAGTGGAAGGCTATTTATACCTTCAAAAAATAGTTGCAGTGAAATAATTTCCTAGCAGACGATGTGTTTTATAGCAAAGCAAAATTGTGTAAAATTTGTGCGAACAGCCTCTTTATTATTGCACAAAGGCATGGTTGTATGATGATAGTATTCATACATTATAAAAATTTTGCTTTAAATGGTAACTTGTAAATATATGTGCCTGTCATTGAAATCAATTATATGTCACACCTGGCATCTTATTTGCAGAGATATTAAAAATATTCTTCACTAGTTAAAAATGTTTCTAATAGAAAGCTACGCATCAATTTTATATTGCTTTGCATGGTAATGCAACTTGAAAGATTAAATCGTTAAAAATAAAACAAAATAAACTTAAAAATTAAAAAGAAATATTTAATTTGCATGCATGTTTGTTCATTTGAATTAGAAGAATGGCTTAAACATAGTAGTTATTACATATTATTGTTTTCTGTTTGTGGAATTAGTAATATAGCAGAGCAGAAAAGTGCAGAAGTCGGCATTTTATGTTAATCTTTTACCCGTAGTGAAATTTTAAATGAATAAAATTAGGTGACATGATGATTTGAGAAAACGAACAGGTGTACTTTTCATGAAATTGTATCATATAATCTAACAGCTGTTGCTGGGGCAAATATCCTATGTTGCCATCATACGAAAATTAAAATGTACAGAAATTAAAGATAGAATGAAGAGGACACATACTGCATGCTGAGTGTGTATGTGTCTTAATTGCTTAAAGCAAAACCAGAAAACAAAATTTACCACAAAATCTAATCTGCGTCAGCTTATATGCATCTGCGTCAGTCTAATATGCATCTATGGCTAATATGCATCTGTGTCAGGCTGATGGGGCATGAACCTTAATTATTTCAAAAATTTTAAATCTGCCAGTTTTCTAAAATATGATCTGGAGAAAACACACATTCAAATAAAAGAGCATCTCTATGCTAGAAATTAACAACATAGCATCTTAACATAGTCTTAATATCCTGCAGTATGATGTATTGGAATTCTGGGTAGTCATTATTGAGAAAAGTGCTAAGAATGGCATCACAAGTGCTATCATTTTTGCAGCAGCAGATGACTCAATTCTGAGGTAAGAATGAGAGTATTTGGCCATACTGCTTACATGTATTCTCTGTTTGACACCTGCATGTGGTTTAGTTCGCCTGAAATTAATTCTTGTCATGAGCTTTCATATCTTTGATATGCATTATTAGAGGAATAATTTATATATTTTATTATATCTGTCTTTGCCATAGGCCAATCTGAAGTTTATCAGAAATTTTACAGTATGCACAATAAAACTGTGCTGCATAATAATAAGCAGACAACAATAAACATTTTATGGATTGCACAGTAAAAGCCTGACTGTTGCTGAAGTAACTAGAATTTTTTAGGCTTTCAGAAAAGGTTTTTGCCCCAATAAATTCAGGAATTGAGAAATTTGTAAACAAAGTTATAAAGCTCACAATTTATACTGTCACCAAACAGTATGTTTTAATGTTAGAGAGACCCTAGCATAATGAAAAGACAAATCTTTTTTGGTTTGATGTAAATTCAATTAATTCTCAACAAACCGATTTGATTTTATAAAGAAGGATGCAACTTCTATTTTTTCCTCGCATTTTGAAGAAAAAAAATATTAACATTCAAAATTACAGAATCCAGGCAGAAACAAAAAGCTATTATACAGAACTTTGAAAATAGACAAACGATGATCATGTAATGGGAAAAATCATGATAAGTGATTCAATTTTCTTGTATTCTATATTCATATGTATGTCTTTAATTCATATGTCTGTATATGTTACGTAATAATAACTGGCAACATCTTTACCAACTTTCAGGTATGGTGGGATTTTATAATAAACTAAATATTGTCCTTTTTTTTGACCGAAAGTTTTTAAAACTCTTATGTACTTTTGCAGACACTTGGGTTTCAAGTTGGTAACAAATGAAGCATCTGCTGACTACAGTGATTCTCTTTTGTATTTCTGTAGTAGTATTGTTCTTTATGTTGATTTCAGTACCTAAATATGTAAAGCTGTCAACAGTGACTAATTTATATTATCCAATTTCTTAGTGAGTGTCCTTGAAGTCTGTTTTAGTGCATGGCATATATTTTTTTCCATTAATTCTTAGGCCCATTATGCGAGCCTTTTCTCTAGAGATATAAATTTCCCTTTTAGTGCTGCTGGTGTTCTAGCAGTAATGATAATGTCATTGGAAAAATCCAGTAACTCCACCCATTTATTGAAGATGATTTCTCTGGTATTGACGAATGAATGTCTTATTAATTTTTCGGAGTCAGATTGACGTCAGATTCAAACAAAATAAATGTGAATTTTTTTCTTTTGCAAAATTATTGTTGTGACTGGGAATATTATTATTATTATTATTATTTATGTATGTTTTGATAAATATTTATTAAGAAAAAATTTTAATTTATTTTATCTTGTTTTGAAGTGCTATTATTTTAAAGTCTTTGTTTAAAATTTACTTTTGTTTTATTTTGAAGTTCAAGATTTTCAAGTGGTTTCGCAAAAGTGTTCCTCAAGTTTGTAAAAAGAGAAAAGTTGCTTTTGTTATCAGGTGCTTTTGCTTATTAAGTGCACCAGTTAGTTTTTATATTTTGTAACCATTTAAAAATGAAAGCTTCTTTTTGCTCCTTTGGAGTCACGACCTCATTAGAACTTGTCAAGTAATACAAATAGTGATAATATATCGTGCACTAAGGTTCAGCACTAAGCATGCATGCATTCATGAAATAATTGTTATTTCCTTCTTTATTATTATTATTGAAATAGTTTAGAACTTTTGAATGTCTTGCCTCAAATTTCAACTTTTTTGCATGAAATGTGCAAGTGTTATTCATGCCATTTCTGTGAAGCTTTTAGAATTTTACCACTGAGCATTTTAAAAGCAGGCTCTGTTACGTCATGCATTTCTTTAAATTTCGTTTAATTTATTTCTATGAGTGTTTCATATCTTAAAGAATGTCTTGATCTCATATGCAAAAATTTTTGTCTTTCGAAATTATTTCTATGTCTGCGTAACTGATCAGATATCTTTCATTTATTGGTAATTCAAAGCTTTAATTTGTTTTTCTGTATAATAAACCTATGATTGCTTTTTTACTTGAAAACATTTAAAAAACTTCCATTGTAATTTGTTGACATTGTACTGAAGGCTTTGTTATAAAGTAGTCTAATGTGTAACTCCTGGAACCTCCAGCCCTGGAGGTTAATCAATCCGAAGCTTGATTTTTTCGAATGCGGCAGCAAATCGCACATATGCTTTTAAGAATAGTTTTAGAATTAGTTTATTGGTTTGAAAGGACTGTGGATCTTTTGATTGCTACCAGTTGATGTGCTACCCAGTGGCGAAGCTAGGGTGAGGCAAAGGGTCCCCCCTTTCATCTGTCCCCGGGCGCAACATCCAGGGGGCGCCAAATTGATGCTACGAAATTTTTTAAAGAAATATTTTCCATTCTTGGCACACAGAAACGGGCGCAAATTCTTCAGTTGTCTAACAGTGCTGGAAACCCTAGGTATGACACTGGTGCTACTACTTAACCAAGAGGGCATGCAGTGGTTAATGAGAAAACTCCTAGAAATACCGAATTTTCAGAGATGCAACCTTTCTCATATAAAATTATACGCAAAAGATGTGCATAATTAGCAACCACTGATACACAATGTTTGTAACAGCCTCGCTGTTCTAAGCAGTTGTAGTATTTTTATAGTGGTTTCAAAATTCATTGGTTGGAAGAATGTTTTGCAGTTTGTGATTGTAAGAAATCTTGGTAAAAAAGTGGAATTTTTCATTGTCTTTTGCTCTTTCCTAGCAGTTTTTAACTGAGGAATTGCAAATGGATCCAGAGAAGAGGTATAAATAAATGTGCTAATTTGACACTAGTAGGGACATTTTCGCAGTCCCCCCCCCGATTTCTTTTAGTAGTGATTGTTCGAAGTGAATTTCATTCTTTCCTATGTAAGTAAAGAAAAAAATCAGTTATTCATCTTCAATGAAGTTTTTTTATCTTTCAATTCATGGTAAATCAGCTGTTTGGTACATTTAGCAGATATTCAAAATTGCAGTCATTATTTCATTATAATTGATGACGACAGAAGACAGAACATCGTAACCTTTGAATCATATACCTTTGAACTTGAGTTGTATGAGAAAAATCGAATGAATGTCTATTGATGCCACGTATTATCAGGATTAGCCTCATCCATTGAGCATCATTCAAGCAAAATTTACCGTTATTTCTTCAAATGATGATCTTACAATGGTCTTAGATACCATGACTGAAGATCATCATGGTGCATAACCATTCATTATCTCAGATCACCAAGAACGTTCTTCTCATACCAAAGAGGAAAGTTGACAACATATTTAGTTAATCTCTAAAAACCTGCATAATTTTCCAGCATCAAATTTTACTTTCCTGAGATAATAAAAATTTTCAAGTTAGCAGATTTGGAAATCAAGCTACAGTATGTCTAACTTAGATTTATATTGTGAAATGTTCTGAGCTACTGGTACCATTGCTGTATTAGAGAGCTTTGTTCACAGCTTTTTTTCACTTTCATTTGTATTTTAATTCGAAAATTTTCACACTGATTAATAAGAATATTCAACTTGTTGTCTAACAGGGTAATATTAACATGGTATCAAATTAGCGATCTGTCAGACTATTAACATATATACTTGCAGATATCCAGTTCATTCCTGACGATTTACAACTGAAATTTAACAATAAATTAGGACAAGGATTACCAAAATTATGAAAAAGGCGAGGCTGCTTTGCCTGCAGTTAAATCTTGAATGTAGGTGCCCATTATAGTCATAACTCAAAGTGGAAGACTGCGGATGTATCTGGCCCTAATGTTCTAAATCATGTTCATTAAACTAAATAAAATATGTCTAACACTTTTGAAATGGATGCCCTCTTACTGACTCCTGATATATCACTTGGGGGCTTGTTGAACCTCCAGGTTCAAGACAGTGCTTCAATAATTCTTGATTTGTAGTGCTTTAACTAAAATCAGGCACTTTAAAATCCATTGGGCTGATGCTGTCAGCAAGAAAAGATAATGGAAAACAGAAAAAATTGCTATCCACCAAGTAAGCAACTCTGGTATTTGAGATCAAGAAATGTTGATTTGGTGCCTTGTGTGATGACGATAGAACTTCTGAGGACATATGCATTCGAGCTAGATCTCCACCATTAAGACCATTCAAGATATATTTCATAATGTGGCTAGAAAAATCCCCAGACGCAAAAATCTGTAGGGTTTTACTTCTTTAATCCAATGTTCAATCTTAGAGCCCCACAAGCACTAACAAGCGAATAATCACTTAAGTGTATAAATAAACAGGTAAGACTTTCGAGGGTTAACTACCCTTTATTTCTCAGAATATTTACAATCAGTTCCTAACTTAAAATGCAAACAAAGCTTCAACATGGGCTTGAATTTAAATAATTCTGAATTTGAAACCAAGCAAGGGCCTTAAATATGGCCGAGCGTAGTATCTGAGTGTGAACGTAGTCAAAAGGCAAATGCGTGTTAGTCAGGAACATCCGACTCTTTCTCTCGAAGTCAGTAAAAATTGGCTTAAATTGTACTCATTTGCATTTTCTACGTTTCTGAAATTACATTCTGGTAGGAAATTGTAAGCTGAAATTAGAATTGATAGGATAGGTGCATAACTTAAAATGACTGTTAATAAAATTAGGATGAACTTTACAATCCCATTCAAAATATCTTTCATGATGTGGCTAGAAAAATCCGCGGAGGTAAAACCAGAGAATCTTCGACACAGATGTGTCTAAAGATGATTATCACTATCAGAAGTTTGAATGATTATCGAGAAAAGAATAAAAACATCTCTAGAAATTCATGAAATTCTACACATTTGAATTGTCTTTGGAAAAAACAAATGAATCATCTAGAAATTTCAAATGACTTGACTGACAAGCCTCTAGAAGAGTTGTAGAAAATTTTGGAACTAAATTTGGAACTTCACAAATGTTTTATGACTGGAAAACAATGGCAATAACTGCAGCATAGTCTCATTCTTTTTATCAACATGATGTCTTAACCCTGAAGATGAGAAAGTGTAGCAGGAAAAGTAGCCTGAAGATGAGAAAAGTAGAGTTTTAAGAAATGGCCTGTTTCCGGCAGTGATTTTAGGTGTCATTGTTTATGCATATACCCAAAGCAGATGCTGCAAAAAATTTATGTCAGTAAAGTGACTGAAGGATTATAATTTGTGCGAATGTGTTTGCTAAAGAGGGAAAAGCTAAGTGCAAATATCTGACTTGGAGTGACGGTGACCATCTAGCATCTTATAGAGAATGCAGTCCCCAACTTGAAAAATAACCAAAATTTATTGTGATGAAAGGAAGGAAAGAAAAGTTTTTTAATAACAGCAATAAGAAGGCTAGAAAATATTTTTGACCTTTTCAGGCATATGAAATCACCAAGACTGCTGTTTGCAAGGTTTCAGGATATGCTTAGAAGGAGTTGCTTTCTCAAAAGACTGTAGCATGAAGACTAATTAATTGATAAGTGTACAAAGAAGTAATAAGTCTATTTTATACCATCAGAAAGAATCCTGTATTTTTGCCCAGATGGGTAGCACTTGCACTTTCTTGAAAAGTGTTGGTTGCATTTGTGAGTACACAGCAAACACTCGCCCTTGTGAAATATGCTGCATTAATGAAAGTCAGATACAGTAGGACTCGGTCACCTTGTCTCGTAGATGTCCTGGACCTTGTATGTGGACAGATGTTCTCTTTCTCTTGACGATAACGAATTGCTTCAGCTGAATAAGATCATGTAAGGTAAGGTAAGCACATTTTATGTATTTCGCAGTCTATATTTAGTGTCGTCAACAAGTACCAACTTCCAGATAAATTTTGATAATAATGGTAATATTACCTCAAAGATGCAGATATCCCAAAATTACCTCGACACGCTTCTTGCTTTCATCCCTAAAATGTTCCAAATTACCTCATACAATTGAATGTATGTTAGGAGTTTTTTTTTTGTGCTAATGCACCGTTTGAGATTTTAATAATTATAAATTAATAAGATTTTTCTGCGATTTTTTAAAGATCGTAAAATTTGGCATGTCTGCCATTAGTCTTTTGCAAAAAGCTATCACGAAAGGAAATTTAGTTAAAATTTTACCAAATTTTTAAAAATTTTAAATATTCTAGAAAAGAAGAATTCATTCTTTGATACGATGCAGAAGCCTTCCCTCACCACCACCACTAAATCTTCTAAAATTGCAAACTAATTTGGGTAAAATGACAGGACGGTGTGTTTTATAGCAAAGCAAAATTGTGTAAAATATATGGGAACAGACTTTTTATTATTGCACAAACACATGTTTGTATGATGATAGTATTTTTACATGATAAAAATTTTGCTTGAAATGGTAACTTTTAGATATACGTGTTTGTTATTGAAATCAATTTATGTCACACCTGACACCTTTTTTTATACAGAGATATTAACAATATTCTTCAATAATCATAAATGGTTCTAATAGAAAGATATGCTTCAATTTTATATTGCTTTGCATGGTAATGTAACTTGAAAACTTAAATCGTTAAAAATAAGATGAAATGAAATTAAAAAATTAAAAAGAAATATTTATTTTTCATGCATGTTTGTTCATTTGAATTAGAAAAATATCATTGTAGTTATTACGTATTATTGTTTTCCGTTTGTTTGTGGAATTACTAATGTAGCAGAAAAGTGGAGAAGTCGGCATTTTATGTTATTAACCCATAATAAAATTTTAACTCTTTAAATGAATAAAATTAGGTGACATGATGATTTGAGAAAACGAACACGTGTATTTTTCATGAAATCGTAGCAAATAATGTACCAGTTGTTGCTGGGGCAAATATCCTATGTAATACTATGTTGCCATCATACGAAAATTAAAATGTACAGAAATTAAAGGATGAAGAGGAAACACACAGGATGCTGGAGTGTGTATGTATCTGAATTGCTTAAAGCAAAACCAGGAAACAAAATTTACCACAAAATGTAATCCTCAAAAACAGCATTTGTGTCAGGCTTTTAGGGTTCGTGTCAATTTAAGGGAACCAGTTGCTGTATACTTAAAAGAATGAACCTTAAATATTCCAAAAATTTTAAATCAGTTTTCTAAAATACGATGTGGAGAAAACACACATTCAAATAAAAAAGCATCTCTATACTAGAAATTAACAACAGAGCATCTTAATGCAGTCTTAAATCAAAAGAAAATCTTTTTTGTTTTGATGTAAATTCAATTAATTCTCAATAAACCGGTTTGATTTTATAAAGAAGCATGTAACTTCTATTTTCTTCTCGCATATTGAGAAAAAAAATATTAACATTTGAGATTGCAAGACTTTTCAAAATTACAGAATCCGGGCATTAAAAAAAAAAAAAAAAAGCAATTATACACAACTTTGAAAACAGATAAACGATGATCATGTAAAGGGGAAAATTATGATAAGTGATTTAAGTTTCTTATATTCTATATTCATATGTATGTCTTTAATTCATATGTATGTCTGTGTTGTGTAATAATAATTGGCAACACCTTTACCAACATTCAGCTATGGTGGGAATAAACATAATATGTGCCTTATTTTGATGGAAAGTTTTTAAAACTCGTATGTACTTTTGTAAACTTTTAGGTTTCAAGTTGGTAACAAATAAAGTGATTATTTTTGTAATTTTAAAGTGGACATTTTTGTCATTCATTTGACTTTTCGAATGTGAATTTTGTTCTTTACATCCTCAACTAGTGGAATTTTCCTGTAGCTGGAATTCGAGATATTACGAGCTTTTACTTTATATGGAATTTCATTGCTTATAAATTTTGATTTAATTATGAGTGATTCCCCAGTATATATTAAAAATATCAAAAGATGCACCTCAGTATTCTTGAGTTAATAATTCCTTCCTTCCTGTGTTAATAGCCGGATGGTCCAGAGTTGGCCCTGACCTTTTCAAGAAGCGTTTTCCAAGCCAATCTTCTCCCAGCTAGTGTTTTCCAGTTTTTGGTTTTTAAGACAAGTAGGCCGTTTTCTAGGCAGTCTAACCATCTTAGATTTGGTCTGTCTTTTTCCCATGTGCCTGTTGGTCTGGCGTTGAAGCCTTTTTTTGTTGCATGGTCTTCATCCATTCTGATAACGTGGCCTGCCCATTTTATTCTTTGGTATTTAATGAAATTAATGATGTCACGTTCATTATATGAGTGATATAACTTGAAATTTGGTCTTCTAAACCACACACCATCTTTTTATATTCTACCAAAAATACCTCTCAAAAGCTTTTTTGTTTACGAGAGTTGATAATTGATGCAACAACAACAACAAAAAAGCGTTCTTTGACAGACCAGTAGAAGATATTTGTTATATGTAATGAATAAAATTTATTAGCATTTTTTTTTTAAATCTTCTACTTGGTAAATTTTCTATAAAGTGCAACCTAGTTGGTTGCATTTTGTAATTGTCTTATAGCTAGGTGTCTTAGAGGCTCCAAACAAAATAAATGTGATTTTTTTCTTTTGCAATATTATTGTTGTTACTAGTATTATTATTATTATTTATGTATGTTTTAATAAATATTTATTAAGAAAAAATTTATTTTATCTTGTTTTGAAGTAGTATTATTTTGAAGTATTTTTTTAAAAATTTATTTTTGTTTTATTTAGAAGTTCAAAATTTTCAAGTGGTTTCGTGAAAGTGTTGCTCAACTCTGCAAAAAGAGAAAAGTTGCTTTTGCTTGTTAAGTGCGCCAGCTAGTTTTTATAGTAACCATTTAAAAATGAAAGCTTCTTTTTGCTCCTCTGGAGTCACATCTTCATTAGAGCATGTGAAGTAATAGAATAGTGATGATATATCGTGCACTAAGGCTGAGCACTAAGTATGCATGCATTCATGAAATAATTGTTATTTCTTTCTTTATTATTATTATTGAAATAGTTCAGAGATTTCCAACTTCTTGCTTCAAATTTCAACATTTTTTCCATCAAATGTGCAAGTGTTGTACTATGCCAGTTATTCATGCCATTTCTGTGAGCCTTTTACAAGCAAGTGTCTGTCACTTCATGCATTTCTTTAAATTTCGTTTAATTTGGTTCCATGAGTGAATCATATTTTAAAGAATTGACTTTGTCATGTGCAAAAATTTTTGTCTTTCGAAATTATTTTCTGTGTGAGCGTCACTGATCAGATTTCTTTAATTTATTGGTATATCAAAGTTTTAATTTGCTTTTTTGGGTAATAAACCTATGATTGATTTTTTTACTTGAAAACATTTGAAAAACTTTCCCTGTAATTTGTTGACATTATACTGAACACTTTGTTAGAAAGTACTCTAATGTGTAACTCCTGGAACCTCCAACCTTGGAGGTTAATCCATCCTAAGCTTGATTTTTGACAATGGGGCTGCAAATCGCACATCTGCTCTCGAATAGTTTTAGAATTAGCAAATTGGTCTGAAAGAACTCAGGATCTTCTAATTGCTACGACTGGACGTGCCTCTACATAGGAGATCAGATTTGATGGTGGTCGCTGCTTGTGGCAGCAAATCAGCTCTTGTCTATTTTTGTTGCTTCAGCGGAATAATTACAATGATGGCTTGATGTATTGGGAGGTCTAACATCTTGTTGTTGGGATGTAGTAGTTTTCGGAATTTCTTGATTGACAGGGTGCTGCTGTGAAACTGATATTCTCAGCAATGAGTGGTTGAGCACAAACATTAGTGTCGGATATTTCAGTTGTTTGTTAAGAAGGCTAGAAAATATTTTTGACCTTTTCAGGCATATGAAATCACCAAGGCTGGTGTTTACAAGGTTTCAGGATATGCTTAGAAGGAGTTGCTTTTTCAAAAGACAGTAGCATAAAGGCTAATTAATTGATAAGTGTACAAAGATGTAATAAGTCTATTTTATACCATCGGAAAGAATCTTCCTGTATTTTTGCCCAGATGGGTAGCACTGACTATTTCTTGAACAGTGTTGGTGTTACACATGTGATTACACAGTAAACACCCGCCCTTGTGAAATATGCTGCATTAATGAAAGTCAGATACAGTAGGACTCGGTCACCCTGTCTCGTAGAAGATGTCCTGGACCTTGTATGCTGACAGATGTTCTCTTTCTCTTGACGATAACGAATTGCTTCAGCTGAATAAGATCATGTAAGGTAAGCACATTTTATGTATTTCACAGTATATATTTAGTGTCAGCAAGAAGTACTGACTTCCGCATAAATTTTGGCAATAATGGTAATAATACCTCAAAGATGCAGATATCCCAAAATTACCTCAACACGCTTCTTGCTTTCATCCCTAAAATGTTCCATATTACCTCATACAACGAATGTATGTTAAGAGTTTCTTTTGTGCTAAAGCACCATTTGAGATTTTAATAGTTATAAATTAATAAGATTTTCGTGCGATTTCTCCAACTTTTTAAAGATTCATAGAACATGGAATGTCTGCCCTTAGTGTCTTGCAGAAAACTATCCTAAAGTTAAATTTAGTTGAAATTTTGCCAAATTTCTAAAAATTTGAGATATTCTAGAAAAAAAGAATTTTTTCTTTGATACAACCCAGAAGCTTAACCCCCCTAAATCTTCTAAAATTGGGAAATTAATTTCGGTAAAATTATAAGGTATTTCTCCCGCCTTCTTCGCATGCCTTCGTGGTGTAGTGGTCTGCATGCTCGACGCGTAACCGAGAGGTCCGTGGTTCGATTCCCGGCGAAGGCGTTGCTCATTTTTCATATCTCTTGCTTCGAAATAAACCTAATGTCTCTACAAAATGACAACTAAACTTTCCTGTGACAACTAAACGTTCTCTTTAAGTCATTGCTCGTGAATTTTAAATAAAAATAATAACGTAACTAAATCTGACATATCTAACTAAATCTAAAAAAACTAAATCTATGGCTGTTACAGCATTTGATATCCTTGTTAATTATCCTTTGATGTTTCCGCGTTTGCGATTTAGAACTGCGTATCTATGATCATTGTTTACTTGTTGTGTTGCAGTGTATGTGTCAAATTTATCTTTCAACATGAGCTTCCTTGTCGTGGAAATCAATCACTTTTCAGCAACTTCTCTGTTACTTGGTAGAGCTTCTTTATCATTGATCCAATGTAAACTGACTCCATATCGATCGTCCACCCTCTTCAGAATCTTGTGAAAGTGATCCCACACTGCGTCTTTTAACTCTGAACCAGTTGTATTTTTATTAGCATCTGTAATTCCCAGTGCTTCTAGCCTCCACAAGTTTTCTATGTCACTGATGTGAGTCAGCATGGGCATTATTGTTGATGGGCATGGACAAAGAGTTCCTTTCTGAAATGTAAACATTTATGTTTACTGACTGTCCATTCAAGTAGTGCTTCCACAGCAGTCAACCCATTTTTTAATTTCTGAGTTCTTCCGGTTAACAGTGCACATACGACGTCAGGTCGAACGAGAACTTCTATTTTCAAATCCCTTCTTCCTACATCAGACGTATAGATATTTTTCTGCCTCAGTTCTATCCATGGCCCAGGCTGTAAACTGACTACTGATCTACAAATCTTCAAGTGTTCTAACAAGATAAGTCGTCTAGAAAAATCACCTTTTAAGCTTCTAACATTCACTTCATAGCGTTTGTGAATTTCACTCTTCGTTGTTACTCCTCCAAAAAGTAGATGAATTAAAAGTTTCAGATCCAGTTGCGTGGCAACCTATGCGTACAGCAGTCTCCCTTAATACGTATGAACCTTGCGACCCTGTGTCGATAAGTGCCCTTAATGTCTTGTGTTTCTAGCGATATTAATTAATAGTGTTTGAAGAAACACTTCATCTAGGAAATTGGTTATTGCAAGTGATACATTTTGTGGTTCCTCTTCGTTGTTCTTTTCAGCATCATTGCTCTTTCATTGGTGTGCAAATCCAGACACATGACACCCCAATGCCTTTTTGAGCATATCAAATATCATACATTTGTCTTGCATTGTTTGACTATGTGTCCAGTTTTGAGGCAGAAGAAGCAACCCTTTATTTTCTTAATTTCATTTTTCTTTTGACTCAGTGTCATCCTCTGAGCAACAAAACAATCTCGACTTTCATGATTTTTCTCACAAAATATGCAGGAATTCTTTTCACCATAATTGGCTCCTTTATTACAACTTGATAATAAATCATTCTCTGTAGGCACCAAATGTTCACCCTGGTATTTTTTATCTCTTCTACTTTCTTTCTTTGCATCTGAATGAACTAATTTAAATGCAGTTTTCGCCAAAGAAATTCTGTGCTGTCCTTCCACTTTACTCTTTAAAAACAACAATAATTGTTTCAATTTCTCAGAGTGAGAATTTTCTGCTGTAATCATTGATGCATAATTTCTAAGCCAAATCATAAAACTTCCTCAGGAATGCATGATTCAACAAGCGGAAACAGCATTGCAGCTTATTTGTCACTTGTCGTTCCTACTGATTCCAATGAACGTAAATACGATTCTAACTTGTCATACAGTTCTAATATACTGCATTTTCCCTTTCGATCAGTAACATTTTTAATAATTAGACCTATTAGTTTTGGAATATAGAATTCCACTAGAAATTCCTTCCTGTCGAACCTATTTCTTCCTGTAGCCTTTTTATAATTTTAAGCAGTTGCAAGGAAGCTGTTCACACTATTATGTGGTCTTGCACCGGGTACGGTCGCTTGAACGAGATAATGAATCTTGTCCTGGTTTTGAATTTTTTACCTTCGTGTATTTGCCGAAATTGTCCCCAAAATCTTTAGTTTCGCTATCGAATTGTTTTAACTCTATTTTAGGTTATTTCAATTTTCGTTTATTCATATGTGGCAGCACATTGCCAAATGGATTGCTTCATTTGGCAATTGAAAAGTAACTTTGAACTTTGGCAATTGAAAGTTTCTACTCTTACTAAATCTTAATTTTTCTTTGTAATTTTCAACTTTTGTGCATTTACTTTCAAACTGATCATTTGAGAAAATTTTG
>KK113660.1:62325-78592 GCA_000611955.2 Stegodyphus mimosarum | reverse complement strand
AGGGACGGACAGTTACAGCCATGTCTTCTCCGGGATTCTAACCCAGACCCTCTGGTATCGCAGCCGGCTCCCTTAACCACTATACCGTCTGGGCGGCCTTAAAGAGAGGTTGGGAAGAATTACCTAATCCGACTGTTCAATTGTTTTGTTATCAGTTTATATGCCATCGTGGCAAATCAAATTATCATTATTCCTACCTAAATTTACTAAGCATTTGAACAACAAGTATGGTACCGGTAATATGCTAATTCCTTGCAAATTATATCTGTTATCTGTAGGCTTTAACTTAACTTCTCTGCATCTATCCACTTATCCTAAAACTTTAAAATCTTTTAATGGATGTATGTCGTCACCGTTTGTGATTTGGCTAAATATACTTTACGAAATCAAAATAAAAATCCTTTACAAAAAATTCATAGGCTATTAACTCTGTCAAATAGCAGATATATTAGATGAATATTCATTTTAGGTAAAAAGATGTATTCATTATAGTGTAGTTTAATGCTTTGTATAGATAAGCAGCAGTTCTCAACACTCCATTGCTGAAATCGTTTACTTTCAGTCACCTTAAAACTTCCTATTAAAATTAAACAGCTCCCTAACAACCAGAAGAGAACGGTTTCTCGGCGCTTTACATTCTTCATCTAAAAAGGCAAATCTATCAGCAGTTTTCTTGACCACCTAGCTTTCCTTGGCATCACTGGTCTCGAGAAATCTTAAGGTCCATAACAGTAAATTAGTTGCTTCGACTTCAGATGTGGTCATGTAATCAGTATCTCCAATGACAGCAATAGGAAATAGCGAAATTCAATTTGAGAAAGTGCTACGCTCGCTCAGACCTAAATAATACTGAAATTTATATAAACAGTAAAGGAACACTTTTTATGATAAAGATATATTTTCTTCCGGTGGGGAAAACCGTATAACTAGATTCAACTGCCTTTTTCGGTAAACGTTCTGCGAGTCACGAATGAATTAATTTCCAGTCCCAGAAAGAATAGGACAGAGGCAGCAGAGAATATATAGCAGGGATAGAAGAGTAGAAAGTGAAGAATTATTTTATTATGAAGTTCAGGTGGAGAACCCAGTGAAATTCGCCCTAGGATACCATAAGAAACAGTACAGAGAGAGCTAAAAGGTGGATTGTTAGAAAACCCTTGTTTTCCGGAGTGGTCAGATGAAACATTTTTCTTAGTGAAGAAAGAGTTAGTAGCCATTCAATCGTTAACCTCCCAGGATTCTCTAGAAAACAGTCAGAACGAAAGGAGAAACCGTTTACTTCCCGGTCAGATGAGGTAATTTTGGGTAGGTTTCCAGAAAAATGTGCCGTCTTGGGGAACTACAGATGTCCCTTTCACTATCCCGATTCGCTGAAAATCTAATACCACGAGAAACGTTCAGTCAAACGTGGACGCATTTAACCGTCTGGGAGGACTATGAGATTCCAGAAAAGCAATGGTTTTGACCTTCTTACATCAACTGTATAGAAGTGCGAACCTGCAAGTCCCAAGCAAAAACCGCTATTTAATGGGACTCATCGACCGAGAGCCATCGATGCTCAGTTCCATTTCTGCGAAAGCACCTCAAGTATTTGGGGCAATAGGATAACGAAAGTACTCTCGCTGACAATATTCACTTCTTGCAAAACTTTGACATGGAAAAAGACGGAGAGTAAAACCTTCATTCCACCAAACACCACAGGGAGAAAATATTTTCATAAAATTACTATGGGTATATATTGAAGTATGGCCAATCCTGCTTTGCCCCTCCTGAATTAATTCAGGTGTGGCAAAGGATAGTAGATTAGTTATACCCCTGGATTTATTCCACGTAGTAGTAGTTTTTTATTTATAATATCCTATTTGATATCAAATATACGTTTTAAGGTATTCCTCCCACTTTCTTAGTGAGCCTTTGTGGTGCAGTGGTCAGCACACTCGGCGCATATTCGAGAGGTCCGTGGCTCGAGTCCCGGCGAGGACATTGCTCATTTTTCACATCGCCTGCTATCAAAAATATCTAATGTCTCTACAAAAGATTAATACTGAGTAGCGGAAGTTTAGGTGTACGTTTACTGTCTGTTTCTTGGTTATGCTTTTAGTCTATAGTTTTTTGCGTATTCAATTTCTTAATCATCTGTTATCAGTGAATGATAAGTGCTTAGAGATTATTCCTTAGACAATAATTTCTATAAATATGTTTGCGACAGTGTCATAATCATGACTTAAGTTGAACTTAATTGTTTCGATATAAGAACAGGGAGTATTAATTTTATTAAAACCCAGTTTACTTGCTCATAGTTTGATTAATTCATTACGAAGGTTACAATTATTAAGTATTTAAGTTTACAATGCAAAGTAAGATCATTTAGTGAAATAAGTTATAATTAATTCAAGTCGTTTCTAGAATTTTCTCTATTGTAAGGTATTTCTCCCGCCTCCTTAGCATGCCTTCTTGGTGTAGTTGTCAGCATATTGGAGACGTCGGTGGTACGAGTCCCGGCGGGGGCATTGCTCATTTTTCATCTCTTCTGCTTTCAAAATTCCTAATGTTTCTATAGTGGCGCCCGAACTAAAACAGGTGGTGGATGATGATTCTCCACCATCAGGATTTGGCGATTGTGTCCCCTAATCCTCAGTCCCCCTATAAAAGGTGGAGTATATACGGTATTTTTCCCTCCTCCTTAGTATACCTTCGTGGTGTAGTGGTCAACACACTCGGCGCGTAATCAAGAGGTCCGTGGTTTGAGTCCGGGCGAGGGCATTTCTCATTTTTCATCTCTCCTGCTTTCAAAACATCCTAATGTCTCTCTGTATTATAACGTGAGTGAACAGAGTTAATATGGTTATTTCTCATAATAAAGTAATACCTGTATCTGGATATCAAAATATGTAGCTAAATCTCCCTTCCGAAGTGAGTTATGTTTTCCTGCTGCTAACGTTTACCAGCAGAGCCAATAATTCAACTTTTTATACTGCGCAGTAAGTTCAACATTTTGTAGTGCATCTGAGCAAAAATACTTTTACGAAGAAACAAACTGAAGAAATACACTGTCTTCGAAACTCTTTTAACTTGAAAGAGTATCTCCAATACCTTATAAAAAAAGTGCTGGAATTTCATTTTGGGGGAAAGGCAGAAAGCATTATTCAATCGTTATTTCCACTCTTTTGCAATATCCTCACGTAATCCCTCTGGATTCACAAGAATGCTATAAAATTTGAAGAAGTGAGTTACCAAGTTCTAGCATTACATATTTATGCATCTGCTAGCATTCTGCCTTTTAGAGCCACAGTTCAAAGTCACTGGATCGTAAGAGGAAGGAGAAATTCTCTGCAGAATAATAAAATATGGTGAATAAATTGTGCCCCTTTTCATAGAAATTTTCGAATTTAATTCCATCGCAAAGGATTTCCTTAATTCCATCATTACTTATCTAAAAGGATCTGCTGAGAAAAGAATAAAAGTACCTTAAGAAGCTAAATATATATATAAATAAACTTCAAAAATAATTTTTTTATCCTTCATATTTCGTAAGCACAGAAGGCAAAAAGCAAAACGAAAAGTCACTATAAAATACAAATAACAATTAAAGAAAAAATCCGATGTGTACACCGCATGACTTCCTTATACGGAATATTAAATTATACGCAATTTTTCACGCATTTTGTTTAAACTTATTGAATTTAATTAAAAATACTTCGTCGATAGTGCATAAACCACAGTAGAATAAATGCACTCTTTAAAATTCACTATATTTACTTACCACGGAGACACTTTGGCGCTAGATTCACTTAACAATGTTGCATCTCATTCATTTTATAAATCAGGATTCACAAAAATTATATCATCTGCAGAATTATCTGATCGTTGCCACATATTCTATTCAAATACTATAATAAATCCAAAACGATGTGTAAAACCAAAAAACACGTTTAAAAAAGAAACAATTTTTCACAGACGACTCAGCGCCGCTTACCTAATGCTGATGCGCCACTAGTAAGCATTCTCCTCTGTCTGAGACAGATTGACCTCAATATTTGCTGCTAATAAGAAACGCTTATTTCCTCGAATTTGGTTAGAGAAATATTTCTCATTCAATTAATTCAGTTATTACTTCGTGACAAGCCAAAAATGCATACAATCTCCTAATATGTTCATTAAAAATTGAAAAATACTAAAAAACATAAAACACCAAGTACAGTTAAAACAACTAAAAAAATTTTTGCTATTAAAATTACAGTTTCTACGCAAAGAACAAGCAATTCAGTCAGGGGCAAAATGGCCGATATTTCGGTGCACAAAACTTAAATTTTACTCTTGGTCTTACTTGGCAAACAGACACTGAAGGCGTAGAAACTGACTTAATTTGTTGTGAACGCTATGCCGAGTCAATATATGGGATAAGTTAATAACTTAAATGATAATTCCAGAATTGATTAAGAATGATTTAATTCGCAATAATAAAAGAAGGCGTTATCTTTGTTGTTGGCAACAAATCAACTATTCTGCTAGCTTTCGATTGTAAACAAATATGGCAGCTATGATAAAAATAATTAGGCTTAGCCACACTTTAAACAACTTTCAAACTATTCATAATTCTACAACTATATGATGCGCAAGTTAACTAAAGGCATAAAAGCCTTAACCGGAAGTTAAGAACAACATAATTTAATGATTTTTAAAGCAAAAAATGCGCAATTTACCCACATATAACAAAAACTGAGCTCACTAATCCGAGTAACAGAGTGGGTATATATATATATATATTTCACAATAAATTATAATAAGAAAACTTTCCTTATACCATCTCCAAGGAACATGTCTTCTAAAGCAAGCATCTCGTTCAGGTTAATTGCGTTTTTAATGAGAAACTTTAATTTTAAAGATTATTTGCATTTTAACAGGATTCTTTTGGTTTAAGTGGATTAATATCTATATTTCGATTGAGCATAGATTGTGAATTATGATTTGAATCTAGCAAATAATTTGATGCTTACTTGGAAGCAAGATGAAAGACGCTGTCTTATTTTAGTTGTTGTTAATTGATAGTAGATGGTTTTTCTCCTTGATAAGTCGATTAATCTGCTATCAATAACAATAAATGGTTTTTCAGTACTTAAATAAGTTTTACTTTTGATTTTGGCATTTTTGCGACTTAAATTTTTCCTTAACTGTTTTGAAAGCAAAGGAGGACTAGAAAACAATATTTTTAAATTCTTTTTTAAAATTCTGACAAATACCTTTTAGATGATGATTTTAAACTGAATTTCTGTTCCTTGGAGATGGTATATGGAAAGTTTTTTATTATTATAATTTATTATGAATTATTAGTTTATTACTTTGCAGCTTTAGCGCAAGTCTTGGGTTTATTAATTTACTTTTAATTACTTTTATACCGAATTTATATATGCATATATTTATATATGCTTTTGGTGTTGCCGAATACAACCAAAATAAGAGGTGCACATCTACACGTTATAGCAATCCTATATACAAAATTTCAACGTTCTGACGCTACTCGATTTTGAGTTATGCGTTATAATTTGTTTGGGGGAAAAGAGCCCTTTCTTCTGTCCTTACGTACAGATAGATATCAAGCAGAAACATCGTTAGATTGTAATGATCAGAAACATCGTTAGATCGATAGATTCAATAGCTGTCAAAATGGGTATTTTCTTTGAAATATAGTACCCAAACGTTTTCGTGATTTCAATACTTCCTTTACTTCGAACAAGGAAATAAAAATAATGTAACTTTAAATTAGAAAGCAAATAAGTTGTACAACATTAACACTTACACATACATAAAGTACATTCAAACACATTCAGCCCTTTCTTTGTCCCTGGAACTCTAAGTTTTATATTTTTTACCCCATTCGATAATTTGCTTTTCTTTCACTGAAAACACAAAGCACATCCATCAAATTATTGAAATGTTCAAAAGTGGTAACTTATACCTTAATATTAATAAATCTGCAGTGCTCTTTTTTATGTCAGGAGTCTTGGTAAAACAAAAATGAAAAATTCAACTTTACTCGTACAAGCGGAAGCGAAACTAATAGGCAGATTTTTCTCTTAATATGTGAGAAAGATTATCACATCTGAGAACTAAAGTAAATTTCACCATCCTGTTGCTAATTGTCAAATGGTACCCATGCTCAAAATTTGGGAGAATTGAGAAGTGCCAAATGTAGGTGCCAAATGTTCCTCTTTGCTTTTCCTGATACCCTCATCTTTATGTTTCAAATGGATAAGGACTTCATACCCACTTTCAATTCGGCTAAGTTAGACAACCAACTATCCCCAGATTTAGCGTTGTTTAACTGCATTTGTGAGACGATTTTAAATTCCATTTGTTCGCGTGTTTTCAATTTGGGCTGAAATTTGGCAGCAACATCCTACCTCTAGGTTTATTGATCTACTATATTCAGAGATATACGGCATAATAAGGCCATATGTGCTCTGTTTCTTGGATACTTCGCGTGCTTCACCCTTCTCCTCCGTATCTCAAAAGCCCCTCTGAGAAAGCAATTAATTAGTCTCACTTGCCCTAGATTCCCCAATTCCAAAAGCAGCTGACGTTTTACAGGCTATCTCTCTATATGTCCACATTGCTAGACCAACTATCCAGGTCACCACAAAAACCACGATGAGGTTTATTGAAATCGTAAACTGGTTGCCACTCTACTTACTCGAATGGTTAAAGCCAAAATATACGTATATCGTTTTTTAGTAATATTTTAAAAAATGGAAACAAATGAAACCAGAAATGAAATCCAGATTCTATAAGTAATTACAAAAAACTTGTATTTCAATAAATTTGCAATATTCAAAAATGCAATTGACTCAAAATTCATAAAGTTAGGGATTCTTTTACAATTGCAATACTTGCTGCCAGTCTGGTATCGGGAAAGATCCACAAAAGAACATTACGGAAACAGTAAATTTACAAAGATATTTCATTTTAAAGGAATACATATGGAAAGGCTAGACATAATTTTCAGATTTCCGATTAGCAGGAAAAATTCACTAGAGCTTACTGCTATATTTAGTCACGATATCAAGAGAATCTGCAACTGCAATCGCAATGCGATCCCAGTCTTCCGTTTCGCTGAAGATCACCCAAAACTCTAGTTGACGTTATCGTCTTCAGTGCAGCAAAAGATATTTTTCCGTTAAGCACGAAGATGTAAAATGCAAAAATATCAACAAATACTGCTTTGATTAACACAACATTCGGCAGGAAAGTAACATATATAGACATTAATAGGGTATGTGATCCTCCCTCATCTGTATTCAAAGTTTACACTTTGTGACCATGCTTTCAATTAGGTGGGCAACCACCGCAGAATTAAGCAATCGCCATTCTTCTTGTAGAGCAGTTTCCAGCTCAATAACAGTGGCTGGAGGTGGGAAACGTGAAAATACAGCACGACCGAGACATCCCAAAGATTTTCAATGGGATTAAGGTCGAGCGAATATACTGGCCACGCCATACGCGACATTTCTTCACTCTCCAGGTAGTCATCGACGATGTCAGCTCTATGGAAACGTGCGTTAATCGTCCATTAAAACAAAAGCAGGGCCAACTGCTGCAGCGTACAATCTCACAATGGGTTCTAGGACTTCATCTAGATACCGGACATTCGTCAAAGAACCCCGTTTAAAGATGTGCAGGTCGGTGCGGTATTCCTAATGAAATCCCTGCCCACACCATAATGCTTCCGCCTCGGAATGTGTGATGTTCGGTGATGTCTTGAGATTGATTGCGTGTTCGTTGTTTACGAAATATCCTTATAAGCTTATCATCTGGCTCCAGAGCAAATCTTGACTCATCAGTAAACATGACATTGCCCCAGTCAGACACATTCCAATTGATATGTTCTCAGCACCACTGTAATCGTGACCCTCTTGATTGGGCGAATAGAGGAACACAAACTCGAGGTACCCAGGCGTACAGTCCACTCATATGTAATCTTCGCCATACTGTAGCTGCAGATATCGCCTTACCAATGGACGCTGTAATCATAGATGTCATACGTGTGGAGGTCGCTCTGCGATTCTGCTTGGCTACAACAGCAATATATCGATCTTCTGCGGGGGTTGTAACCCTTGGGCGACCGGCTACGGGCCTTCGGACAACTATCTGTGTGGTTTGGAATTGTTTCCATAAACTTGAAATTACAGAATGATGAACGCCGAAGAAAAGAGCAACATCTGTGATCGAGTGTCCTGCTTCAATGCGCCCCACAGCACACCAGCGTTCAGAATCTTCCATTCGTCTTCTGGAAATCATAGAAACACGTATATCTTGAAAACAAATTGCACGAAAGTTTTAAACACCTTCTATCAGCACTTACAATCAACTTCTGTAACCCTTCATAAAGCTGGCTTCTTATAAAACTGCCGTTTTTGCATATTTCGTGACATGAAAACACGATTGGCGGTTACCTAACATATTTGCATACTTCCATCTACCTCTGCAGCGAATTGCATCCTCTTCAATTCTTATTAGCTTCCGGAAATTAGCATTTTCCTCCCCGTGCTTTACTTTTGGAAATGAGTGTAGCTATAAATATCATGTCTAAGGTTTGAAGTTTACAGTTTCATAAAAAGACAGCATGATGACTTAATCTGTCTTGCAGCTTTTCAGAGAGAAAGTCGGCACATTTAGCAAAGTGGTTATTTTTGACACCATTCTCAAATAACACCATCTTTTGGGCACAATTGAAACTAAAACATCTATACAGTAAATTTATCTGAAGAAAAATAAGAAATTTGTTGTATTTCTGCCTTTACTCTGTCATCATTTAGTGCAAATACATTGAATACATATATTTTAGATGTTTACTGAATTTTCAATCAGTTTATATCTCGGTCGGATGGAGTTGTCTCGGGCGAACAAGAGAGGGATTTGAATATTAGTTTTCTTATATTTTTATTCGAAGTACTTTTTAGGTAAAAACCAAAAATTTTCATAATTTAATTTTTACTTTATTAGTTTTTGAATTTTGAATATGGGAACTTATCTTCATACACGCAGTCTAAAGTGAGCGTAAAATAAAGTTCTTAAAAAATATTGCATATTCTAACTTCATAATTGGTAAAACTGTTAAATCTTTGTATTTATTCCTTTTTTTTGGAGGAAAAGGTAAGAAATAAAATTCAGTATTTATTTCTTCATGCACTTTTTCCATTTTGTAATTTGTATAATTCTTTCGAGTCATTTTCATCTGAATAACAATTTAAGAATTAAAATTCCAAATATTAATCATTCCAAAGCAAAGTATTTAAAGTTTTCCTTATACAAAAATAGCATTAACTTAATGAATTTTGTATTTTCAATAAAGAATGAGCCCTCCCTCCACACGCATTAGGGAATTTTCTGTTCGTAGAACCATTATTTTCAGACGAAAGAAAACAGCTGTTTCCGATGTTCAATCATTAATGGACGGAGAAATTTACCAGCAATTTATTGAACAAAAAACATTTACCTACCTTCTTATATTAAGTGATGATTCAATTATTCCCTTTATTACTCGTGTACGTATCATACAGGTTTTAAACGTTAGTAAGCAGCCTGTTTCCTGTTTTGTTCTTTTGCTGTTAAGAGCGATAAGCTGCGTTATACCGATTAACCATCAAAAATAGGACAGAATGGAGCTCGAATAACAAAGAATTAAATTTTGTGTTTTTATGCCGACATTAATAAAACTGAACCAAAGGAAAAATAAAGATAACTCCGTTATGCTAAGCAGTTTATTCAAATTATGTAACAGAAAGGAAGAATTTTCTGGTGTACATACCAGACAAAGAAAATGATACGCCAAGAAAATTCATTGCGTAATTGTTCAAATTGCAAGGAATCCGCAGCTAACCGGTTTATGTAATTAATTTGAAGAGTAAGTTTGTTATGTGATTGACAGCGAGATTAGAAGAATTAGAGGTTCTCAAAACGCACATATGTTTGCGTGATATCTGATAGATGACATCGAAGTCAATTTCAGCAATCGAACGCTTTCAATTGAGTTCGGTTTAGGACCACGAAGGCTGGTTAGCCCTTTCGTCGTATCGTAACTAAAACAAACATGTAATGCATCCTCTTGAAAAAAAAGGAATTTGATAAAAATGGGTTGAAGAAGCGACTGTGAATCATACCAACGTTCAGAGCCAGGACAAAAGTGACACTTGCCTCAGGTGAATCACTAGAAGGGGTGCCAAACTGGTTATGCGAATTCGAAAATCACTTGAACTATGATTTTAAATTTGACAATTATTTCTAGGTGAAATGAACTTCAGCAAACTTAAATTAATAAAATAGTAGAAAGAATTGCAAGAAAATCTGGAAAATAATGCAATGTGTATTTCAGTGTTATTTCTTGTTTATCAAAAAAGGATTTTTTTAACATTTTCATTTGAAAGTTATAAATAATTGGCTATATTATTTCTATGAATTTATAAAGCTATGATTAAAACATACTTATATTGTAAGAATTATAGTACAACTGTGCTATAAGAATTATGATATTTTGATTTAATACAGTTACTTTTATTTATTACAATTGTAGCTATTTTGATGTAGTATATATGTATACAGGGGCGCGCATTTACCTTTTTGCCTCAGGTGAAAAAATATCTTAGCACGGCTCTGCCAGTGTTACTGGTATCTAGACTGATGTCAGCATGATTAGATCGACGAGTCCAAGGGTTTGCAGTGGCGGCCTCACAAACCACAGTTATCGACATTATGCCAAATGTGCAGGGAGCTTTAGATGATCCAATAATGGCAACAACAATTTCTAGACTGTAAGTACTGGCAGGTATGACGTTCTTTACGAAGACTGCAACTAGCGCAAAGTTACCAATGATAATGATTATGTCTGTATCGATATATAGCCTTTTAGAGGCTGAATGGAGGGGTAGTGCAGAGAGATGATTTATCGCTGCTGTTTCAGTAATAACAATGGCCGAGGCTGTAGGGGATATGGAGACGGAGTCAGTTCTGTTGCGACTGTTGAACACTATACTTTCAAACAAGAGCACATTTCATTTTTTGTGGTGCCACTAACATGAATAGCCTATTATCTCTAGTTACCACCAAAGTTGTACAGACGTGAGTGAAGTGTTACATGATACGTAAGAAATGTTGCGTCCTGTTGCACTATCCTACCTTCAGCGGTTGCAAAATACTATTTTTATTGAGATAATCTCCTATTGCACATGGCAATCATCAACAGACAAGCCCTGCAAATATCCAAATGCTTACGCATTCAGCGAAATCTTCAGATCTCAGACGAATCAAACATTTGTAGACTATAGTTGTGTATCATATGTTTGATATGCCCTAGTTTCATTCAAAGAACGAACTGCGGAAGAAAGGTTGAAAGCATATGGTCATCGTTCAGAACACTTCAGTTACACTGGTTTCCATCTGCATACAGAAAGGCTGCTTGTTTTATCACCACAAGATGTGGTCCTACTTTCTACTAATAAACCTGTTATATTTAAGGTTCTGTTTTATTACCTTCTTGATATTATACAAAACCTATACGCATTCTCTGTCTGTCTGGCAGTTTTGACTACATTCCTGCATTCTACTCACTGAGTAGATTGGCGTAGCATTTTCCCTGTCAGACAGTGTGCTTTGAAGGAAATGATGAACATTACAATGTAGAACTGCTTTACAAAACTATTTATCATAATAATAGCTAATGTTACTTCAAACTTTTGCCTCGAACTAATATTTGAAAGATTGAGACAATTATTTTATGTATCACTAACTCGAGCTTAATTTAAACGCTGTCCTACTTTCTGTTTGTTACCCTCATTTACGTTCACTAGGATGGTTATGCATATTAAGATTCCACGAAAGAAAATTTAAAAGCCAGTTAGGCTAACTATAATTCATGTCTCGGAGAACGAAAGGCAGACGTGATGACTATGAGAAATAGCGTCAATCTAAAAAGAAGCACAGTGTTTTTTTAAGGTAACAGCGCTTCCATTTATCGCTCCAGAAATGTGCTTTTAATAATCAGCTGAAGAAGCAATCAGGTGCTTGATTTGGTTGTGCATAATTTTTAGAAAGATCGTTTAAGTATTTAACGTAACTATGAGTAAATACTTGATCTGTTTTTTGCATTGCAATTTTAGTTGTAATCTACCAGGAGTAGCAAAATATTTTTTTTATCTCTACATGCAAAATAATTGTCATCAGTACGATAAGTCAACGACAGAAAAAAAAACCTTGCATGAAACTCCGTAAGGTGGGCATACCTTAAGAATAGCTGTAGTATCAAAGTTATACGTTTAAAAAAAATGCCTTTAGCATTACGTAGAGTTTGGACGAATAAAAGGTCAAGGACAAGGTCGTGTGTCCCCGTTGTAGGTCGGCATTTCTTTTTCAAATCAAGCGAAGTTTTTTATCTGCCAAGACTACGTTAGTCTTCAAATTCACTTTTCATTCTCCTTTTCCCAGATTCGAATCAAAACACACGAATGACAGTAAGTATTCTTTTTAAAATAGTATTCTGTGGTTGGAAGTGTTCCTGTATTATGTCAACGCAGACCTTCCCAAAGGCTGTCCTTAACTAAGACTTTCGCAAGTTCTGAGCTTCGCATGGAAGGCCAATTTCTAGACCAATTTCTTTCTAGGAATTATTTGTTCGTGGGCCTCACAGTTTGTCTGCAGTGTCTGTTGAATTCTGTAGCCCGTTAATCATGAGCTTTAAATTTAGTATTCAAATGAAATTCTCATAAATTTAAAATTAACAGCGATTTGATCAAGTTCGTACTGTGTATCGACTGCAAATAAGATTAACATGAATACGTTGAGTCCATTACTGTGATTTATAGACATTCGAAGAAAGGGAAGTCTTTTAAAACAGTTAGTCTATTTCCCAATATTTAAAATAAAAGGAACTGACTGGTATAATTTATTTAAATTCCTTACAAAATTAATAGCTGGTTATAGCAGTAGCTGAATGAATGAATAAGAAATAAATGACTTTCCACATACGTATATGAGAAAACTTGAAAGAGAATCATTTACGAAATTCTTTGCATTTTCAGAATCCTCGTTTACCTTAAGACTAGAAAGCAATAAATAACATACGATAAAAAGAAATTTTCATGGTAAGAAATGTCTAGAGAAAAAAGTTACTTCCTGTGGAAAGAATAAATCAACGAGACAATCTTCACGATCGTTAAAGAAAATTGTCAAGTTGATTTATTTTCCGCTAGTGAAAAGGAAAATGAGAAGGAAGTACATGACACATCCTGTTAAATATACATTCTCTATCATCGCAATTATAAAAGAAAACCTCTGTACTCACAAAAGGCTGCGTCCAAGCCGTGAACGGCGAGTTAATTCAGACTGTTACCTAACAGACATTTTGTTTAAAAGGAAAAGTGTAGAACGTGACTTCACACTCCTCTGTTACGTGCGTACGGGCTCGTAATAGATTGAATGCACAAGTCTGAAAAAAGGTTCATAAAATATATTCTCATCGAAAGCAATATAACAGAAAGTTTGAATTTTACTCAAAGATATTCGTACAAGTACATAATATCACGTAATATAATCGGTAGTTATACTCCAAACTACTGAAAACGTTAACTAGAAAGCAAAGCAAAAAACTGCGCATCTAAAGAGAAAGCTAAATCTGATATTTCAGTTCACGCGGAGCTAAAACAACTCGCAATAACAGTAACTAAGCAGCTGAAATGAAACGCTCTTTCTTCGACCTTAAATAGCTTTCAACCGGCCGCGCGAGATAATTCTAGTAATTACTGCTTCTCGAGATTTCTGGAAAGCAAAAGAGTAGAATTACGATTACAGCTAACATAGTGTTCAATTGCATTCATTCAATTTAAATACGAATTAGCGAGATATTCTTTTACTCAATGTTAAATGCATGTGCTCCTTTATTTCTAATTTTCCGGCATAGCTTTCTTTTAAAATTTGTCTCCTGCTACACTATACGAGGAAATACAACAATTTTAATTATAATTCCATTAAAACTAGCAATCTAAATACAAATTTCGTAACAGCTTTAAGAAAACAATACAATTAAAATATCACATCTCTGCGTAATTACAAATTTGTTTGCCCTACTTAGTTAAAAACATAAACTAGTAATTAGTAAAATTAGACACAACAAACAAATTGATGACAAATATCGGCTTATTAGTGAAATTCGCTTAAGCGGAAATTCTGTAACTGCATGAAAACGCTTTAGAATACTTTTATTTCCATATATTTTTTCTTTTTTTTTCATTGCGATATAAAGCATATTTTATTTTTATAAAAATTAAAAGTATTTATTTAAAAGTTACTGAATCAGTCAGTTAATGAATTTGAATATCAGAGTCGGTTAAAACTTTATTGCTCAGTGGGAAAATTATTCGATTATTTTCTCCTTTTTTAAGAGGTGCGCTGGGCTTCTACAGTACGAAGATGGTCTCAATCCCTTAGCTTAGAGCATAAGAAATGCAGTATCGAAGCAAATATCGTATATGTTACCGACATCATGTGAAATTCAGATATGCTATCGCAAATGTAGGCATTCTGCAGAATGCCTATCAATTCTAGCAAAGTTTTAAATGCACATACTTTATGCTGATCCCACTGGCTTTACCTGTACTTGCTTCGAATTTCAATGCAGTGTGTTTAAGTAGCCGAAGTATGATGTTTTGTTAATGAATTGAAGGCTATGAAGTATAAACTGATAATAAATAACAGAGATTAGAAAATTTTATCAGAAAATTAGTGTCAGAAAATTGCAGTATATAACCTTCTGCGTATTTATTTCAGATGTCTGGAACATGAACCCTATTTTGAAATTCATCCTTAACCCAAGCAAAATCAGTTTTTAGTTTGAGACTTTTTCTGAGTTCCTAAATGCCCTTATATTATTAAATTGAAGCTGATTTGAGTAACTTTTATATATCGGTACGAATTCCAGAGCCAAATGAAGACTTCTTTTATATAGATAATTGATAACTGGCATAAAGCTGTTTTATGCTATGTACAGCGCCAAAAAAATAAATGGGACAGTTCTGTATTTTCGGTTCTACTGGGCCGATTGACAAAATTCAAATTTCGCTTTTTTCATGTGTCGAATGGTTAGGTTAGGTTATTCAATAATGGCAAAGCACACGAGGGCTATCTGCCTAAGGGGAGGGATGCCTTCGTGGAGGACTTTCTAAGGGAAACTGGCTCGTATACACGTTACACGTGGGGAAAACCACGAAAACGCCCATGTAGCCAGCCCGCATGTGTCGAAAGCGCGACTTAGGATATATTATATATATATATATATATATATATATATTATTGTTCTGACATAGATGTTTTGACACAAAATCGGACTTTTTCGGAAATAACGTACCAATCTTTTTCATATTTCGATTTTACAACTCCAATTATGCTTAGATGTTAAATTTTACAATTTCTGATGCGAAATTTATGAAGAAATTTAAAAATTTATCTTGGCGCACTTTTTTCTGTTTGCGCCAAGAATAAACGATTACCTTCGCGAACTTCTTAATTTATAGCAGCCTATTTTCCTTTCCTTTCTTTCATCGTAAAAAAGTCACCGTTTATACTTTCAAATAATTTTAACAAAGTGCGTAAACCTCATTTGGCGTTATTATCGCTCATTATAATATGCGAAACTATAAAAGCGCCAGTATACAAATTCACGCATATCTTAGGAAATTTTAAATAAAAAAACTAATTTTTTGCAGGAACGCTTAGAAATACATCTACTTTAACATTATGGTAAAAATTTTATAGGTAATAATTCAACATTTTTTCGAAAAATCTTATAAAAATTATTTTAAAATACAAATTTTAAAAACAAATCATAAAAAATGGGCGAATTTTATTTGGAATGAACCTAAATTTTGAATTCTGGAGAAATAATCAAGTAAGCTTAATGAAAAAAGAGAGATTAATAAATATATATCAGATACATTTAACATTGTTTATTTAACCTAAAATTTTAAGAGCTATTTTTTTATAAAATACTCCTGCGATTTTTAAAAAGCTTGGAGTTTGGTATAATTTGAATCGTGGAATCGAAATATAGAAACAATGGGCATGTCATTTCAGAAGAAGTCCGATTTTGTAACAAAATATCTATATTAGAACAATGTTATAAATAAATCTAATATATATCCTAAGTCGCGCTTTCGTGACATGAAAAACGCAATTCGTCAATGGGCCCAGTACATGGATCTTATAAGAGATGGGTTTATAAGGTCTA
>KK113660.1:47053-62272 GCA_000611955.2 Stegodyphus mimosarum | reverse complement strand
TAGAGTGTAGTTTAGAGGTAATACAAGACCTCTGTAGATTTATTCGAATGCCATTTACCAAGAAAAAAAAGAAAGAGATTTACTTCAAATATGTTGCATTATAGTATAGTTTAGAAGTTGTCCAGGCTTTTTACTGATAACGTGCGTCAACATACAAAGAATCAAAGGATAGAAAACTGCTTCCCTATACCAGAGAAAGTTTAATGGCTGTGATATAAGAACTATTCTTTTCTTCGCCATAAAGGGAAGATGCGAAGTCTCGACTTTCCTTTCGATGGATTTATGGTTTTATTGAGTAAATACTGCTTCTTAATCTTCCCGTCATAAAAGTGACGCAACTTGTATCTTATTGGACAAATCCGCAGTACAAATGTATGGGATGCTGTCTAACTAATCTTACTTGGAATTCGTAGCTTTGTTCTAATGCCCGACTCTTTTCCCACTTTACTTATTGAGAGACGAAGTACTGAAGAATAGCCATCAGTGTTTCATTCTGCTAAGAATATAAGTGACGTTTCCTTTTGCAGCGTCCATATGAATTCTTTCAACCCACAACAACGAAGAGGAAGGAATTTTGGTTCCTTTTAGGATACGGATTATCTTATATAAATGGGGTCTTTTGGTTATTACTTTTGGTTGGAAATGTATTCAGAGTAATTAAAATTGAAATGGCCCACTTTTCATTGAATTACGGTTTCTTTTAATTCCTTGTGTTGTTCCTGCGATTTATTTTGCGCCAAAGAAAAAGTGTGTTGTGTTTGCAGCTGTTTAAACAATTTCGGAAGAAGAAAATAAATATGATCTAAATGGAAAGAAACAGAGGTTCATTTTTTAGAAGTTTTAATAGCGTAGGCAATGTTCTGAGTTCTCTATGAATAGTAAGGCTCGTTATAAATGGTAAGGCTGTAGAGACATTGGGTTATTTCGAAGCAGGAGACCTGAAAAATGTGCAGTGCTCTCGCTGGAACTCGAACCTCGGACCTCTCGAATACGCGCAGAATGTGCTACCATTACACCACGAAGGCATGCTAAGAAGGCGGGAGAAATACCTTATAAGGCTCGTTATGTTAATATCTTGCTGTAAATGATGAGGTCCGTTATGTTAATACCTTGAAGCTGTAATCTGGATATCTAAAGTGATATCGTTTCTCATCATAGGAAGAGCTAAAAATCCTGAAACGATCTGATCTTACAAACAGCTGTTGCGTAGTCAGAACTCTTCTTGAAAACAATGGGTTTTGAAGATGTTTTATCGTCGGCCTTGTTATACTGCAATTCTCCTAATAAAGAAATAAATTAAATTCCTCTTTTGCAGAATAGACTCGCGTCTTTCAAATAGATATTCATTGTTGCAAGTTCAACGTAACGATCAAAAGAAGATTTAAGAAGTTGAAACTCTTTATCCTGCCTTACATTTCGAAAATCTGTTTCTTGTATGAAAACAGCTTCAGAAAATTCGATTCACTTCCTTCCACTCTCACAACCCATTTGCATTTACAGACAGATGTAAAATCGACAATAAAGTTGTTTGTGCTGTGTACCTTACAATAAAGAAGAATCATTCAATCATTCACTGTGACACACTGAATCCCAAAAATATTGTGTTCCAAGCGGAATTAGCAGCCATTCCATCGGCACTACAAGTAGCAGCAGAATACCACCTGTAAAAATTATATATTAAAGCAGATAGCCAGGCTGCTCTGCTGGCAATTTGAAATCCAACAAGATATATCAAGCACCGTATGTGACATCGGCATGTTCTCAGACTCATCACAAAACATGAAAATTGAAATCTCATGATCATAATGGACATCAAGAGAATAAATCTCACAACAAAGCTTTAAATCGGGAAAGAAAACTAGTAAGTGGGAACAATATTTGGCAATTTATTATGACGGTCTAGTGTTCCCATTTACTTTTACCTCTATCTCTACCTCTCACTATACATACATTGTCCCGTGGTTTTCAGCCATTTTGTATTTAACAAGAAGTACAGTATGTAACTACTGTCTGCTCATTGAATTCCTCAAGCCTAATTAATATAGAGTATGTTATTACACTTGCAAGCTCCGAGAGACTGCAATAGGCCAAGTAATATAGTACTCGGAATGAAAAACGTATCTATGAATATCCTTAAATAAAATAAAAAAGAATAGTTTTTACTTTCGCGCACATGTATATTTGTTCATGAGAAAAAAAATGTACAATTCGCGCAACTTGAAATGTTATTTATATTGATGTATAATGATTGTAAATATCAGGTGTTCGATTTAGGCTGGATAATCTATCAGGACTGAGTATTCTGTGTGTGTTCTTGGAGAACATTGTGAAGTATTTACCAGGGTGTTTCTTCTCAGGTCCTGAACTGGAACAGTGAGCTGATGAAATGTAAGCTTTGTTCTGATGTACTGCTGGGCTGGATAGTAACTGCACGTGAAGGGATTTGAAATCCTCTTTTATTAAATCACTGTTAATTACACACTTCCCAACTCGGGAGAGAAACAGAAAGTAAAAGACCGCACTTGGGTCGAACTTAACAATCAAATAAATTTAACTAAATTAAAATAGAACTTAAATCAAATTTTGCTTCGCAGAGAGATTCGCGGAGATTGGCCTCTACTTAAAAGGGTGCGTAGCAAGATATACTAATACTAACGCACTTCAAATTGTTTTACAATGCAATCACGTAGTAAGCACTATGGCTTATAAATTTAAATTGCCAGCTGGTCAGACGAACGTTGAGCCGAGTGGCCGTGATCTGTATTTAAAGCTCTCTCACATTGAGAGGTTTCTACCTCTGGCTTAAATAGTATTTGGCTGTACTTCAAAATTAGCATAAGCTGAAACCGCGCGCTTCTTCTGACGGGAAGTTGAAGCAGAGAGGGGATAGACAGATTTAAATTAAAATAAAACTTGGTTAGTTTAACTAAAACCTTACAAATCTAGTCCCCTTCTGTCAAATTTGAAGCTCGTTTAATAAAAGAATACCTAAATTAGAACTAAATAAATAGGAATTGCTTTCTATGGTATAATCCATAATTCAGGAGTTATTTCAGGATTTATTTAGAGAAAGCTATTTTCCTTTCCGTTATATATGTAAGGTAATGTGGGTAAAATTATCACAAGGAATATCCATGGCTATTTGAATTCTTGAAACATAAATGAATAAATAAGTAAACAATCATTTTCATTCGAAAATCGTAAAGGCACATTTTTACCTTTTAAGGTTCCTTTCAGTTTCCTGCCACGTTATTAAGTTAAATTACTTTTCGATCAAGCCTTCTTTCATTTCCCTGCCAGTATGTAAATTTCAAGTTCGAGGTTTTCAAATTAGGTAGAAAGAAGGAAATATTTAAAGAATGGTTTTTACAACATGAAATCAGAGCGTGTTCCGCCTGCTTGAAGGCCACGTTACTAACTTTGATTCTCTAGCGATTAGAATTCTACCGTGTTGAGTTATTCTTGCCATTAGGCTTGTTTACGACGACTTCGGTCAGAGTACACTTGCGCCCTAGTTAAACTGTGAAGCAGTTAGGCTCAATTTTCATTAACTTTAATTTATCCATTATCTTTGAATCAAAACCAAAAATGTTCGCTTCTGTAAACACAGGTTGGTGCCATCTGTAAACTTAATTTGGATTAATAAAAGAAAGAAGAAGAAAGGAGAAGACCTTTATATACTTTCCTCGTCTCTGTGGTACTTACAAGACATAGCGATAACTCCCCCTTTGTCTTTTAGAGTTTTGGTCTAATGTATGCTCCCTAAGATGACCAAACACTATAGCCTTCTCCCACACAAATGCGTTTTTATGTTTGAAAATGTGCATAATATTGAAGGTGACTTATAAATAGTATCGGTTAATCTTAGGAGATTAAGGAAGAGAGCTCTTTTAAGTAATACCTCTTTGCACAGCATTTTAATACACCGAATCCAATCTCTAAGCATTCGTCTTACCATTAATGATCATCAATGACAATCAATGACAATGGCCAAATAACGTTTGCCTGAAACAGGAATGCAACCTGTATCATTGCTCTCATCTGGCGAGAATATACTCTCAGATAGCATTTCCAATGTTTAATTGTTTGCTTTTTAAGATTGCGTCTAGCATCCTAATCAGTTTTCTGGATTTTCTGATTAAATAATTGCTTAGATAAAATTTCGAAATACACCAAATCCTTATCAAATTTGACAGTCAGTTCCTGATTAACCGGGATAATACCGGAACGACGTACACGATTAAATCAATATCATGGTTACTTCGAAACCGGTTAAAAAGCATATAAAAAAGGTATAACCCGTACTAAAATTAACAGTAAACCACTATTAAATGTTTATCTGTATTTTCAAGCAGATTAACCTGAATAATAAGTTTATTTGGTTATGTAGTTAGGTCAGTATTCAAAATAAAAAGAACTCATTATAAATAACGGAAATAACTTAGTTCCTTCATTAGAAATGAAACAATTAAGTTGTACTATATTTATAAGAGGATTTCAGAAACTCTTCTAAAACTGTTCGTTAAAACGTTTTGCCTTTTGACAGCGCTTTCCTTTTCTTAGGATATGTGACATATTCTGGATTACATACGGTTGTGCTTAATAAACAATAACCGTACGTAACCCATTTTTGGCTTTGAATCAAAGATAATGGATAAATTAAAGTTAATGAAAATTAAGTTGAGCCTAACGGTTTCACAGTTTAACTGCCAGTCCTACCAAATCAATCCGACAGTCTGTCGCAAGAGACCGACATATCACGTCAATCATGTGGACGAATACTCCACCTGAACCTGAAAATGCATACCTACAGAATGTCTGTTGCTCATGCATTAATGCTCCTCAATGCTTCCTCTTTAACAAGATGCTGTTCACTGAGATAACAATATATGACTTGGATCTTTTCTTTATTTCTGATGAAGCCTGGTTTTACCTGAGTGGTTATATTAATTCACAGAATCACGGGTTCTGGGCAGCGGAGAATCCGCATACCTTCAACCAAACACCATTGCATGATCAGAAGGTTGGATTTGGTGCACAGTGTCTGCAGGCCGTATTATTGCTCTTCTTCCATCAGACGCTGAATTCTGAGAGTTACATTACCACCATTCCATCCACTGAAGAGGAAAAGACCTACAGTTATTTCCAACAGGATGGGGCAACTGCCTATACATGCGACATGCGACGGGGGACGTGGGCACCACCCCTTTACCGTCGGTCAATTAGCGGTGTAGCGCCACGTCCACCAATATCTAGAGTTAAACCTTGAATCTTTCAAAAGAGCAATTACATGGCCATACAAGGGCTGTTTATATTTAGTATTACATTCATGTTTGCTGGTTAACATATTCTATGGATAACATGATTTACAGAGTTACATACTGACTTTACCTCTCATTTCCGACATACAATGCATATGCATTACCTGAATTAAACTTAAATTGCGTGGGCCGCACCTTGTATCCCATTTACACAATTTCACGCCTGACAGAGTTGTTAAAAGAGGTCATTCTGGTCTAGGCCTTAGCTGGCGACCCAGGTCATCTGACTTATCAGTGTGCAATTACTTTTTTATGGGGAACCCTCAAGTCTAAGATGCACCGTAATAACCTTCATAGTCTTCAAGAACTGCAGCAGAGCATTTCGGATGAGATTGCAGCAATTCTTGCAGTTCCGCATTGATCTTCTTCCAGCAACTTGCTGACCAGACTCCGAAAGTGCCAAGTAACAAATAGTGGTCAGCTTCAATATCTGTTATAGTCAACTTAGTACTGTATTTCCTTTCCTTTTCTGTGTTTCTTTTTAACTTGGAACTCTGTTCCTTGCGGCCAGTTTTATTTGCCCATCCTGTAGAAACTATGACTTTTTCAGGATATGTTTACAAATATTTCAGTCCTTATTTCTGATTTTCTGATTTATGCTACATATCTGGGGTAGGAGAATCTAAATTCATATCTGGGGTAGGAGATTCTAAACTTTATTTAATAAATATACAGGGTGACCCAAAATAAACCAACCCCCAACGTAAATGAAGAACACCTGAAATGTAAGGCGATATTATACAAGTTGGTCCATGGTAAACGAACCCACTCACAGCAAACGCTGCTTGAAAGCAGTGCACTAAGTTTTCATCTCTGACAGGACTGCCTTGAAAGAGTTATGACCTCTACCACCACCTAATTCCCATTCCAGTTGTTACTTTTATTTGTGAGGCAACACGAAGGGTAAGGTTTTCCAAACAATCTAGGAACTCTAGATACACTGGAAGAGAATATACAAAACGCCATCAACCTGACGAGTTATAGCAAATCGCACTGAATGGGATTCTTCAGATCAAACTCTACCTGGACCATGACGCCATGGTTATTAGCAGAGAAGCTGAGAGACTACAGACCGTCATTTCAGTTTATAAATAAAATACAGCTACAAAACCTTTGGTTTACATAAAAATCACAACTCACCTTCCCCTCCCGAAATTAAATCCTAGCTACACAGTCATGCATGACGGTAATCATATCTAGCAATATCTGCAAAGACGAAATAATTCATGTAAACAGGCTTTTAGTTTTCATCTGTTTGCATAATATCATCAGGCAGTTCATGTGCTCTTCATTTATTTCGGGTTTAATTTATTTTGGGTCACATTGCATTATTAATGATGAACACAATTGATTTCGCCATTCAATTTGTTTTGTTTTCTTGTATGTTGTTTTATATTAATTCTTGCCTGTAGTATCTGTTTCTTTCTTTCAGCCTTCGCAGAACGCAAATCAGCACAGTTTTAAATAGCGAGCGAAGTTTTAATTTAGGAGAAGCACATGGCAACACCTAATATAAATTATTAGCCTCGGAAGACGAGCCGTCTACATAACCGCCCAGTGTGTGTGGTGAAGGAACTTTGTATCTCTTAAAGTGTAATTTAGAATTCCTTTTAGTAGGAAATGAATTATTTAAGTGAAGGTTTAGTCACGTGTTTTTCTGCTTAAAATACAAATCTGATCAGCAAGCAGAAGTTGTTAGTATTTGGTAATTTTTTGTTTTTCGTTAGATCAAAGAAGATTAAACAAGTTTAGTTAGATAGTTATTTAAATTTAGCATTACATACTTCTTTTTTGAAGTTGAATTCTTTCAACTACTTTACTACTCTTTATTTCGGTACTGTATTTCTAAAGCTGGCAGCTTAATTTCAGTGCTACAGTTGACTCGAATTCCTTCTTCTGTTTATCTTTTTCCTCACATCATATATTGTAAATCTGCTGAATAAAAAATGATTTTGATTTCTTTCTCCGTTCTTGCTTTTGTACTCTCTTGAGGGAATTCTTCAAATCAATAAACCAAAGTGAATAAATGGACTGTTTTATGTTCTACGTCATTTATATTTGTTCTTTACAGTCTGTTCCTAGACAAGATCTAAGTTATTTGAAAGTTGTTGAAACTTATAAAGATTAATAACTTTCTTCTTACCATTTAAACAACATTCTTCCATTAAAGCAATTGCAATATCTTTGTTAGCTTCTTTCCTCTTTCTGTTATTTTCTAATCTGCCGTAACTGCAGCTTTCATATTATTTTGAGCTGAGTAAGTTCAAATATTCTTTGCTATGTTGTTTAATAGCGCTAAAACAGAGCTTTAAATTTTCGTATTAGAAAACACAAATCTTTTCTCTGAAATGAAACATTTTTATTACAAAAAACGCTCGTCAACAGTTACCGAAATGCAATCGTTTCTTCCAGCCACGGTAACGTCTTTTACAAGAGGGGGGGGGGCATATTTCAGAAATACGGGAGTTCAACTATAATAATAATTGCTAAATAAATCTTAAATATAAAAATAAATATACAATCTATATATATATAAAGAAGAAATTCTGTGTGTTTGGTTGTCCTTTAATAACTGAGTCACTACTAGCTGTATCGTCATCAAACTGACGATAGTCATCAAACTGACGATGATCAAAATGACGATAGCTGTATCGTCATCAAACTTTCTACAATTCTTTTCAAGGTCCTGGAAAATGTCGACGTCCACTTTATTCTTAAGAAATAGTAACTAAAATCAGAGATATTAATTAAAATCTCGGAAAACAGTAATTTTCACCCTCATTTTTCCGAGTGGCAACCGTCTCGCAAGCTGGAGATGAAAATCTACTTTATTTCGAATGTTGTTGCCACTGCTTGCTTTCAAATCCTAGAGTTTGTTAATAAAAACTTCTAAGTTTTGCCATGAAATAAAAATAGCATTGCCAAACATTAAATACATTATTTCCGATTCCAAAAATTCGTGGGAAGCCATTTCGGCTATTCCCATGTTCGTACGACTTTAATCCACCGAAATATTAATTAAAAACTCTGAAAGCGACTAATTTTCGCACTCATTTTTCCGAGTGGCAACAGTGTCGCGCGTTGGAGATAAAAATACTTTATTTTGAAAAGTGTTGCTACTGCTCGCTTTCAAACCGTAGAGCTTGCTAATTAAAAATTTGTAACTTTTACAAAATGTATATATTGTCAGGACTTAGTGTTCTGTGCATACTCTTTGCAAACATGGTGAATTACTTACAAGGTTCTTATCCTCAAATTCTAAGTCCTGAACTGGAACAGGGAGCGGAAGGTACGCTATGTTCTGATGTAACTGCTGGGCTGGATAATAACTGCACGTGAAGGGATTTGAAATCCTTCTTTTATTCAATCACTATTAAATACAAACCTCCCAATTCGGGAGAGATACAGAACGTAACAGACCACACTTTGGTCGAACTTAACAATCAAATAAATTTAAATAAATTAAAATAGAACTTAAATTAAACTTTGCTTCGCAGAGCAATTCGCGGAAGTTGGCCTCTACCGAAAAGGGTGCGTAGCAAGATATACTAAATACTACCGCACTTTAATTTATTTTACAAAGCAATCACGTAGTAAGCACTATGGCTTATAAATTTAAACTGCTAGCTGGTCAGGCGAAAGTTGAGCAGCGTGACCGTGATCTGAGGCAAAGCTCTCACACACCGAGAGGTTTCTACCTCTGCTTAAATAGTGCATGGCTGAACTTCAAAAATTAGCATAAGCTAAAAACGCGCGCTTCTTCTGACAGGAAGTTGAAGCAGAGAGGAGATAGAAAAGATTTAAATTAAAATAAACTTGGTTAGTTTAACTAAAACCTTACAATATATAAAGAAGAATGTCTGTTTGTGTGTTTGTTTGTTCGCGTTATTGATTTCTGATCAATTATGATAAATATTTTGCCAACAGACTAAAATTGAATATACGTGAAATTTTGGATGGAACTTGAGCTTTTACGACCATTTCATTAGAAAGACGTAAATCATTAAAAACTGCTCCTCATTATTGCTGGTATAATCAAAGAGAATTAGCTGATTTTTCTATCGTATGTTATGTGGGTTTCATATCGCATCAGACTGAAAAATGTTTGACTATGAATCGTATTTTTTGCATCGCTAGTAGAGAAAGATTACAGCGGTATCGTTCTCTCTGTTGTTAGATGCATTACTCTCAATCGAGTACTTCTACTAGTAATAAAAATAGCTATATAATTACATAAAAATAGAGTTGATTTATATGGATTGTAGGAGCAGCAATGTTCTAACGATTTGATAGGTTATTGCGAAAATGTTTATAGAAAGCATGTTGCTATAGCACCTTGTTCATAAATGTTGCTAGTTAAGCAAGGAAACTGAAACCTGGTGCTGTTGTGCAACTAAAAAAGTTATTGACATACAATAATCAGCTGAAACGAAATTATTTTTCTGAATACCAAATGCTGCAGAAAATATTCTCTTTATCTTTTCTTTATTTTTTAACATAGTGTTATGTAGATGTTTGCTGCCCATCCGGTATAGTGGCTAGCATCGCTGCCTGACGTGCTGAAGGGCCCGGGTTCGAATCCCGGAGAAGGCATGGATATTTGTAAATGTATAGTGTCGGTGCGGCATGACGGCACTTTAAATATGCGGCGAGCCGAAAGTCCTCTGGTGTGGTTTGATGGAAGGAGAGAGGGGACCCGCCCCCCTCGGGGAGCTCTCTATCAAAATTGGGGGCAGAGCTGAGCCAAATAACACTCTCACCTGTATGGTGCTCAAGGCCTGTTGCCAACATCAGGCGTAATCTTGCACTCCTTGCCACGAGGATTTCGGGGACTTGGGCTGACTATACGTCAGTCAAGTGAGCATAAGCAACAACAATAACAACATGCAGATTTTTCTAAGGTTCAGTTTTGTCACAAGTTTATTTGTACATTTCGTATAATTGTTAAAATGGCGAAGATAAAATAAGAGCTTTTGTAAAAATTATTCATTACATTGTTTGTTGTTCAAATACGTTAAATTTAGAATTTGGATACATAGACGAAGAGCACTTAAAAAATGCTTCGCGGGCAAATATGCTCCTTTGATATCTTTAAATGAAAAGGTATTTAAGACTGGTCACCCTCTTCGGCAGCTCTTCAGCGCACAAACAAATCGAATCTTCATAAACTTGCTTTTGAACAATTATGAATTAAAGTTTTAATCAGCAAATGATTAATTTATTTTGCTGCTTTAAATAATTTCCTTTGGTATTCATATTTATGCACATATATCTACATGCAACTCTATCTGTCAAATTTTGGACAAACTTTAAAAAAATCCTATAAAAATAACTAATGGACAGCGTGGGTGCTATTTGTTGCTAAGCATTTATAGCAAAAACAGCTTTTGTTCATAAAGTACATTTTAGTTCAAATTGTCACCGGTAGATGGGGCTGTTACTCTAATAATAGAGTTAAGATAATAATAGAATGAGAAAGGTTTCAGATTATGCATAATTCCGTCATTCGCATTTGTAAACATATTATAATACTACTAACAATTTAACAGCTCATCGTAAGCTCTCAAATGTAGACCTTGTTTTAAGGAAATTACAATGGCATATTTTTGCTGTATTAACATTAAATTACCATCTATTGATGAACATTTGAATTAAAATGTGTCTTGCCCCGCAAAAATATTTTTGTGCAATAAGTTTTTAGGATACTTACGTATTATCGCTTACCTTGGGGTACTTTGGCGAATTTTACGGAAGGAAAAAACAGTTACTTTTATTGTAAAAATTTATACTTTACATACATACATGTCCTACGTTTAAACTATATATTTATTCCAAAAGACAATCAGTAAATCTAGTGTAGTGGAAAATTCCTAGCAATTGCTTTGAGAAAAAACTCAAGGCATTGTTTATTTAGTAATTTTGCTGCAAAGTAATGTATTCTTGCAGACATTTCACTTATGTTCATTCCATTACGAGAAAATCCCACAAGGATAAATTTTAAAGCCAAGTTTAAGACAAAATATAATCATCATTTTTCTACAACAGCCATAGGAATTCGGAGTAGAAGAAAAAAAAAGCATACTACAATGGTGACACTGGTAATTGATTATTTGTCACACGCGTGAAAGCCTGAATAATTTTTACGCATATGGTTACCACAGTTAGATATATTTTGAAGCTTTGGCGTTTATAAGGTGGTTTGCGATAATACGTAAATACCGTTTTCCAGAAGCAATCCAAACTCCCATACCGATTGTTAATTTTATGTGATATCTTAAAGTACGTATTTTCAAATTTAAGGGATACCCTCTAACTTTTATAATCGTAATCGCAAGAATGAATTTTAATTATTGGTTGAAAAAATGATATAAAAATGCAAGTTCATAAGCTAAATAATATCCGGTGTCTTAAAGTTTTTTTTTTTTTTTTTTTTTTTTTTTTTGTAAATCTCGCCCAATAACTGTTGTCACTGTCATTTTTCACAGACTTTGCCAAACGGAGCTCTGTTGCTTTGGAAATAACATCCGACACAGAAAACATTTTACGGCAGTCATTTTTCAAGAAATGGTAGACAAATTACATTTCCTAACTACAGAAAAGGTTTATTGATTTTCATCGCTTCCTTTCTCACAACCCAGACGGATGACACGCATTAGCATAAAATTAATTAATCTACGCATTAGGCTCTGTAGCAGATAAGCGCATCTGCAGCTTTTGTGCCATTACTTTCTATTGGAATCTATATTATGTCCATCAAAAAATTTTCACCCAGATAAAAGGAAGGTTATATATTAATGCAGAATAATTTTTTATCTCAGTGAAACATTATTGATGGAACAAGGAGATATTTATTAATTTCTTATGGTAGAGTACAACATATGTAAAAAATGGAAATAAAACCTTGCATTAATTTTAATACAAAATGGCATGCAATGAAACTTAAGTCTGGTTCTTTGACATCTAATTTAAAATATGAAATGTATTACCAGCCTGATTCCTAAAGGAATTTATTTAAATGCGAAATTCCATTATGATGGACTTGGAAAGATTTTTAAGGAAACTGTAAGAATTTTAAGAGATGGTCATATGATGAATAACGTCACGTGACCATCTCTTAAAAATCTTCCAGTTTGCGGGCTGCCATAGCTATTGCAAAAAAATTTAAATAGCTTTTACTATACTGCATTGCTAACTAAAATGCCTTTAGAAATTATATAATATCAATTATTTGTTGTTGGACTCTTAGTATTTGAACCTCGGTACGATTCCAGACGAACGGGCTGACGGCATGGGCGTTTTCGTGGTATTCTCCATGTTTAACGTGAATACGAGCCAGTTTCTCTTGAAATGCCCTCCACGAAAACATTCCTTCATTTAGGCAGATAGCACATATGTGCTTTGTCATAGTCAAATTTTAAAAAAATAAATAAATTCATAAAAAGGATTAATTATTATACGTCCTACATACAGGTTGGCAGCAGCTCCTTATTTTACCATATAAAACTTCTATAAGACCAGTGTAAGACTTCCCTTTCTAAAAAATAGTAATGTTCTTGTGGTAGTAAGAAATTACGTTTCGTTTAAACAAAAATTAACTTTTTGCATAACATGAGTAATACATATTACATTATAAGTTGTTTTCGCAATGCATTGATAAAAAATGTTGTAAGTGGTGTACACCTTAAAGTAAATTGTAAAGAAGAGCTATTGTTGTACATAACGAAAACGTTTCCTTGTAAATAACATATAAATATTGCAATTCTAATTTAAATAAAGTTATTTTTCCACGGGCATTAAAAGTAATAAAAGATAATTCCAAATAAAAATTTTATGGTAGAACTTTTAAGTTTTGAATATAGTTATTGTGATTTATGAAAAGAGTTGAGAATAAAGGTTTCAAAGTTATACATTTTCTAGTATTAATCTTAAATGTTCCTGACATAGCTCCAGACTTTCCTGAATGATTTTAAAACAGCATATAGTAATATTGTATATTATATAAGTCATAGCCTTTTTAATCTACTTTTAATTACTTTTATTTTGAATTTATATTCTAACTAATAGCAGCTTTTAGCGCTAATTTAGTAACAGCCTACTCTCTATGTATTATCTCCAAGACACTTTCAAATTTTAATTTTTTTTTCCATTCATGGTTTTAAATTGAATTTCTGTTCCTCGAAGATGGTTACATTACTTATTTTGTGTTATTTTGGAAACTAAATGTTATAACGGATGCTGGTAAAATTATACCAAATTATTAAGTATCATGATTTGAAATCGTCAAGATTATTATCTGTGCTATTATTTAGTCTTTTCTTTCCGGAAGCTCTACTGTAATTTACACTCGTGCTCAAACAATAAGTAAGAAAAGCGAAAAGAAGAGGTATGAATGTAAAAAGTGGAAATAAAACATACAATTTACATATGATATAGAGTGCATCATCAAATGCAAATAGACAACCGAAATTAGCATAAAATACAATCCCGCAGTCACCTTACAATGACTTTAGAAGTGGAATGCGGACCTATGCGTCAAATTGCAAGTACATATGGTTCCTTGTAATCCGAGGTAGCCATAGCGGAAAGCATGAGCCAAAGGTGAAAGGCTGTTGGCTTGTTACAAGTTGGTGTAAGATAATCTGCTGTTGCGAGAGAGTAGAATGTGCATCGTAGTATCATGAATGTACCAAAGGGATAAAAATCCCTGTAGAAGACGTGGGTCTGGATGCCGGAGGATTACCACAACGATAGCCGATGGATTCCTGTTGCTAAGTGCAAGATGCCGTAGATCACTAACAGCATCACAGCTCGCGTCGCATTTCTCTGCTGCTGTAGAACGACTCATGTACCGCCAAATTACGTCGTGTTGACCACACGAAGGTGCACTGTACGCCCGACAATTTGTGGATTGTGTTCCTTTGTCTCCATCGCATGTCAGACCGTGGCTGAATTGGGCCCATGAACGTCTCAGTTGGGCACCAGAGCCGTGGAGCCATGTGCTCTTTACAGATAAGTCTCTATTTAACATACAGAATGATTCTCGAAGAGCAATAATATAGCGAGAGTCAGGGACATGCTATCGGGCGCAAAACATCGTCGAAAGAGACTATTACAGAGGAGGAGCTTACTTGTATGGGCTGGAATAGCAACGAATGACCGCACCGACCTCTACGTGATTCCCGTTGGTAACGTCACAGTCGTCCGATATCGTGACAAATTTCTATGCCGTCTTGTATTGCTGCAATGGGTACCGATGCGATATTTATGGAAAATAACGTCTGCCTGCATAGAGATTTAGCAGTGCGGAGTTATCTGCAGAGTGAAACCATTCCACATCTGCCGTGACCTGCTAGATCACTGGACCTGAATCCCATAGATCATGTTTCGGACATGTTGTGACGTTGCACAGTAGGTCGCATTGTGCGTTTCTATGTTTCCATTGCACATTCTTCAGAAATATTTGGCCTTTACTTGTGTGATAGTCGTAATACATGTGCATTTGTGTATCTTTGGTTTATCTTTATTGTTTGCTATGTATCTAGTAATATCCCACCAACCTCTTGAAGCAGGTTCACGCATTATCTATTAAATAGTTTTTGTTCTGTTTCGTGTTTTGCTCTTGTTGGTTATTTTTTAGCAGGAGTATAATAATATATACTCAAAAAACGTAATAATTAATTAAATTTCCATACTTGAAATGCATTTAACTAGATTTTAATTTTGCTTTTTTTAAACAATTTAATATACTTAAATGAGCAACAATTACATTATATTTTCTAAAGGAATAACAAAGTTTAGTCTGAAGTATTTGCACAAAGGTTCAGTGAGTTACATAAATTTCTTTAAGACAATAATAATAAAGACAGTAGATAAATAAAATGGACAGTTCCAAACAAAG
>KK113660.1:25531-46987 GCA_000611955.2 Stegodyphus mimosarum | reverse complement strand
AAAAAACGATTTCATGGTTATATAAAGATTTAATAAAAGAAAATAAGGGAATAGAATATGCTTACCCCAAAGTATAACAGAGTCATAGTTTATTAGTTTATAATTATAAATTACAGCTAATGTTTTCAGAATAATTATACATAGATTCACAAAAATTTCTGTTTAAATGGAGAAATTACTAATAAAGATATATTTTTGCACCAGATTTCATTAATTCAAGAAAAATAAGAATAACATTCTAATCTTAATATTTAAATTTCCTTAAAGAGATAAGTTTCCCAAAAGGGACTTCATTAAGAGTTTTACCAAAATTTTACTTCCTAAATGTCACCGACATAATCGCCCAGAATGCAAACGACTTAACAGAAACACAGAATAAAAATTCCACAAGCTATTCTTCCCCTCCTGGTGAATTATATTTAAAATGAGGGTTTAGGAACTAAAGGTCGATTTTTAATCGATGCGGTTAATATTTTAAGGCATCTACGTTTAAATGTGCAGTTAAACTATCAAATCCTCTGAAACCTGTATTTTATCCTCAGGTGATCAGGGCAAAATTTACCAATGGGAAAGAGAATTTATCCAGTCTTCGAATATATACTAACATTTTCCGAACGGATTGCTCTTCAGAACAGAAAAGACGGCTCTTTACTTCACAACTATGAGTTCCAAATCTTCGCTAGCTTTGAGTGCGTTGTTAATTTGTATAACCTTCTGATTTGAACAAACATTAGCAACAGATATCAAAAGAATGACAGGATAATGTTTAAATTAATCTTAACTGTCACATCTGGGCTTCTCTGTCACAGTTGGCTTAAGTAACTATACTTTATTATTTCTGAGAAACTAATACAAAGATTTTGCTAAATGTTCTAGCTGTTTAATGTTATGTCACTTTGGTATAAGAAGCTACCAATCACAGCGAAGAAATACAAACCGGCATTCCATCGACGATTTTACTCAGTCAGCTACGCTTTTAGGGATGCTCAACTTTACCTCCACTGACTGGCTATGGCTTAAAACCTGTCACATGGCTTCGGACGGCATTAAGGACTTTTACGCCTTAGGAGTAAGACAACAAAACGGCTAGACCATCATGTGAATGCCCATTTTAATAATTGTCACAGTATCATAAACAAAAAGCTCCTTTCTGGAATCTGTTTAAATTTTCGATACCCTCGCTGTCATTCGAGTTCCGGAATTCCCGATTGCTAGCCAAAGGTGCTTCCATTCACATTACTAAGGCACGCGGTAAGGAAAGAGAAAACTCCTTACATGTTAAAGAATTTCGATAATATTTGCTTAAAATTTGAATTTCATCACCGTCTGTAAAGGTTCCAAATTTATTCTATGCGAAAGGATATATTTAATTTATCAAAAAAATCAACATGCAGAAAACGGTTAAAAATAAATACTGTAAATCAATGTTATCAAACTGTTTTAAGACAGCACTCCCTCGATCAAGATTAAAAGTATAATCCTGTGCCTCCGTTATAAAATATACGCAGAAAGCAGGTTTTATAATTATACATTTCGACAATGTTTTTAAACAATTACACACAATCATTAATCTTTTAAATATACTTCTCAAGTTCTCTTTTAAGTACTTTCCTCAGGTTAATCAAATTTATTACTCTTTCGTCGGTCATATCCATCTAGTCTTTCCTCCATTCAGCAGATGTTAATTCTCTTGACCAGAACCGGACTGCAGTCATGGGATGCAGTCATGAATGAATTGGAGTACAGTCATACACATGATTCTACAAGATCTCATTATTTTCAAGTACAAGAAAAGATACAGCAATAAGAGTTAATTTATATCCTTTTTCATAAAAACAAACAGCAGTGGCTTATTAAGAATCAATAGAGGTTACACCAAAGGAAAGCACAGATATTATGACTGTGTTGTGACGTCACACTTATCTGTAATTGGCGTGACATCATGCTACTTGCAGACAATTTCACTGTCAATGAAAAAATACATACTCCTTCCCTATGAAACAACACATCTCTAAATATAATGGTAGATTTTTAATTTCTGAATCCTTTACGCTATAGGATAACATACGCTAAAGATTTTTCTACAAAAAGATATATGTACACTGCACAAAAAAGAAAAAAAGAGGGGACAGTTCTATATCTTCCGTTGTACTGGGCCGATTGACGAAATGCCATTTGCGTTCTTCATACCGCGAAAGCGCAACTTAGAATATGTATTAGATTTATTTATACATAGCATTGTTATAATATATGTATTCTGATAAAAAAATCGGGCTTTTTCTGAAATGACAGGCAAATGTTATCCATATTTCGATTCTATGACGCAGATTATGCCAGACTGCCAAGTTTTGTAAAACTCGCACGAGTAGTTTTTGAAAAATTAGCTCCCAAAAGCTTAGCTCCTCAATGTTTATTGAATTTGGTATATATTTATTAACATCTCTTTTTTATTAAACACAGTTGATTCCTCCTTTCATATCTCGAAATTTAGGTTCATTCCAAATAAAATTCGAACACATTTTACGATTTATTTTTAAAATTTGTATTTTAAAATACTTTTATACTTTTTTCGGAAAACATTTTGAATAACCTGTAAAATATTTACCATCATGTTAAAGTAGATGTATTTATTTCTAAGCATGCCTGAAAAAAATTAAAGTTTTTTATTCAAAATTTCCTAACATATAAGTGAATTTACATTTTGACGCGTTTTGAAATTTGGCGTATTTATTATAAGAGATAGTAACGAAAATATAGCTTGCAAACTTTGTTAAAATTATTTGAAACAATGAACGATGGACTTTTTTTCCCCTCGTGCATCAGTGGAAAAAGCGGAAAGTAAGTAGGTTACTATAAATTAAGAATTTCGCCAAGTGAATTATTCTCGGCGCAAACTCAAAAAAAATTCGCCAAGAGAAATTTTTAAGTTTCTCCATAAATTTCACATCAAAAATTACAAAATTTAACATTTAGATATAATTTAGGTCGTAGAATCGGAATATGAAAACAAATGGTATGTTATTTTAGAAAAGTCCGATTTTGTGTCAAAATACTTATGTTAGAACAATGCTATATATAAATCTAATATATAGCTTAAGTCGCGCTTTAGAGACATAAAAAACGCGATTTGAATTTGGTTAATCGGCATAGTAGAACGGAAGATATAAAACTGTCCCCCCCTTTTTTTCTGTGTACATTCCTTATTGGTTTTCCATTAAATTAAATTTAATTTCTTTAATTCTTTTAAAACAAAGTACTTTTAAAATCTATGTTGCGTTACAAAGCGGTGCATACTCTTATGAATTTTTAGACGTGTAAAAAAATCGTAGAGAAATCGTATGTAAATTATAATATCTCTTGTATAATGTAATATGAAAGGTATTCTGCATAATCTTTACGTATTAAATTACCAGTCATATCAGACAATCGTGACTCCTTTATTATGCACCATATAGCAACTCCCTTCTTTTTCCAATAATATCATTTAAACAAATCTGGCAAGCAAATAAAATATGCAGAAAAGATGAATTGAAAACTGAATATTATATAAGCTTAGTATTTCGCAATAACAAGATGTTAAAAGAGCAATTTCATAAACAACTAGAATAAAAATCGCGATTAAAACATAGCTCTAAGTATACTTTTTGGACAAATCAGAAGAAACAAAGGAAAAAAACTAGAAGATACAGAATTTGAATGGAATAATATCGAATATATATGTAGAATGTGATTTCTTTTTATACTCGATAGAGGTACAATACCCAGGTTACTTGATAGAAAACAGCGCAGACGATTTATTATGATTTTTGTGCCACAAAACAATTCAAATTCTTTGACAATGAATTCTATGTTAATATTATCATAATTTAAATCAGGAAATTTTTTGCAACTCTGAATGCAAAATCGGTATATTTTAATTAAAATCCAAATAGTTTTAATAAAAAACCAAACAAAAGTATCACTACAAAAAGCATCGTGGGGGGGGTAACGTTAAAACACTTTTCATGCTTGATTTAAAAAAGAAGAAACAAAACTACGCACTTTTAAACTACTGTCGCACAAAAACATGGCATAAAAAAACAGAAAATAATCTATCAAATATCCAGAAGTATGCTTTTTATACATTTAAAGATTTAAGCCATCTACAAAAATACTTTTTATTTTTCCTACCGTATTATTTTATGTGAAGATATTTCGAAATTTCGAAGTTCAATTTTTGCTTTATTTTTATTACTATATTTTATAGGATGAAGTTTTTCCTTAGCATTGTTTTCTCCATGATGATACTATTGGAAATATTTCCGCAGTGAACTTTCTGGAAGACGCCGGTTAAATTGTGCAATAAGATGAAGGAGCTTGTATTAGTGCAAAATAATGAACAGCTAAGCAGTCAAGCAAATCTTTGACTTCAGGCATTCACTTCAGTACAATCGGTTTAAAGAGTAAAAATTAGGTAAAAGAATGTATGCTATTTGAAATTAGCTTAAAATGCCATTATATTAGGAACAGTAGTAGAGCCAAACAAATGTTTTTCATGAATTATTAAGTAACACATATACTAGAAATATTTAAAATTACTAAATACATAGTATGAAAAAAGTTGTAAATTTACATAAATGCTGTTAGAGTTTGTAGATACATTAAGATCTTTTTTAAGGAAACGTGAAGAAATGTGCAATGCCCTAGCCGAGACTCAAACCTAGACCTCTCGAATACGCGCCGAGTGTGGTACTGATACACCATGAAGGCATGCAGAAAGGAGGAAGAAAACACCTATATACTCCCCCTTTTTAAAGGACGAATGGGGGTTAGACGACCCACTCGCCAAATCCTGGTGGTGAGGAATCATCATCCACCAACTTTTATTTCTGGCGCCACTGTAGAGATGTTAGATTTTTTTAGGAAGGAGACGTAAAGAATATGCTGTGCCCTCACCGGGACTCGAACCTGAACCTCTCGAATACGCGCGGAGAGTGCTACCGTTACACCATGAAGGCATGCAGAAAGCAGGAAGAAGTTAATAAATACAAATGTTGACAATATTATTTGCAAGGTTTTAGTTTAAACTAACAAAGTTTTATTTTAATTTGCCTTTTTCTATCTGTTCTTATTTCAACTTCCCGTTAGAATAAGCGCGCGCTTCAGCTTTATGCTAATTTGAAAGGGAGCCAAGTTTCTATTTAAGCGAGAGGTAGGAACCTCTCAGTGTGAGAGAGCTTTTAGTCTCAGACCACTGCTACTCTGTTCGACGTTCGCCTGAGCAGCTAGTATTTAAATTCTAAGCCGTAGAGCTGTTACGCTATTACTTATTGAAGTAAATCTAAGAGCGTTAGTATTAGTTAAATCTTGCTACGCACCATTTAGCACAGAGGCCAAGCTCGCGTTTTTAGCTCTGTGAGCAATACCTACTTAATTTCTAATTAGCTTTAGTTTAAATTATTTGATTGTTCAGTTTAGACCCAAGTGCGGTCATTATTTCCTGTATCCCTCCCGAGTTGGGAAGTGGCTGTATATAATTGTGATTTAATAAAAGAGGATTTTAAATCCTTCTTAAGTGTAGTTCTTCCACCGCTTAACCACAGTTTTCTACCACAGAACATAGCTGCATTCAGCTCCCTGTTCAAGATCAGGACTTAAAGTATTTCACGAATATGTTTGCCAAGAGTATGCACCGAACGCTCAGTCTTGACATATTGCAAAGTATTATTCTGTTGAAAACAGAGTTTACAATATTATTCTTTTGAAATATTACAATGACACTATTATTCTATTGAAAATAGAATTTATAAAGAATGTAAAAATGAAATCCCACTCATCTTTATAAATGCATTAACTTTAGTAGTCAATTAATTAATACTTAATATTTTCTGCTGATATGCTATAGAAAAAACTTTCTGATTCGATAAGTTATGTTAATTTAACTTAAAGTAAATTTATTTAAAATCAGCTTAGTCCAAACTATAAAGCTCCAGAATCCAAAAATTCACCATATGCTGAAGCATGTTTTTCATTCAAAACCTATCGACTTTTGCGTGCAATCAATAATAACAATCGCATATTGAAAATGGGATTCCCAAGCTAAATCTTTATTTAAAAAATTCAATATATACACGAAGCTGAAGAAAAGATGCATAGTATGAAAAAACAATTTCAATTAAAAGTGCAATGATTGAATAGGAATTTCAGAAAACAAGTCTTAAGAAAACGTTTCTTCCAATTCCCTTTTCCGTGTACTTCATGTTTGCCCGTCTCAGTTTGCTCTTACTTAAGAGTTTAATTCTTTTAAAAGCTGTTAAGTACTGATAAAAGTTTACCTTCTTTAGTTATTGATAGAACTTTTATAATATTTTCCTATTTTTACCACAAAAAATTATATTCCTTAATCTAAAAATTTCCTAATTAAAAAAATTTCAATGCAAAAAATTACATTATAATACCTTCAAGAATTTATCATTGAAATTTAAAATCTCCAACAATATTTAAAAATTCATATAATTTTTAATTCTGTAACTAAGGTCACAATATGAAATCTGAAATCGAGTGAATTTGTGCGTGCTTTTTACCGTTCTACTGATTCTCTAAGAGTTCAAATATGGTAGAATATATATTAATAAACTACATAAAAACAAGATTTATGATTTTTCGCAGTATAGCATACATTTAGTTTGGTTTGGTTTATGTGGTTACGGCAAAGCCTCGAGGGCTATCTACCTAAGGTGAGGGATGCCTTCGTGGAGGAGGACTTTTTAAGGGAAACTGGCTCGTATACATGTGACACATGGGAAAACCACTAAAATGCTCATGCAGCCAGCCCGTCCGCGGGATTCGAACAGAACTACCAGTGTTCAGCGACTCTACCGCTCGGCCGTTGGCGGGCTATAGCACATATATTATTTACCTGAAAGAAATTTAAATTATTTAATAAAGCAGCCACAAGTAGTCATTGATTAGTTTTTTATCGTTCCTTCAAATTATCTTCGACTAAAATTACTAAAATATTTTTCTAAATTAATACATCAGATCTCATGGAAACATTTTCCCTTCATCAAGATACGCTAATTTTACTTAATGGTTATAAATAAAATTTCTGTACAACTCATATACACTCTTAGACAAAACAAACGACGCACCACGACCCTCCTAGAAGATATAAAGCAAACTGGACACAAATTGAAATGCACACAGGTTTCGACGGAAAATGCAAAGTTTTACATTTTGACTGCCAACGAATGAACGGTTGTCGCTATAGCGCATCTGATATGTGCAACTGGCAGGATATTTAAGAGGAGAAATTACGATTCAAGGTCATAAATTCTTCACGAATTTCATTCTGTATAGTCTGGTAGACAGTAACTATGCCTCGCATACAGGTGCGCGAACGATGTGCGCGGATGTCAGAATTTGAGAGAGGTCGTGTAGTTGGGTTCAAAGAAGAAGGTTGGTCTTATCGGCGAATAGCTCGACATTTGAGCAGAAGAGATGCCACTATTAGACGATGTTGGCAGGAATGGGTGAACCACGGCCGCACACAGCGTCAAGAAGGAAGCGGTAGGCCTAGAGAAAGGACAGAACGTGAAGATCGAGCAATCGACAGAGCATCATTATCATCGATTGTATGTGCAATTAGTGCTTCAATGACCGCCCCGCTTTGAACTGAGCCCCGACGACCATTACTGTCTTTCGGCAGCTAGGCCAACAACCAGGAGTGATAGTCTGGGGGTTCCATTTCATTTCATAGTAGGACCCCTTTGGTTGTAATCCGACGCAAAATTATAGCACAGCGGTACGTCGACGAAGTTCTAAGGCCCGTTGTGTTGCCCTTCATGTCACGCCACCCTGGACTTACATTTCAGCAAGATAATGCCCTCCCCCACACTGCACATGTTTCTACTGCTTGCCTTAGCGCTTGCCGAACATTACCTTGGCCAACAAGGTCGCCGGATTTCTCTCCTATTGAGCACGTTTGAAGCATTATGGGCAGGGCCCTCCAACCAGCTCGGTATCTTGACGATCTACCGCGCCAGTTGGACAGAATTTGGCACAATATCTCTCAGGAGAACATCCGCAACCTCTATCAATCGATACCAAGCCAAATAACTGCTTGCATAAGGACCAGAGGTGGTCAAACGCGTTACTGACTTTTTCACTTTGTGAAGCTCTATCACTTCAATAAATCATCCAATTTTTCTCAAATTGTAATCATTTGTTTTTCTGTACATGTACATCACTTCTACCGATTTTGTCCCATTCGCATAACTCCTTCTTGGTGCGTCGTTTTTTTTTCCTTTTTTTTTTCTTTTTTTTTTTTTTTTTTTTTTTTTTTTTTTTTTTTTTTTTTTTTGTGTGTGTGTGTGTGTGTCTAAGAGCGTATCTCTTTATTTTTGCTTCTCCTTCTTGCGTTCCCAGCAGATCATATTAGATGTTTCTAATATGCGTATGTATTAAACGCTTTTACACAAACTTTGATATGCTTGCTCATCGGAACTTTCTCTTTATATAAAAAGAGATTCTTATTTTCCTCTTGCAAATAGTTTGTTGAGCTTTTCCGTTTAACATAACGCCGAACAAAAGATGAATTATCAATTACAACGGATGCTCCACTGTAATAACTACTCGTTAAAGCAATCATTCGAACCGACGACTGATAAAAAAATGTTCGCATTTAATGAAAATATATTAATTTTATTGTCATTATCGCTATCACTCTTTATGATATCCTTTATCTGTGGGACTCATTATAAGGAATTATCTGAAGGACTCATTATAAGGAGAGTCAGGAATGTTAAGCACTGGAAATACAACATGATTTTTAGTTTAATTGACGAAAGGAAATGCACCAATGAAAACAACATGGCGACAGATATTTTTTAAAGTTTGTTGTTAAGTTTGATGTTTATTTGTTTAGTTTCCTTTTGCTGGTTTGGTTGGTAAGCCTAACTAAAGCCTTTTCGCGTAGCAAGGTAAAACAAATTTTTATACCATCAAAATGTTAATCCGATATGACTAAAACAGACAAGTAAAATTTATTGTGACTAGTGCTGCATTCGCATTTCTAAGCTCCCCGTAAAAAGCAAGATGTCAGATATATGAATTACGTGTCCTTTCAAAATTAGCTATCTATTTAAGTAGTGCTGTATTTGCCCTTTCTCACTGTAGGAATTCTTTAAAAAACTACGTAGCAAAATAAATTTGAAAGGTCTTTAATACGCTATAAAGATGAAGGTCGAGAAAGCCTCCAGGAAATGTTTGAGCAAGTTATTGTTGCTTTGCTAAAGTGTCTATGTAAACGTTCTAATTCTAATGGTAGTCATGTAAAGCATTATGCCTAAAATTATTACTTAACAATGAGTAACTTTTCATTAGAGTCATTAGGCTATTTTGAAGCAGGGGAAGTCAAAAAGGAGCAATGCCATTGCCAGGACTCGAACCCTGAACCTCTCGAATACGCCTTCAGTCTGCTGACTATTACACCACGAAGACACGCCAAGAAGAATACCTTACATACTCCCACTTTTAAAGGGCGAACTGGGAATTAGGGAACCTGATCGCCAAATCCTGGTGGTGAAGAATCATCATCCACCATCTTGTGTTCAGTTCGTGCGCCACTGTAGTGACATTAGGTCATTTTGAAAGCAGGAGATGTGAAAAATGAGCAATGTCCTCGCCGGGACTCGGACCTCTAGAATAGGCGAGTGTGCTGACCATTACACCCCAAAGGCATGCTAAGAAGGCGGGAGAAATACTGTGCTTATCAGTCTAATCAAGTTATACTAATAAACTTATCATTCGCTTATATTACGATTGTATCGTATTTGATTAACTAGAAAATTAATTTCTGCCATCAATAATCGCGAATCATTCTCTGTTTCTAATTCTAATCTAAGCAAAATTTCAAATCAATAAATCAGTTAGTTATTCGGTAAGGCATTCAAACGTTCCTGGTGCTCATTACAGAATATCTTTTATAAGGGTGTTAAACTCTAGTCAAGAAACAGCTTTCTACGCTTTCCTAGACAGCACCGAAGTAAAACGAAATCTAAAAAAAATATTTGCAGATACGGTGTGAGACGAATTTATATGTATGTGCAATAGAAAATCCATTTCAGCATTTTTCACGCCTTCTGGACGTGACTCAAAGTACTAATATTGAATTAAATAATTTTTAGGTCAAAACATGTGTTATCACGGCATGCGTTTATAATAACATTCATGCGTTGCAAGAAGTCAAACGCAATCTGAATTCACTTATACATTTCATTAAAATTGAGTTGCATAATTCTCTTAACATAGCGAAATTTTCATCAGAAGGCCATTTGATTCTTCTGAATTGTCTTAACTTCTTTCTTTTGATTGCTGTTTTCATAATACACAATACTACGCTTGAATACAATTATTTAATAAAAATTTGCTATTTTAAAAATAGTAAGCAAAGATTTTTCTCTGTATTAGTCAGACATATAGTCTTTTCATTAACATTTATAAAAGGTTCTTGTTGTTGCTTATGCTCACTTGTATAACGTTTAGTCAGTCCAAGCCCCACGAAGTTCCTCGCGGCCCGGAGCGCTAGATTAGGGTTACCGTTGGCAATAGCCTTGAGCAGCTTTCAGGTGACAGTGCGATTTTGCTCAGTTCCGCCCCAGTTTTGATGGAGAGCAACCCGAGGGAAACAGGTCTAGGGTCTCCCACCCCTCTCCCCTTCCACCGCATATTAGGTCTACCGACTCACCGCATATTTAGAGTGCCGTCATGCAGCACCGACACTATACATTTACAAACATCCATGGCTTCTTCGGGATTCGAACCTGGGCCCTTCGGCACGGCAGTCAGCGACGCTAACCACTATACCGCTTGGGCAGCATGAAAGGTTCTCACGTTAGTTAGCCATTTATTATTATTGTGATCTGTACTTTAAGTTCTTCTTCCCACATAAAATGCAAATTAGCTTTTAGATTGTATAAGCTGAGGGTTTTGAATCTTAAACAGAGAGTTCCCCGCACTTAACGCTGTGCTGTTAGAATTACAGAAGCTGTATCTGAAAGCGGTGTTTTGCCTTTTGCATTCTCGTAGCTGACACCTTCAAGTTTACACGCAGGTAAACCTGTGACAGCTTAAAACTTTACTGATTGAATGTGTCATCTTAGACTATTTACCATCATTTGAATTTATTTGACTCCCATTGCTTAATTTACATCGCCCCGAGTCGTGCCTTTTATGGCAAAAGATCGGATTAAATAAAACGTTTATTTAAAACCTTCGCACGTGTTCTTCATATTACATCAGACATACACTCGCTGAATTATCTAGTAGCGTTTTGGATTTAAATTAAGTTACCAGATGAAATGTAACCTTACTATTATTGCACAGTTCCTAAATGTAATATATCAAAATATGCCTTATATTCGTACGGATGGTGATTGATAACATTATGCAGTCGAGATGAGTTTTTATTCTTGAGTGCAAAGATCTGAGTGATGACAACTTTCAAATCATCCTATCAGCCAGTTCCTTCTGGTGAGGGTATCCGCGTTTGCATACGACCATCTTTTCCTGCGCGGGATAGTTACGTCATATTGCTGTGTCCATCTGCCTATTTGTCCCTGTATCCATCTGCCTTTTTGGCCTTCAAGATTCATGAAATTTAAAATTCAGGTCAACGATGCATGATTAACACGAGCAGGAATTTTCTGCCATAGAGATAACGACAGAAATGATCTATGGCTTTAACAATTGTCAGCAACGCATACACTTGCTCCTGCTCTCTGAAGTACCTTCTTAATATTTTCTAAATGTTATTCAAAACTCTTCCCGACGATGATGATTTCATCCAGGTATATCAGATCGGCTTCGTAGGAAAGACCTTTCAATACCTCCATTAAGCGTTTCAATGTTTCCAGCGCATTACATAAACCAAACAGCATCACCTTGAACTGCCAAAGTCCTTCTTCGGTAGTACAAGCCGTCTTTTCTCTGTCTTCGGGATGTATTTCTACTTGATAATATCCACTCTTAAATCAAACGGCGAAATCCACTTGCTTCTGGAATGAGTGTCCAGAATGGCGTCAATTCTAGGAAGAGGATACCTGTCTTTCTTCATAACCTAGTTCACCCCGCGAGAGTCGACACAATATCTTGTTGAACAAACTTTCTTTCTGACCAGGACGGTGCGATTAGCCCAAGAACTTGCTGAAAGCTTGGTAACGTCGCTTTATTGCATACCCTTCTGAAGTTTTCCTATCTCTTCTTGTTTAGAAGTCGGTAGACATCTTGGATATTGCTTGATAGATGGATGATCCCCGATATCAATTTATATGTTGTATCAAACTGTTTCGACCTACGTCAGAAGACGAGCGAAAGAATATATCTTGAAAATCTTGAATAACACGTTCGGCAGCACTCCTCTCTTCCTCGCTTACTTGTGCATCCTAATAATTTTCGTTTTATCGCGGACGTTAGCAACTCTCACAGGGATAAATATCACAGGATAATTTTCTGCCTGAGATCCAGTAAGTAAAAATTCTGTTTTTGCTGTTACTGTGATATCGTCTTAAGCTATGATTTGATGAACAGATTTAATTCCGTCATCCTAAATACTAATAGGGTTATGTCCTCAGAGGCAGAATGCAGTGAGTTAAACTCCAAGGAAAAATTGTATTTCCGTAGAAAGTCCAATCCGATTATACAAGGGTCTATAATATTTGCTACATATGCCGTGTCGTTATAGACGGCACTTCAAAACTAGATGTCTGCGTTTAACTTTCCACTGATGTCGATTTTATGCCCTGATACTCTCCGGAGGGCAACACAGGGCGCCGCCCAGATGAATTTACCTTAAATTTGTCGAGCCAAATCTTTTCGAATGATAGTAACATTGGCTCCTGTATAATCATATTGCAAGGAACTACTTTTGTATGTCCCACGGAGAAGAATCCATTACTGCTGTTACTGTGTGCAGACATCTGAAGCACTTTAAAATGGGACTTCTCATTATCTGGCAAACTTCGCGTCACGAGATGACCACTTTTCTTTCTTTCTTTTCGCCATCGACGGAACAGCTGGCCCACTGGGTTAGGTGATTTTCAGCCTGTTGGATCCCGTCGATGGAATTTAAAGTATATATATATAAAGAGCTTAGTAGTGTGTCCTCCTGCAATTGACCACGCTAAACGAGGAGCATTGAAATAAGGACCAGAACATGGGAAAAAAAGTGCATGATGGGGACTGCTGAGGCTAAGGGGAACACTTATTATGGTGCATGTTAGGCAGACATTTATACAGTTACGGTAATGTTGGGCATAAACTATTATGGTACATGTTAGGCATACAGTTATATTAAAGATAGCTATATAATCAGGTACAGATGCAAAGATGAACAAATACATTGTACATGTTAGGCATACACTATTATGGTACTTGGTAGGCATGCAGTTATATTAAGCAAATGCTATATAATCAGGTACAGATGTAAAGATGAACAAATACATTACAGATTGTAGGATCCGTTAAAAGAGTTCTGGATTAATCATAAAATTAAACATAATTGGGAATAAAATGACCACTAAAGCGTTTCCCTCCTCCTGACTGGGAATGGTCTTAGGTTCCGTGCTTTGGGGTGTTTTGCATTTCCTTCGTGCGTAGCCTTCAGCCCCTCAGTTCTCGCCCTTTTTGGTCAGGTTCTTGTCTCTCATTTCCGTGTCAAGGCACTGACTTGTCTGGTTAAATCGTTCTAGACGAGCAGTTACTTGATCCACTAGCTGTTGGACTTGATCTATGAGTTACATATTGGGCTTCCCGAATTTCATGGAATACACTAAAGCGCGTTTTAAATCTTCGACATCCTCCATTCTCAGAACTTTCTGTATCTCAGGATCTCGGATGACATCGATGAAATATTGTAGGGACAATATTCCTCTTGTTTCTGCTGAGCAGTCCAAAAAAGTGAAATAAGACAGCATTTCAACAGACTTTTGATCTGCTTCAATCTTTTCTTGAACTGACTTGGCGACCCCTTTCATCTTCTCTTGACCCGCTTTCATTTTAGTTTAACGGAGTTGAGGGCCCCATCCATCTTTTATTGGCCCGCTTTCATCTCTTCTTGCAAATTCTTTTTCATCTCTTCTTGCTTCTTAAATGCAGCAAATGTTGTTGTAAGCTGTCTTAACTGCTCCTCTGTCGTTTTTGTCACCGGCATTCAACCTCACTCCTGACACCAAAAATTATTGCACCTGCACGACTTCATAAATGATTTAATTCACACAGAATCGATGATAGCTCGATAAAATTTATTTTATCCAAAGAAACACTTCACAGTTCTGGAACCCTCAAAAGTACTCATACAACTGCTCACAGTATCACAGAGCACAGTCTTTAGCTACACTTCAAACTACTAGGAACATTAAGCACAACAGAATGCGAAGCGCATCGAAACGGCGAAGCTCTCCAGGCTATCTCAATACTCCTATATCGCTCTGAACTAACAACTAATGCTCTCTCTCTTGTCTTGTATAGTTTTCCTCTAGCCGCCGGTACTTCTGGAAATTACTCTAAGGGATATGGGGGCCAGATACTATTACAGCTACATAGAAGCTCAGTTACAATTATTCAACTGCAATATCCATTATAGTTATACAGAGACAGTACCAAAATATCGCCAAATAGTGATCACGTTTGGCGACATTCGATGATTTATCGCCAAATTCGGGGGCAAAAATTAATCAGCAAAGCTATTGCTAGCTTGCAATATCTCGCCAATTTCGCGAGATAGCCATTAATTATTCTTGCCCCTGTATTCTTATATTTCGGGCAGAGCAGCAGCTCTTTAAATTTTCATGTTACACCACACAAAAAATACAAAAATTTCACATATGATTTTACTAAAAGTGTCTACATGTATATAAAATTCGTAATAATATTTAATAATGAATTTTAATAATCGTTTTCTGCATGTCCAACAACAAACTATGAAAGTAAAAAGAAACAAAAAACATTTAAAAACAGCAATACACATTACACAAAAGAAAATACATCACTATGCAATTATAAGCTAATTATTCCGATTTAGTGGCCAACGAGATTATCAGACCTCACTTGCAGTGATTACTTCCTCTGGGGAAGGGGATATGTCAAGACTCTGGTGTACGAAACCTCCGTTAATAGTACTGAGGATTTTGTTGCGTTCATCGTGGCAGTTGCTGGGGGTGTCCGGAAGACGGTCTTTATTTTCCAAAGAATCAGATTTTCCATGCATCGGAGATGTAAGGCTTGCATCACGGTTCGGGGTCGTAACTTCGAACACCTTCTTTGATAACGATCATTGTCTGTTTCTGTTCTTATTTCTTGGTTTCTGCTACACTAAGCATAATAAACATGTTTTCTTACTTTGTCTGTATCCTCCCTTTCTTGTAATTTGTGTTGTCACTACCACGCCAGGAAAGTATTTCCGACAATGCATTGCTGTGTGATTTTTCCTCGTGTAGGTAGACTCTATATCTCCTGAAAGTTTGTAACCGCTGTATTGTAACACCCTGTATATTGCAAATCTCTCGTATCAAGTTTTTGAATAAAATCTGGCATCGGAATAAAAAGGATAAAAAGAAGTACTGAAAAGTATTAACTGAGCTTTGGATTTCCCAATAAAAAAGTGCCATTGAAGCAACTAAATAAACAATCGATGAAAAAGATCAAGATAAAAAAAAATCAATTCCAAATGTAGTTCTCGCTCAAATCGAGGGAAAACGTATTAAAGAGAAGAAAAAGGATTATAGATTTCTAAATCTGTGTATCGAATAAATGATAAAAGACTGAGGATTGAGATTGTATCTGAAAGTCGACGTGGATAGAAATCTGAGTGTCAAACAGCTAGAAGTACAGTATACGTCATAAATAATTCACTTCGCATTTCCTTCCACATAACAAAATTAAAATCTTTTGAGAAGGTTCCAGCAGTCTTCAATACATCGAACAAGAAAGGCTGATCTAAAAATATGAAAGGAATTTTGCACTTTTTATGAACATAAATGGAAATCGATGTCCCTTGCGATCAAACCGTACCTAGAATTCCCTCTCTGATTTCTGGAAGTTATTTTTAGAAGAGTTTGAATCAGAAACAATCAAAAGTTTTGAATCTGAGGAGGACTTCATATTAAACTGAGAAGATCAAGAAAGTCTTCGTTACCCTTTTTTCTAAAGACGACCAAAATCCAAATCCACAAATTTCCGGGTCAGAAATTTATATTTTTAAGAAATGGCATTACTAAATTTCTCTCGACGTGACTTTGAGAATTAACGTCGCATATAAGCATTTAAAATCAAAACTGAGATTTACTAAAAACGTTAAAAGTCTGAGGATTACTGTTACCTGATTCCTTATGTGAGTCCGTGTATACGAGCCAGTTTCCCTTAGAAAGTCCTCCACGAAGGCATTCCTCCCTTTAGGCAGATAGCCTTCGTGTGCTTTGCCATAATTGAATAACCTAACCCAACCTAACCTTATATGAGTCTAGAAAAATTTTCATTAAAGTTCTGTCCAGTTTCCTTTCAAAGTACTATTAAGTATTCCGAGTTGTTTTTTTACTGTACGTACACAGTGATTTAAACTTCTCTTAAAGGTTTCGTAACTGTAACAAATGCAGCTGATTAGGTATATACAGAATACCTTTGTATTTTATGTACACTGAGCAAAATAGTGGGACAGTTCTTTATATCCCGTTTTACAGGGCCGATTGACGAAATTCAGCTTGCATTTTTAATGTCCCGAAAGTGCGACTTAAGATATATATTAGATTTATATATAGCATTGTGTTAACATAGGTATTTTGACACAAATTCCTACTTTTTCTGAAATAACATAACACTTTTTTTCCATATTTCATTTCTACGACTCAAATTATGCCTAGATATTAAATTTAGTAATTTTTGCTGAGAAAGTTAAAGATTTATCTTGGCGGATTTTTTTCAGTTTGTGCCAAGAGTAATTCACTTGGCAAATTTCTTAATTTGTAGCAACCTATTTTCCCTTTCTTTTTTTCATCGCAGACGAGCAGAAAAAAATTCATCGTTCATGCTTTCAAATAATTTTGACAGAGTGAGTAAACTACATTTTCGTTATTATCGCTTATAATAAATACGCCAAATTTCCAAACGCGCCAAAATAATCCGAAATTTCCTGAGATCTTAGGAAATTTTGAGTAAAAAAACTCTCATTTTTTGCAGGTATGCTTAGAAATACATCTACTTTAAGATGATGGCAAAAATTTTATAGGTTATAATTAAATTTGTTTTCGAAAAATTTATAAAAATTATTTAAAACTACAAATTTAAAAAATAAATTATAAAAATAGGCAAATTTTGTTTGGAATAAATCTAAACTTTGAAATACGAAAGTAAGAATCACATAAGTTTAATAAAAAAGAGATATTAATAAATATATACCAAATTCAATTAACATGGAGGAGTTTAAATTTTGAGAGCTAATTTTTAAAAAACTACTCGTTCGGTTTTTACAAAACTTGGCATTTTCGCATAATTTGAGTCGTAGAATCGAAATATAGGAAAACATTGGCATGTCATTTCAGAAAAAGTCCGATTTTGTGTCAAAATACCTATATTAGAGCAATGCTATAGATAAATCTAATACGTATTCTAAGTCGCGCTTTCGAGACCTGAAAATCGCAAGTTGAATTTCGTCAATCGGCCCAGTAGAGCGGGAGATATAGAACTCTCTCATTTTTTGGAGGGGGAGAGCAGTGGATAATGCAGGTTCTTGATGTAAGCTGTCCTAGAGATAGATAGATCGTCTGGGACCCCCGATGGGTTTCTTTGTTTTTCATTGCACAGGTAGTCCAATTTCCTTGAACTTATTGCATCACACTTGACTTAATCTTATCTTTCGGAGCTTGTATTTAGTATTTTATAGGAAATCTCCGTTTCACCATCACAATCCATCCATTTAGCAAATGCTAATACGCTGTATGCTTTGTATTCACCAGTGAATGTCATGTTTGCGTTTTAGTACTGCTTGCCATTATTCTTGCCCCTATCGGCTATACAATTACGTTATACCATTTTGCTTTGTTTGTTATAGTTATTGTACTATAAACTTTCGAGATCCAGAGCTAATTAGGAATCAGCTTGTGTTTATTTTTTTTGCAGCTTCTAGAATTCAGAATTTTGCTTGAATCGACTTATTTAATAAAGATGCGAGATTTCTTGAAGAAGAATACAATTTGTTTTATTTATGTTAATTTACTTTACTGTTTGTTTCTTTATACATGTATCCCAATTGTAAATATGATGCACTACACAAATTCATATTATCTTATCACTCATCTTCCATATGTTACACAATCTCTAAATCAGCAGTTCCAGGTTTATTTTGAATACATACTTGGCCTCGAATGGCATTAGAACGCACGCCTTTTTTAACAAAAGAAAAATTCACTAAATCTTCCAAACAATTTTTAAAAATTACCCTTGATAGTACTGGTATCCAAGAAATTTCTCTATTAATCCTTATCGGAGAGCAGAACGGTTGTTGTTGCTGTCTTCTCCACGTAATTTCATGGACGAATGGTTTCCAGACCCTCAAGAAGAGAGCAAATCTGCTTTTATTAACTATTAGAAAGCAAGTGTGACCTGATCATACATACTCTCCATTTTTCCTTTCTCTAATTAGTAATAACGAGTTCCAATCAAGGGGAACATTGCTAAGATTCTTCTCTCTAGCTGTATTTAGTTAGACGTCGCTTCAAAGGCCTGAATACACTGAGGCTCACAACTGTGATCTCATTTTCACTTCCTTGCATGAAGTAAAAATGAAGTATTGTAATCCCGAAAAATTTCGAATGCCATATTTCAAAGAAATTAAATATTTTAAGCGCTATCGAATGCAATTTAACGATGCTTTTGAGTGACATCCATACGTAAGGACAAAATAAGGCCTCTTTCCCCCTCCAAAAAAAATAATTATAAAACTGATTTAAAATGGATTCTGAAAAGATTTTTTGTGCTGTCTGTACGAACGTACGTACGTACGTATCTGTCTTGCAGAATTCAAAATGAGGAGCCTCAGAACGTTAAAATTTTGTATATAGGTCTACTATAACATGCAGATGTGCACCTTGCATTTTGGTTGCAATTGGCTGCACCAAAAGTGTGTATATATATATATATATATATCCACTTTGTTACTCGGCTCAGTGAGCTCAGTTTCTTTAATCTTATAGTTTGTAAATTGTGCATTTTTTGCTTTGAAAATGATTGAATTATGTTCTTATCTTTCGGTTAAGATTTTTATGCCTTTAGTTAACCTGCATGCAATAATTGTGGAATTATCAGCAATTTAAAAGTTTTTTAAGTGCTCGTAAGCCTAATTTTTGGTTACAATAACGGCCATATATGTTTACATTTGAAGCTTAGCAGTGGATAGTGGATTTGTTGCCAATCTAGAGAAACTAAGCTTCGCAACAACAAAGTAGCTTCTTCTTTTATTATCGCGAATTAAACTATGCTTGATTTATTCTGGAATTATCATTTAAGTTATTAGTTGGTTTTTGCTTACAAATTGTAAATTTAATTGTAAAAATTGTTTTCTAATTGCTTTAACTGTACTTGGTGTTTTATGTTTTTCTATATCTTTCAATTTTTAATGAAAATAATTTGAATTTTTATGTATTTTTGTCTTGCCGCGAAGTGAGAATTAATTAGTAGCGTATGCGCATTAGGTAAGCGGCCCTAAATCGTCTGTAAAAAACTGTTTCTTTTTTACTTGTTTAATTATTTTATACATCGTTTTAGATTTATTATAGTATCTGAATAAAACTTGTGGTAATTCTTCAGACGTTATAATTTTTGGTCACTCTGTGTTATAAAATGAACGAGATGTAACGCTGTTAAGTGAACCTAGCGCCAAAGTGTAGCTATGATAAATAAATGTAGTGAACTTTAAAGAGTGCGTTTATTCTTTTGTGGTTTATGCGCTATCGACGAAGTAGATTTAATTCAAAATTCATTAATTCAATACGTTTAAATGAAACGCAGGAAAACTGCGTATAATTTAATATTCCATACAAGGAAGTCATGGGGTGTACACATCAGATTTTTTAGATGAGTATTTTGTTGCTAGCAACTAAAGCTGATAGCAGATTCAGATAGTTTGGTATATATGTGCATTTTAGTGATTTTCTTCCTTCACTATTGCTGGTCAGAGATTCTGATTATAACATTAACCACGAGTGAATGTAATTTCATTGCTCTATGCGTGGGTACTATCATCGTTATTTTTAAAGATTTCAATCCCTAAAACGAATTTAAAATAAAGTATTCAAGCTACCCGAAAGACAACAACAGTATTATTATTATCATATTTTATCCAGCGTTTTAGATTACAGATAGTAAGAGAGTATAGTTGGATTAAATAAATTTTAACAAATCATTAAGGCACATACATTCCGAAAGAGCAAGGATATTCTCAAGAAACGTATTTAAATTTTCAGTCAGTAGGCTATATCGACGTCAGGATACTGGAGAAATCCGCAGTGCCGTCGCCAAAATTCGATTCCAGACTTCCCGAACACGAGAGAAGCGTGCTTCTAGTTACACCACGAAGGCATGCGAAAAGGAGGGAAAAAATACCTTATAAAGTTATATACGTAGAAAAACTGAACAAAAAAAATATTTTATCTTCTTAATGCCTTGAGGTTTTCTTCTCAATAGCTTATTGTTTCAAGAAAACATTAGTGCCTTAATAATTTTCTTGAGTCATTCTTCAGATACATCCACAATCATCCTCCCTTTTTTTAGCTGTATACCATATTTGCTTTTGGAAAAAGCTTGTTTTCTGTGGCATTCTTATGAGCGCAGATGTCGGCTACCGTTTCCTCAGTATTCGGTTATCTGTAAAACAGTGAAGCAATTTTATCCATGATACCGAATGTCCTTAGAGACTAGGCATTTTGAAGAAAGAACATGAAAGGACAGACCAGTTTCATCAACACTGAGAACACTTCTAGCTGATATCCACACAGTTCTTTAGAATAAAGAATTCAAGAATTCTTGAATTCCCAGCAAATTCGCCTCAGACATGTTTGGATTCTCCATTTATGATATAATACAACTTTATATGACGCAATTTAAATTTTTACAGGCCTTCAGCGAAACAACAGTCGCCCTTCTTGATATTATTTCTTGTATCTATTTGTTTTCTAGTATATAGATCCATTCGCTGGAATTTTCACGCACTGCACTGAGTGAGAAATCTCAGGAAACTTCTGTTTGAAACTCTAGATATTTCGCCTTGAACACGCAACTTCTTTGAAGCAGTTTTTTTTTTTTCAAACTATTGTACTTTCTTCTAACTTCCTTCTAATTCTAAGCCCTGCCTTCTAAATCTAACTAGCTTCTAAATCTAAATCTTGATCTTCATTAGCATCTAAATCTTCATTTAGCATTGCTATGGTAAAA
>KK113660.1:13670-25055 GCA_000611955.2 Stegodyphus mimosarum | reverse complement strand
TTCAATGTTTCAAATACTAACCTCCTGGAAAGTTCTGTTTTTAATATTAAGCATATAGTGATTATTAGCTTTATTTTTATTTGTTACTCCATAGCATACATTTTTATAGCTATTACCTTTGGAAGAAATTTCTTTATTTGGCTTTAATTTCTTCACTTCCAGTTACCATACGACCATTTTACTACACTAAACAATCTTCCTCAAATAGGATAACCTTTTAAAAATATTGCTTTTACATTAATTGCTTTAATTCAATCCTCTGCAGCTTAAGCAGAGGAATTTTTCAATTAAATATTTCTTTTCTTTTCTTTATATATATAGAGAGAGAGATATATATAAAGAGAGAAAATTTCCAGAAATGTTTTTTTAATTTTTAAATCTTTAAACCGGAAAAACAATTTATTAACTAATTATTCATTGTTTAATGTTCAAATTAGACTCATCAGAGGGTAATTAATTAAAACATTAAACAATAACTCTTAAGGAGTTCTGAACATACGTTTCGTCCTTTTTGACCATCTGAGTGAAAAGTTGTAAAGTAAACAAATATTTTTAACAATAAATACAGCCCATTCCCAAATAGTCAAAAATATACCCCAACGGGAATTCAGACCTCGAAAGAAAATAAAAATTCAAAAATACTAAAATATACAGACAGAAAAAAACATAAAAAATTTTTAAAACCCAAATAATTGTGTAGAGACATTAGGTTATTTAGTAGCAGGAAACATGAAAAATATGCAATGCCTTCGCCGGGGATCGAACCACGGACCTCTGAAATACCGGCTCAGTGTGCTGACCATTACACCACGAAGGCACGCTGAGAATGTGGGAGATATACCTTATATACTCCCCTTTTTAAAGCGCGACTAGGGTTTTAGGGGACCTAGTCGCCAAATCCTGGGTGTGGAGAGTCATCATCCACAACCCTTTTAGTTCGGGCGCCAGTGTAGAGACATTAGGTTATTTAGTAGCAGGAGACATGAAAAATATGCAATTCCTTCCCCGGGGATCGAACCACGGACCTCTGAAATACCGGCTCAGTGTGTTGACCATTACACCACGAAGGCAAGCTGAGAATATGGGAGATACACCTTATAACTGAAACGAAAAGTCTAGATTTAAACTCACGTCAGAATTACAATATAAATATAAAAAATACGAAAAGCCAAATTATAAAAAGACTCACTACGAAATTACTTATTTTTCAGAGATACATCGTCTGCTCTATGGGCGAAAACAACGTGAGAAACCAAATGCCTAATACGTATAAAAAAACGTTGAGTGTATGTTAATTACTCTGTAAAAGAGGAATCGTTTGTTACAGTATTAATTCTTAAGCATTGGTCGTGACATATATCCCAACAACAACTGAAATAGAAATAACTATTGAAAACAAAATATTATTATTAAGTTGTATTTATTTTTCTTAAAGCTGTGTTCATGAAAACACTATACGCTGGTAATCGCGCAATTTAACTCTTAGCAGTTTACTGAGAATGCAGGACGCAGAAACGCAACAAGATTAATAAAAATGCAATATTAGCATTCCATTTAGTGGAAAAATGATCTTAAGTTAAAGATCGGCGTCCTTGACATTGTACCTATTGCGCGACATTTGAGAAAACTAACCGTTCTCCTTTATCCTAAAAAACTTAAAATAAAATAATTTTACAGCTACTATTCAAAATCGTCAAGTTTATTTATTTCAAAGATCTGTAGAATATTCTTTTCAGAAAAAAAAGATTTTGGGACTTTTACATTGTCAAATTGCGAACGAAAGGCAACAATTGAGGCTAATTCCAACAGTACTCCAACCTCTTTATTACTTAGTCAATCAAAACAAATATACATAAAAAGTTGTCAATTCAATATCGAGGCTAAGCAACAAATCCAAAAGAAAATTAAATTCTACACTAAAATGACTTTAGTAGTTTTCAAGTAAAAAATCTAGTTGGGATTTTAATTTACCTTCTACTTCTAGTCACGGCAGTGTTAAAATCTTTGACAAATCTGGAACCAAATTATTCTTTGGTAATTTTGAAACTAAATCGTCTTCACCCTGCATCCCTATTTCATTTTTCTCATCTGACTCCAAAGATGAAGGTATTTCAAAAGGGGAATGTTCTCTGGATTAATCAAACTTATTCCCGTGACACGATTTTCACACGAACAACTCGAAGGTTGCCTTTGCTTCCAGGATACACCTCAGTTACTTTTGCTAAAGGCCACAGCACTTTGCGTTTGTTGTCACACTTGATGTCACCGAGTTTTACCTCTTGAGAAAACCGCACTGTAGATGGACGTTGCACTAGCAAGACGAGATATTCGCTTATAAATGTCCTTCTTAAGAGCTCTCGTAAATTCTCTCGATACTCAGTCTCTTGACGAAATCCACTTTATCTAGGTGATCCAAATCAGGAATTCCTAAGACTTGAATTTTACATAAAAACAAGAATGGCGTCAAAGGGATGAGATCATCAGAATCCTTTGACGAGTAAGTGAGTTGTCTGTCATTCACAATTGCTTCACAGTCGCACAGCACGGTCATCAGTTATTCATGATTCAGAGACGACTGGCAGCTTCTTAAATCATTCGAACAAGTCGTTTCCTAAAACCTCCCCGCCATGGTGCTGCGGGGGACTGAACTTCCAATTGATGTTTTTTGCGGTAGCTTTTGTCTTGATTATATCCCAGTCAGTTCACTTCAAGAGATTGTTGGATCCGACAAAATTGTACCCAATGTCATTATAAATTATTGAAGGTTTCCCTCTATGGGCAATAAATCTTCAAGGGAAAAATTACTTCAAAATGAACCGACCTGAAAACTTCACAGATGAGAAGTATAATTCAAGCTTTTATTTTAGCTTTCAAAATTAATGAGCCAGCTAAATTAACACCGGCAATATTGAACCCCCGAGCTCTTCCACCACTCTTTTCTAGTAGAGTAGCCGGCAGAGACTGTAGTCCTTTATTCCATGTCTACTGGACCTGAAACATCCATGAAGAGGTTTTCGAATCATAGGTGGCATTTTAGGGTCCAAAATGTCTGTAAGTTTTGAGATCAGTACGTGTATTCCTGCACGATTCAAAGATGGATGTTTATCAATTATTAATTTCACTACAGTTTTATGATTCTTCGGAAGCAGCATCGGATAAAAAAAAATTTTCTCGGTCTTTGCTTTCAGTCAACATAGCCTTGACACATAAAATGATTTTCAAGAACTAACCTTTCCCTTTTCTCCTAATAAACTTTAAAAAAATAATTTTACAGCTTCCATTTGCTTAATTGATGCAAAAACGCCATGTTTATTTATTTTTCAAGGATCCTTAAAACACTCTTTTCAGAAAAAGAAAAAGTGTTTTCGTTTTTACAGTGTCAAACTACAAAGATAACAATTGAGACTATATTTTAGCAACTATAAATATAAGCTAAGGCTGTTTACTATGTGTTGCCGAGAAATTTGGTATAAAAGAAAAAACACTAATTTATTCTGAAAGAGAGTGTTTGAACCTCTGAAAAAATAGGGTTGCAATAATGAATGTAGAAATTGGAGAAGCGAGACAAAATGGCTAGAAATCAATTAAAAATATTCTGGAATAAGTTACAGAAATCAAAAATAGTAAAATAAAAGAAGACAATTTTCACAAGATTTGGCTTCCATCTGTGTGATGGAAAGAAAATCAGGACATGTTAATAAAATTATACAGCCAGACATATTTATACAGAAACTATACTATATTAAGAAAAATTAGTTACAGCATTTACAAATCTCTAAATTTTAGCTATCCTGCTTTATTTTCCTAAGGTTTAAAATAACGTAATCATATCGTAATAAAATAAGGGATTAAATTTTGTAGTTAATACTTGCTTTTTTAAGCTTTATAAATTATTTCGGAATTTTATTTTCTTAAATTATTAATTAGAAGTAGTACCTCTTCTTGAAAGTAATTAACTTCTATACAAATATTTTTATCTTAGAACATTGGTTGTGAATTGTGTTTTTTTATTATTTTATTAGAAAGGTTAGAACTCCAGTTGATTGATTTCATAAAATTAAAATTTAAATCACTGCTTTTGTCAGAAATTTTAATTTTTATGTAATCAAAAATATATAAATCTTAATAGCTGATTTATGTGTGGTATTAGTTGACAACAAACAGTTTGAAAGTTGATAAAACTAGTAGCAATTTCATTACATTTGAAAAAAAAATGTGACTCACCTATTAAGAATGAAGTTCAGAAAAGTATTACTTACAGTACCGTTATATTCACCTTTTCTTCTCGTATTAACAAGGCTTTCACCGAGATTTTAGTCCCTAAAGACTGCAACAAATTTTCTAACCTCTATGCTTTGCCTTTATTCCATAAATCTCCAGTTAAATTCAGATGTATTGCAAATGGTACTACAAATTACAAAAAGGCATTTGACTATAATTTTGCTCCCAAGCTGAAAACCAATTTGTGATATTATTTTTGCATCAGTTAATAAAGAACACCAATTGTGATGGTATTCTTTATTAACTGATGCAAAAATAATATTACAAATTGTTTTTCAGCTTAGGAGCAAAAATATAGTCAATTGCCTTTTTGTAGCCATTTGCTTAATTGATGCAAAAACATCCTTTATTTATTGAGGCAAAATATTAATGAGAACGTTCCTATTCTTTCTGTACTGAAAAATGTTGAAGTAAAAGCGATCAACTGTTACAGTTTTGATAATTTTTACGCTTCTCTTCCATTAATAGAAATTCACAATAATATTTTATCACTACCTTGGCTTTTTCCTGAGTTTCGAACAGTTATTACAGAAGGCGAACCAAAATTTTTCTTAATTGTGTACTGTTTCATAACTTCATACAGTTTAGAGAATATATTATTTAAAAAAAAAAACGTTATTCCTATGTGCTCATTTTTTTCGACACAGATTTGCAACTTATACCTTTTCTTTAACGAATTCCAATACCAAAACTCACTAAATAAAGTTAATAAAAATTACTTTACTAATATTTTTAGGTATGTTGATTATCTTAATGCTATAAATAATTTTGAAAAATAGAAACACACGGTATTTACTACTCTGCTTCATTCTGAATGAAACTAATACCCCGCAAAAAGAAATCAGCTAGTTAGATTTACATATTTTTTATTACAAAAAAATAATCTCTATAATAAAAGAAGAGATTTCAGTTTTAATACAATAAAATTAATTAAATGAGATTCTAATATTTCTAATAAAATATTAAAAAACACAATTCATAACAACTTCATAGAATAAAAAACATTTGTTCAGAAGTTAGTTATGTCCAACAATAGATTCTACTCTGTTTTTTAGCAAAAGTAAAATTCCAAAATTTTTTATCAATTTTTTACTTGAAAAAAGCAGGGATTTTCTACCAAAAAAATCGTCATCGCTAAGCGCGAAGGCATAAAGTCTGAACCACTTTCGCTTTCGCTTCGCTCCTGCCGCCACTTTGCCGCGCTGTTTGCAAGCAGTGAATGTGTCGTCGAGTTCTTCAAATTTCAATTCTCTACAAATATTCCTTTGTCTGTGAAAAAAAAAACTTACTGAATTACCACCGAGTTTTCCTATATACTTAAATTCAACCTTATTTTCGTGGAGATAAAATGTTTTCCTAACGACGTGTTGGACCAGCTTCATCTATTGTTCACCACATGCTGTGGGTAATCAGTTTTTTTTTTTTTTTTTTTTTTTTTTTTTTTTTGTGTGTGTGTGTGTGTGATGCCTAAATAATTTTCCGTACAAGCTAAAACTATCATTTGTGATTTTAAGAACAGATGATTCGCCGCGATGTTTCAACATATTTCGTGTTTTCTTAATAAAATGCAGATGTTTCAAGATCTGTGAATGTGCACGTGCAAGCTTGGAAACAGAGGCCATGAATATGATCAAGATGTACTTATCTTTCATTCCCTTATCAACGATAATTTTGGTGTAACGATAAAATGATATATATAAATTTATTCAAGAAATTAGTAAATTCAGATAATAGCTACTAATTAAAAAAATATTAAAATGTGCAAAAGTATGTTTCTTGTGTACTCTTAAGTTAATGGAGATGCACTATACTGGTAAGGAACACGTTTTAATAGTATTAAATGTTATAGTTGATCATTTTGGTATTTTAACATTTGGGTTATTGCCCCCACACAGCGTATTGAGATTTATTTCCAGTTGGAATATTTTTGCTCATTGAGCACATTCCACACACTTTAAGTAATTATTTGTGAAGATGATATCTTATCTTAAAATTGAATTTTGCGTAACATTTGGCCACCGCTCCACTACACAAATTTAATCCCTTACTTTATTTCATATGATTGCTTTATTCCAAATCTTAGTCTTGAGAGTTACGCAGGATGGTAACTAAAATTAGACTTTAATGGCCTAATAACTAAATTATATATTTGATAATTTATTCGTGGCTAGTCTTTACTACCTATTTACGGAACAACGTAACACAAAAGATAAAACCAAACACAATTTATTAGAAGCAATTGCCTGTTACTGACAAACTAAAACATTATCAAAGAACGATTATTTTGGGCAGCACAATAAAAGAACGCAATACGAATCATGGAAAAGCACAATGTAAAATTTAAACAATTGTTATAATCTGCTGCAAATGTAAATGAATTTTTACAATTTCCGTATGCCTATCCGAAGCAAGACATTCTACTCGTGGTATATCTTAAATCATTGTTTAAATTTTAACCGCAAGCATTTCTTCGGTAATGAACCTTTTATTATTATTTTATTTTGATTGCGACTCTCTGGCGCCGCAAAGTACAAAATCAAAAGCCCAACGTGTCTATTATACTTCTACGCAATTCAGTATATGATGATGTCGGAAAGAAATGAATCTAATCGATATCTTGAGGAAATTAATCATTGTTTTCCAATCCTTCAAAATGTCAACGAGATGAAAAATGTGCTTTGATTTTAAATTTCATTAAAATTTTTCTGTTCTCTCTGAAAGTTCTTCGCATTCTAAGCGAAAACTTTCTTCTTTAGTTTAAAAAAGCGCGAGAGACGACATTTGATATATTACAGAACATTATGAATTTTTGTTCTAGTATTTCCTTCTGTAACCATTTTCGAATACATTATTTTTACGCAATAAAACAAAATGAAATATGATTCGTACATAAATAAACATTGTTGCACTATAGAAAATAAATTGAAATGAGAAGGCGGCATGATTAGCTTGATCTACTTTCCTTGTTGTAGTCAAATATCGTATTGAAAAATACATATTTTGATCTCAAATAAAAATTGTATCAGTATACAAAAGTTTTAACCTTACCTGGGGTTGATAAAAAGCTAAGGTGGCAAATAATTTTATAACTAAAACCAAGACTAATGTTTGCCAAATCAAAATTAATTTTCTAAAAACGTTTTAATTAGTAGTATTTTCATTCGAATACAAATAGACAGAAATTTTATGGGCATATTCCAAAAGCACAAAATTTACCTATAGTAATAAAGGAAAGAGTTTGCGTGTATTTGTATATCGCATACCACAAATCCGTGAATTAACGATACCGGCACGCGGATTCTCAGGAGTCTGTATGAAGCACAAGATTTTAATAGCGCACTAATTCCATTTTCTTATCAGCATGCGAAACTTATTTCACTCATAATACGTCACTAAAATATTTTAATATCTCAAATTATATTTTCGCATCTTCTTCTTTTTTCCACTAAAAAAATCAAGCAACTCCTTACATGATATCGAAAGAGTTAATAGACATATTTTTAAGAAGTATTGGGCAGTCTAAAAATTATTGAGCCTTTTGCTCACGCGATAACGTTAGTGTGCTATATATTAATGCATATAAGCCGTATTGCATCAGACCGAATGTCGTTTAATAGCTGGTATTTGAAGCTAATAGTTAGGCAAAACGTGTTGCAATTCTTTTACTCACGTAAGGTATTGCGCCATGAAAATAAGTGACTTATCCCCAAAACTGCCCTGCATTTAATAATTTTATTTTTATAAAGGCACAAATGTTGTGCAGACATTTTAAGAAATCTATTGTTTATGGGCAGGACACGTTATCAAAAGATGGTTCAGTTCTATAAATTTCGATATTCTAAATGCTGTTCGCAGATACCCCTCTAAGAAGATCACTTTAAGACGTTCAAGATTCCCCTCGAGATGTTCCACCAGCTGCTGCTACCAAGGAGAATAATAGACTCGAAGCTGTACTATCAGCAGTTAGAATGACTAAAGCTAGTAATTCAAAAGAAAGTGCCAGAACATATCAACAGAAAGGATGACGAGCACCATGCTCACAACGCCACACCGCATATATCTTTAATGACCCGTCAAAAATCCGTAAACATCGCTGATAGTTTTTAATGCCTTCATCAATTAACTTGCATTAGCATTGTCAGATTATCATTTGCTTCGATCTCTACAGAGCTCCTTCAATGGTGTTAAGTTAGTTTCAGCCTGTGTTAAATCCCTATTAAAATCAAGTGTCACAGGTTTTTGACCACACACCACGTGTCATGGGTTTCTCCCATGACACGTGGTTAAATGGTGAATGGCATATTAAACTCGAAATTTCTTTCATTTTCCTGTTGAAGTAAGAATCATGTACTATTATACCTTATGTCAGTAGGCTCTAGCTGGAAATCAGCAGAACGTTCGCGGCCTCCGAAAAAGTTTTACGCTGCTCCGCAGTACATTTCACTCGTGTATTTGTTTCAATACAATGCTCGTAGATTTCAATATGTAACATAAATTCATTAGGCAAAGGATTGCAATATAGTGGTTATTAAGAAAATGTAAAAGTACTCACATTTCCGCAGTCGTTACATTCTAAGCTCGAAGCTAGCTCTAGCGCACAGCCAAAAGAGCATATTATAACGAATATTATAACAGCGCTCTGATGAATTCGCAAAAGAAGCTAAGGAAAAAAAGACATTAATCATCGCATATCAGGAAAACACAATTTAATTGCTTTTAGCCCAAAGGATTATTAATTTTGTTTTGGCATTTTGCGTTGCAAACTTTAAATGTCCATTTCGCTTTTCAAATTTTTGGCACCAAATATTAGAGCCCTGTATTATATTTAAAGAAATTAAATAATGAAGAATCTGCATAATTGTATATATGTTTCTCGCACTATGATAAAACAACGGTACCTAGAGCCACCAAATTTTGAATAGCGTAATCCTCTACCGAATATGGGCATCTGGAAGCTCTAATTTGTAATTTATAATTTGTTTTATTATCGATTTCATATTTTGTAAAACTTTAAAGAATTTTTGATTAACAAACTCAACGATTTCAAAGCGAGCAATGGCAACACTGTACGGGAAAAAAAGTGTTTTTATCTGAAGCGTGCGAGACTGTGTATCGGAAATTGTAAAGATATGCTCTTTTAAAATTATTTTGAGATATTCCTGTTGAATTGAATTTTATGGTTTAATTGCGAAGAACATGATATTTAAAAAATAAAGGTAACACACAAAGCGTTAAAAAAGACCCCTTTGAGCGTGATATAAAATCTGAAAACTTTCAGAACAGCAAAATTAAAAAAGGATTCACAGTATTAACCTATAAGTATATTTTCTGTCCCCCAATATCTCCCCTAGAATGATATTATACGCTTTAAAATATAAATATGAATAACATTAGGAATGTATGGATTGTGTTCATATACCCGATTGCTACTGAACGAAAGAGAAATAGAGTGAGTAGCTTCATGATGTCTCAATTAAATGACTTTGTAGCTTGCACAAATCATGGACTTTGTATGCTTGCTTTGTATGCTCCAGGTAGCATGACTAGGCTAGTTGATTAAACTTTTAAATTTTGGTGTGTCATTTTCTCGTCCTAAGGAGTTGGTAGCGGTTTTTAAAACCTGTTATTTGTCTTTCGATCTGCTTTAAATGAATACCAGTCATTTGAAATTATGGAAGCAATACTCAAACGTTTTCCACATGAAAATTCATCTTGTTGAAGTAAAACTGTAAACAAACTTATAATTCTGGTTTTAATCAAGAGATTGAACGGCATGCCAAGTCTTTAACAAACGGTGAAAGAAAAGTGAGAAAAGAAGAATGTGGTTTTCAACATAAATGGGAAATTGAGTACTTTTGTAGTGTTGTGTCTTATAAAATTCTACCTTTTACTTGTTTTAAGAGACTTTATTTGTAATAATAATCTTTTACTTGTTCCAAAATAACACAATTTAATTTTCTATTACGAAATGAATCATAAAGATAAATTTGAAATGTTGGAAGATAAAATAAGGGGATATTGTTCAGAGAACAGCCTTGGTTGCGCCAACTAGGCTTCTTTAAGGGTATGGGCGACATTTCATCATGCCAACGGAAGTAAATACTACAGATAATCAAATACTACAGAATAAATACTACAATAATAAATACTACAGATAATAAGTAATACTACAGATAATCTCTTAGCAAGGGAAAAGTTACGGCTGTCTGAAATACTAATAATAACTACTACAGGTAATAAGTAATACTACAGATAATCCCTTAGCAAGGGAAAAGTATTACGGCTGTCTACCTGGAGGAAGTACGTCATCGAATGACAACCATTGTCTACCATACCACAATAAGCTGTTTCTTCCTTTAATTACTATACTACAATAAGAAATACTAATAATAACTACTACAGGTAATAAGTAATACTACAGATAATCCCTTAGCAAGGGAAAAGTATTACGGCTGTCTACCTGGAGGAAGTACGTCATCGAATGACAACCATTGTCTACCATACCACAATAAGCTGTTTCTTCCTTTAATTACTATACTACAATAAGAAATACTAATAATAACTACTACAGGTAATAAGTAATACTACAGATAATCCCTTAGCAAGGGAAAAGTATTACGGCTGTGTACCTAGAGGAAGTACGTCATCGAATGACAACGATTGCCTGCCATACCACAATAAGCTGTTTCTCCCTTTTTGGCGTCAAGGCTGTTCTCCGAACCCAATAAGGGAAGAAAATTTACACTTTTTTTAAATCTGGCTTACAACGACAACAAAAGTTTTCTACGGAAGAAAACATGTCAGTTAAGTGAAATAAAAACTACAGAGCTTGTATCACATTCAGTAACGGTTAATGAGAGTACTATCATCACAGCCAGCCGTTTTCCTATGTGTTATTGATGAATTTGAAATAGTCAAGGAAATATTGGAAATAATTGCTAGTAAAGGAAAAATTGTTGAACAGAATATTTTTCCAGAAATAAAAACTGTGATACATAAATATAAATTAAATTGGAATAAAATGTTCGGATTTGCAACTGATGGATCATCTGCTGTGGTTGGTAAAAAAATGGAGTAGCGGTATAATTAAGAAATATAGGGAAA
>KK113660.1:0-13660 GCA_000611955.2 Stegodyphus mimosarum | reverse complement strand
TTCCGTTATATCTTGCATTATTCATAAAGAAACACTCTGTGACAAAAGTTTCCGGATGGATTATATTATGGAAGCGGTAATTAAAACAGTAAACTGTATCCGTGGACGAACTTTGAATCATCGAGAATTTGTTGTATTGCTGGAGGAAACTGGAAATGAGTAACGAGAAATGATTTATTATCACAAGGGGAGGTTATTAAATCGAGAAGCTGTATCAAAATGTGTGAGGTTCCTCTAATTTGTATAACTACTTTCTTTATGTATTTGTATGAATTTGTATTATCACTTCTCTCTTTCCGTTTTCTCGCCGCAATGCAAGGGGTTCCCGTTTATTTATAATGAGGTTTTGAGACTGTTAAGACAGAGCGTGTTCTGCCTCTCCTGGTCACGTTACTAAGATTGCTATTCTAGGTAAGAGTTCCTGTCTTCTGCTTTGCATTACAATTGCCGATAGTTGAAATCCACGTCAGTGAAGTTCTGAGCCAACTTCGCGCTAAATTGCTGTGCGTAGCCTTTGGTAATCAGTTTGCTTAAATTTAATCTTGACATTTGACTTAATCATTTTGAGTTTCTCGCCATAAATGCTGGTTCAGTTATAAGCACCAAGAGTGTCTTCTGTTCATCTTATTTACTTTTAAATAAAGAGTCTTTTACACCTTTCTCCGCTTCTGTTGTATTTGAGATTTAACGATATGTGGCTTAACATCTATATCGAGATTATCATTAGGTGTTACCTAATAGAGTTAAAATTTACAAATGGTTTTTTTATTTAATAAATGAAATCAAAATTTTCATGACTCATTACCTTTTATTAAAACCATTGATGAGCTACACAATAATACAATGATAACCAACAGAATTACCAGTTCTTATTGATTTGGCCATGACTGAAATATTTTCAATAAATAACTGCAAGAAAAGGATTATCTTATCACTGACATGTACGCTCCTGTTAAAACTTTTAAACTTAAACTGCAAATACAGAAAATACATCAAACATTTTCCTGTTTTCTGTCTTAAACCACGCTGTATTATTTCAAAAGAAAAATCTCATGAATTCCCAAGAAAATAGCCTTGTTATGACAAGAATTTCAAGACCGATTTAGAGATTTAATGATTTGGAACCCGATTATAAATTATTTTCCTTACTATCAAAACCTGACATGAATAACTTATCAGAAAATCTACAAATAAAAGTAATTTATAGTGTGATATAAATTTTATTCAAAGATCTGAAGACACAATTAATTAACTTTTAGTTATGCAAAACCATAAATATCTTCGGTTGAGAGTTATTGCGGTACGAATAATCGCTTTGTTTGGAAGTGTATATAAATATACTTCCGACCAAAGAGTGAATAGTACAATGCCAGCAGTTTTCTTCGCAGTTGAAAATTAACAAGTCTTACAAAAGGTTCCATTTAACCGCCGAGCATCGGCAATGACGATAGTTTCTAGCAATTTTTTTTCCAAGGCTACAAACGTCAACATACTCGACACGTCATCAGGCGTCAAGCTGTAGTAAAAAATACAGAAATGTATAGTTAATTTACTTAGAATCATATTTACGTTTTCTTCCTGTGTCGATAAAAAATTTTATATATAAATGAAAGAGCATAGGTTATCGTTGTTTATTTTCAAGTTGTGTTTGGTTCCACTGAGGAGTTCTGTAAAAATCTGGTACGTTTTCTTAATTTGTTAAATAATTTATGTTAAAACTAAGCTATTTAACGATTCAACTTAGCCAAAAATTTAATATTTAGCTGGTAATGCATTTAAATTGTAATCAACAGAAATTTGTTACAAATAGAAAATAAGCACGATAAATTTTAACTTTTCCTTTGCATGATTATTATTATTATTGTTTATCTATGTTTTTATAAACGTTTAGTAGGTGAACTATGAAATTATTTTAAATTAGTTAGTTACTTGAAACTTTGTTAAAATATCTGGCCCTCCAATTGATTTCAGGTCAAGAATGCGGCCCGCCAGCTGCTATCAGCTTGTGAATAAGGTCCGCTTGCAATTTGAGTTTGAGATCACTGGCTTATGTCATTTAGCTAATGTGACGCTGAATATGGAGCAAACAGTTACAGTTGTAATGAGAGCAACTGCTTATAAGAATGCTTATAAAGCATTTGGACTAAGGAGACGTCGTTTTAACGCAGTATTCTAATAATCAGTTATGGGGAAATAAAGGCCACTTGTTTATCCATTGAAGAAAATCTTTTAAAGGACTCACAGTAACATTGGTAATTACTGTCACAGTTTTCAAAACGGCAAGTAGTTTGAGCCAATGAAATGAATTTCGTTGGCACTGTTGCGTATTGCTTTTGAGTTTGAGGATTTGCCTTTACGGTGGCATATCATTTCTTTTACTCACAATATTATCAACACACTACGCGATCGAACTTGTAGCCATATTTCTGACTCATCTTATATATAAAAAATTTACTGGAACGTTGCAAAAACTATAAAATTGATATGTTCCAAAATGTTCGCTCCTACATACATTTATTCTCAAATATCTAATCTGTAGATCCGTGATTTGGGAGTCTTGTTGACTGTATTTTGTGGGTAATTTTTTTATATAAATAACTGAAATACGTACAATCATGTTCTCTGAAAAATAACTTCAGCAAGAACTTTTAATTCATCCATAAATAAACATAGCATTAAACAGAGTGTGACAACTACGTTAAATAAATTGTTGCTCGATTTCTTTCAATGCCATTACAATTACCCTCCAAATAGTCCATGATTTTATCTATTCAAATAAACTAACACCATTTGCTCCAGGAAAAAAGAATAATTGATGAAAAGCAATTTGGTTAATACACTTTTGTCATTAAAGAATGAATTGCAGAACATTCTCCGAAGCTAATGAATAAAAAAGGAAAGCATAAAAATTATTCTTTTGAAAGAATTCATGAGAATTTTACTTCTAGGCTGGTCGAATATTCAAAACGTACATAAACAGAAAAAAAGACATAGTTCATTGCCTTCAAGCTTTAACTTAGTTTAGAGCCAATCAGTTTTTCACCATTAAAGGAAAATTTTTGTTTGTATGAAATATCTCTAGTCTCTGTCAAATTCCTTCATGCTTGAATAAATTATAATGTGCGGCGAAATTTGGTTTTCATTGGAGTATTTCAGTTGAGTACATTCGAATGAGTTTCTAAGGATAAAAGAACAGTCTGCCTTTTGCAAGAAAGGTTAATCTACATGTATGTAAGTTTTTTATAAATTAATTTGTAAATATTAATGCGGAAGTTGTTTATCAATTAGAGAACCACCAATATTGCACATGAATCTTTGATTTTTCACAATTACTAATTTACTTTCCCTCATACTTCGCATGCAAATCTTCTGCATATAGCCGAAGTGTTAAACTGATTAATATGTTTCCAATTGTCTTAAATACATAATATATATAATCATGGATATCATGAATTGATAGTGCCAGCTGTTAGGTGCCGCTTCAGGCATTTTGTCTGCCGAACAGTTTGGATTTCTATATAAAGAAGAACTGCAGTATAAAGGTTTAGGCCTAATAATTCAAAGGCCTAAACATTCTGGTTGTAATGCACTTTATTAATTACATAAATAACTTGTGTACGTATTTTAAGACCAATTTAATCGTTTGTGTGAATGTTACTCACCTCTGGATTAATAATTCGTGCAATAGGAAATAGCATTGCCATTACAATAATGAAAAAGTAAGCTGTACATCGCAGCACGTTCCTGCATTTACTTCCACTGACACTATTCTCTGCACCTCATATTCTCGTCCACATGGCTAGTGTCACCAGATTTTCTCTTTTTGTTTTGATAAATCGAGGTTAGGTATATTAATTCATGACAGTCTCATTTTTCTTCTACTTACAAAATAGGGAAATTAAATAAAATAGCAATATAAAAGAAACAATGTAGCTCAGATTCTTTGTTAATCTGTCTTGATTCCATTAGCAGCTTTCTTAACAACGGCAGTTCGTAATGGCACGGCTGCAAGCAGTCTTAGGTATTAGATATAACAAAACTTTGCACCATTCCTTTGCAAGGATATCTTTCGAAATGATTAAAGGGATAGAAATGGTTTTCAGAACAGCCGCTAAAAATGTTCAATTAAAGATTCTATAACATTAAAGTCAGATAACTGAAGATAGATGCTAAAAATCATTCTTGTACTTTTCACGCTATTCGATATATATATTGATTTAATAAAAGAAATACAATCTAATGAGACGCACTAGCCAATGAATTAGAAACCCAAGATCAACCTTTTGTATGGATAACTGCTCTGATTCGTTTGGACATCGAGTCTACTTGCTTCTGGAGTGAATTTATGGTCAGAGAATACCATGCACTGGCTATGCAGCTTTTTAGATCTTGTAAATTAGATTGAAGAGGAGAGTTTTGTCGGATGCGTCTTTCCACCACATCCCACACACTTTCTATGGAATTACGATCTAGGCTGTGCGGTAGTAAGGGAAGGTGCTGGAAGTCACATTGATATTCAACGAACCGATTTGAGCACTTCTGGCGCGATGTATAGTTGCATTATCGTCCATGAAGTATCCGTCGCCAACCGAGTAAAAACGCAACATTACAGGGTGCACCTGATCTGTCTGTATACATGGCTCATGGCTCCTTGTTTACCCTCGAAGAACACCAGGGCTTCATGCCAGCAGAGCATGCCCCATATCACAATACTCCCAAAAGACCCTTGCTAAGTGCGAGTAAGGCAAGATGGATTCATGGTTTCATGGGGTTCTCACCAAATTCGGTGTCTTCCATCAGTACAAAATAAGGTGTAACATCATTTATCCGACCACATTACCTTTTCCAATCCTCAGGTGTCCAGCGTCTTCTTTCCCAACACCACTGCAAAAAATTCTTGCATGTCGGGCAGAAATAAGTGGCATTCTCATAGAAACCCGACTATGCATTCCTATCCTCTGCAATTCGCTCAGCAGGGTTCGAGCTGAAATCTGTTGAGAAGAGCCTTGGTTGATGATCTATGTCAGTTGAAGCACAGTAGAGTCCCTGTTTTGCCGTAAAATTCGTTGCAGACGATGCTGATCACTCTTTTGAAAATCTATGCTCGAACCGCAGTTACGTCTTCTAGATAAAGCCTGTGGGTTCTGATTCCAACTTTTGAAAACCTTTGACATGGCCGATTTTGAGAACCCAGTGAGATTTGTTGTCTTCGAAATCGAGGCCTCCGCTTAACGGGCACCAACAATAAGCCCTTCTTCGAATGGTGAAAGATTTATTGTTTTTCTCATTTTACTTCATTCATCGTGAAAAGCACTCTTTATACTAGCATTCTAACCACGTGTAACCCACGTCATAAAACAGTTTGTATACTTCATCCTTAGCACGCATTCAAATGAAAATCTTAAAGGTTTCTAATTTATTGGCCAATGTGTGTACATGCATGTGCTGTGAGTATTATATGAATCTTTAATATGCAAGACTCGGAATCATTTTCAAACTACCATCCTGAATTGTGATCATAATAAATAACACATAATTGCTTCCTAAACCTCTACACAGCCCTGCACGTTTGAAACAAGGAGTCCACTGTTTGTATTAAACCATTCCCAGGAAACCTGTAGATGTCATAAGTGTTATGCTTTTGAACTTCATTCTGTAACACCTGTATATCTCTTTAGTAGTTATTATCAACATGTATCATGAAATATTTCTCTTATCATTGCAGGTGGAACATTTTATTATTTCTAGTTTCTATAATAAGAAACAAATTAAAATTCAAGATGGTAAAGTGTAAAGAATGATTTAAAATAAAACTAACCTAGTGAAAAATAGTCGTTGAGTCTCTACGTACAATTCAGAAGGATAATAAACTTTTAATCAGCAATATTTTCACAAAATTTAGAGCATCCTTCTTTCTGTGATTTAAGTGATGTAATTTAAACTCTTACTCATATTTTATTAAAAGGATCAGCTTATTCTTGAGAATTTTACAATGTTTGCCCTTGATTTATATTAATATCATTGAGTTAGTGTCTTGTAATTCTTAACGCAAATGCAAACTATTACAACAAATGAATTTGCACTTACACATAAATTTCGAAATCGATGGGAATTTCAATAAAATAAATATCAACTTAAAATTTTCACTTTCTTTAATTTTTTCTTGTTGTTGTGGCTAATCTCACTTGTCTGATCTAACCAGAATAAGCCTGCGAATTTTATCGTGGCAAGGAATGCCAGAGTTCATGCCTTTGGCATGAACCTTGAACACCGTACATGTGACAACATGGACCTTGCCAAATTTTAAAGAAGTCTGAAGTCACATAGGTCGGAAGTCTACCGCTAAACCTTCAAAAAGACCCTTAGCTCTCTGTACATTTTGAATGTCTCCATGCATCACAGACACCATACATATACAAATAACCATCCCTTCTCTGGAATTAGAATGCTAGCTTTGAGTAGAAGTTGGCTTTATGGTAGAACTAAGGCGTCTTTTGAAAGAAAGGAATTCGAAACAAGCCTGTTTGCTTAATCATCCAGTTAAAACCGTCAACCTTCCAGTGACGTTCTCCACTGACATGAGATGGAAATAAATCGGAATGACATATTTGGATTAGGCCAGAGATATCTCTTTTAAGGACATTTAACTTCTTTTTCTACAGCCTAGAAAAGTAATACTGCCCTGTAGTGGGATGACACCTTTATGGAAGTTATTAAGATATTTCTGGATAACTGTTTACTCTGCTCAGGTGTATCCTAGTACCATTTTATGGTATATTACAGTGTAAAGGCTATCAAATCTCTTTAGAGGGAAATTGGAAAATCGGCTACAAACTTGCCATAAATCGGACAATGTTTCTTTCAACTTGCTTGTTGGCTGTACTGACCAGCATACCGCAAAGATATTCAAGAAAGAAATGCTACGATTTCTTTCATGCCCGCTGCAATTACAAGCCTTCATGAGAGAGCGAATATCTCAGTTTGATAAATCTAATGGTAACGAGTTATCATCTGCCACATTTTAGTGCAAGTTTCACATAGAAATTTCTAGCCTTTCAAAGCAGAGAACTTGAAAATGCGTGTATGCCCTCTCCGGGATTCCAACCATTACTTAGTTCGTTGTATTAACATAGGTACATACACACCAATGGAGGGGGCTCTCGGCCCGAGAGACATGAGATCTCCCTTACACGGTAAAAAGCTCCCTGATCACTGGAAGTGGTCCAAGAGGGCGTCACTCCCCCAATCAATGCAGAGGGACAAAATACCCTCAGCATTTATAAATTCCAAGTCATACGTCACAGGTTTACATCGCCGTCCCTCTGTGCATTGATCTAGTTGGAGCCCATCCCACCTCGGACAGCCTTCGATATCAACCATATAACGTCCCCACAGCAATGGGGCAGACGAGACAATAACATATGGTCCCTGCCGAGCCTGACCACCGAATAAACGATGGCACTAGTCCTGTGAAGATTGCTTATTTACCGCAGGAATCAAGGCTCTCTCTAGACAGTTGCATAGGTCTGGTCGGTTCTGGAAATTCCACAAATCCCCAGGGATGGTTGTCCAACATCATTAGCCCAGGCCAGCTAGGCCGACCTGATTACCGGCAGGGGCCACGAAGAAGCCGATGCTGGACAGAGGTAGGAGAGGCTATAAAGTAGCGCGTCACTACCCGGCAGCTGCACCCACTCTCGGAAGGTCCAGATCGAAGCCTGGGCAAAGAACCTCTATGTAAAGAAGGAAAGGCTCCATAGACGTAATGTAAATCACTTTGTCTACAACGCCGCTACAATGAAAAGGGAACATTCGCCAAGGGATTTGGCGACGGAATCTGTTGGCGAGAATTTCCCCTCTGTGATGTGCCGGTTCTTTGGTACCTAGCCGACATTTTCCCCCTCCGCGACGTGTATAGGAAATTGAGGAACACGGGTTAAGATGAATCGTTCTTTGACTTGTCGCGATAATTTAAACTCGGAAATGATGAAATATTAGGTGAAGTTTCACTTTCACTGGCTGTTGAACTTCCATTGTCCATATCGCTACTTGAAACCAAAGAACCTATTCTCTGTTTAAACTCTTGCTAAACGTAACGGTCAAACCTGTCCAAAACAACTTGGACATTCAGCTTCGAGCTTTGGCGCTTTTTGGCGACAGATATTTCACGCATGCGCAGTTGTTTCCCTTTTCGTTGGAAGGAAGCCACTTCTGCTTCTGCGAAGTTTTCCTTCTTAACAGTACATATTCTTTGGCCTGGCCGTTAGTGGTCAGTTCCAGTGATTCGTCCTTTCCAACTTAGAAGGAGTAACAACCACCTCCTACAGGTAAAAGTACTGAGAACACCAGCGATATACCATGGTCAACTTTGCCCACCAGCGGCCGAGCAGTAAAAACGCTGAACACTGGTAGTTCGGTCCGAAATTCGAATCCCGCGAACGGACTGGCTGCATGGGCGTTTTCGTGTTTTTCCCCATGTGTAACGTGTATACGAGCCAGTTTCCCTTAGAAAGTCCTCCACGAAGGCATCCCTCCCCTCAGACAGATAGCCCTCGTGTGCTTTGCCATAACTGAATAACTATGGTCAACTGGTAATGTGTTAACCTAAGAGAGCACACGGAGAAAGAAGGCCATAATTTCTTTAAAAAGTGTCCGTTTAATTATTCCTGCAATTATATAAAAAGAAATATTTGTGCATTGGTCTGCTTTGGGCAGATTTCATAGCAGTGATGTAACTTACCTTACTAGGCCCTTTTTACAAAAAAACTGAGCTCTCTTTTCTGCAGAATTAACTGTGAGAAAACTGACAACGTTATATAACTTCATCCAAAAAAAAAATTGCTGAAAATGTCGGTATCAAGGACCACACAAAATTTAATTTTAATGATACAAAAATATTTAAGTTTAGCATACTTGAACATATGAAACTGAAATACATAGTGTTTAAACACTATGTATTTCACCATTACGTGTTTTTGCGTAATAACAGTCTTTAAAAAACACGCCTGCTGAAACTTGCATCCATAGCTTATGCTAGATTGGATTACATGCATGTTTTTAATTACATACATGTCTTTAGCACGGATTTGCACAGAGTATACTTAGCATAGATACCAACTGAAAATTTTAATTAGAATAACTCAGGTGATTTTATTTGCCTGACGATGAGATTTTTTTATTCTGTTTTGTTTCACCAATTTTTGTATAAAAAATACTTTTATCGGAGAATTATTCCCCTAAGAGGCCTCTACAGAAATCTAACTTCTACATTTTTCTAAATTAAATGGAGCTTATTTTGATCAAAATCATCATTGTCTGGATATCTGCCTAATTTGATCTGTTTGTTGACCTTTAAACATGGGTCAGCAGCCATGTGTTTAAAAACATTTTAAGTGTGAAATATTTTTTTAAATCTTGAATTAAACGTAAATTTTACTATCACACAAAACCATTCTCATGTTAGCTTATAAGTACTTATTACGCAAAAATAATTTCAAAAAACACTGCCAAGTCATATTCAAGAAACTAATACATTATTTAATGAAAAAAATCCCGTAATGTTAGTGTTTTCTCCTCACAAGTTGCGAAAAGAAAATAGTTTTATATCGGTGAAAACTATTTCCTACAAAACATATCCCTTTCGCCATTCATCTTAATTTTCAATGTTCCAAAGTGACACCAGAAGCAAGAAAGGAAATACCGGTGCCTTTACTATAGCGCCTGTAATTGTTTTACTCCTCAAGCTAGAAAAGCTGTAAGTATCATGTATTTGGCCCATTTCTGAGTGATATATACTTTCACCAGTCAATCATTAAAATCGTATTTTATTGTTCTACCATTTATTTATGTTTTGATAAGCAATATCGATTTCGCAAACATTATTTATGGCAGAACGGAGATTCGAATTGATGAAAACTGGAATTAATCCCAGTTGATTGTGTTTGACATTGATTTACCAAAACAAGTGTTCTCCCACATGCGTTTATACATTTGAACAATTAAATTAACAAAAGTTGAAATTTTAGCGTTTATACCTGTAACAAACTTTTGTCACTATCAAAGTTTAGAAGAATTCTGTGAATATAATTTTAATACTTTTCATTGGGTGTCAGTTATAATGCTCAAAGTACTCATAAGCCAGCTTTCATATACAAACTCCGAACTATTGCATTGTTTAATAAGTCGAAATGAAACACGAAAAACGTGGATTTCAAATATAGATTGTGATTATAGGAAAAAGAAAAGTTTTTTTGATATAGTGGTGATATAAATGTTATAGGCAATTTTTATACATAGTTATAGGAAATTTTTCACTCCGAGATTCTGAGATTTTACATTTCTAAAAAAGTATTTTGCAAATTCTGAGAAAATTAATTAATTTAGAGAAATGATTTATCAAATTGAAATAATGTTACAAAAATAAAAATGAAACTAATAAAATAACAAAGTAAATAGTAAAAAATAATAAAATAATATTACAAAAGTAAAACTATTATCATTAAGATTATAAGCCACTTTTGTGACTGCTATTTACATTATTAACACTAATAGCTAAAAATATAGATAAAAATGAGAATTACACTACTTTGACATTGCTATTGTTTATAATAAGATAGTTTGTTAGAGTCTGAAGCTTCCAACGAAGAGATTTATTCCTGATAATCTGCTGAAACCATTCACGAGCGCTATTTGTTGTATAGGGCCAAAAACGTAGATCTTTGATAGCGTAGATAGTTCCGTGTAATTCGTTATAGCCAAAACTGTAAACATGAGACGAAAACACGATTTGCACGATAAAATGTGTTGGAGGGAGCTGTCGGGATGTTGCAAGCTGGTACAACACAATCCGCTGTTGCAAGAGAGCTGAATATGCATCGTAGAGTCAGTGGCTGTGAAATCGTTGCCAAAATGATCAAAACCTCTGCAGAAGACGTAGGTTTTGACGCCGGAGGATTACCACAGCGGCAGACGATCGCTTCCTTTTACTATGCGCAACACGCCGTAGACCACTAATAGCAACACAACTGGCTCTGCTGCAGGACGATCCATACTCCCCCAAACTGTGTCGCATCGACAGGATGAAGTTACACTGTACGCCCGACGACCTGTGGTCTGTGTTCGTTTGTCCCCATCACATGTCAGAGCGCAGCTAAATTGGGCCCTTGAACATCGCAGTTGGACACCAGAGCATTGCAGCCAAATACTCTTTACGGGTGAGTCTCGATTTAATATCCTGAACGATTCACGAAGAGCAATGGTATGGTAAGAGCTAGGAACACGCTATCAAGTGCCAAATATCGTCAAAAGAGGCCATTACGGAGAAGGAGACTTACTTGTATCGACTGGGATAGCAATGAATGGCCGCACCGACTTCTGCGTTATTTCTGGTGGTTTCGTCATAGCCCTCCCATATCGAAACTAAATTCTACACCCTCTCTTGCACCTTTTATCGTTGCAATGTGTACTGACGCTATATTTACAGACGATAAAGCACGCCCCTCGAGTGGTTGCAGAGTTATCTGGAGAGTGAAACCATTTCACGTCTCCTTTAAACCTGCTAGATCACTGGATCTGAATCCCATAAAGCAAATGTGAAACATGTCGAGACAACGGATAGCAGGTCGCAGTGTATCGCCAAACACCCTCTACAAGCTCCGAGATACATTACTACAGGAATGGGTGCTACTGCCACAACAAGCGATCAACACTACTGCCAGCTTGCCTTGCCGTTGTCAAGCATGCAATTCAGCTAGGGGCTATCATACCCGTTATTAGCATGATATTTCTATTGCACGTTCTTCCGACCCATTTGGTTTTTCGTTATGTAATGGTGGTAATACATGTGTTTTTGTATGTCTCTGCTTTATTGTTTGCTATATGGTCTAGTACTGTCACACGAAACTCTTGAATCAGTTTCACGCATATCTATTAAATACGCTTTTTCATTTCGTGTTTTCCCTTTGTTGCTTATTTTTTAGCAGGATTGTATTATCTGTTCAGTGAAAACCATAAATGTTGTTGGAATGGTAAATATAGTCTAAAAACCTTCGAAGCAATGGAACTCATAAAGGATGGGACTGGGAACGGTAAATTAGCAAAGAAAAGTGACGCACGAACGAGAACTCATATCAGTTACCATTTTGCAATAGAACTCACATTTTTTTTTAAATTTATGTTTGTATTAAACGAAATAAATCTCGTATTGTGGTATACTATAGTTACAAATGTCTTGTTTTTATCCCTTACTTCTTTGGACTTAGGAATCCGTAAGGTTTTCGAATGTATATGGTTATTCGGGCGCTCGCTTTTTGGCACTGTTGACAATTTATATCAGGGTTGCAACAGAGAATGGCTGTATGTCATTGTGTGGACGTAAGACGCACATCCAAACGTGAAAGACTTATTTTGTACCATTTAGGGTTTCCCTCAACACCATGGTCCATCATACTCGCACCATTGGATTACTAGCTAGAAAAATATTTTAAATTTAACACGTGAACAATTAATGTCTAATTTGAAAGACGATATTCAACACGATGTTTTTTAGATGCTTGTGCAATGCTTCAATGATGCCTATAACCTCCTCCACGTAGTGTGCTGTCACCTACGAAATATGATATCTATGAAGTCACGCGGAGCCTTTGTAATCCAAATTAAAATGCTTTAATTTCTTGACGTCTTTATTTTCTCGTTTAAGATTCTCACTTCATTTCTTAGCCAGTACTCCTGAGCCAAGATTCTTCGAACTAACGTTCTTTCAATACTTCTGAGATACCATTCCAAAGCCATTTATGGCTTTATAGTTTATTCTTTATAACTGTAACCATGAAAGCTTGATTTTTTATTATTGACATTAATCTTCGGCACATAATTTGCAATTCCTACGTTTTAATTTCATTTCGATTTGATGAGCAATGTAATCGCTAGGGGCACATATATACTAAATGTTGCTTTATAATCATCCTATATATTTTCATGTGTTCTAGCTATTTAAAAAGTAATTAAACTATATATTAAATATATTTATAAAATATCTGGCATTTTAAAACTAAGATGCCATATGCTATCATTTGACAAATGTAAAAGTTACTTACCGTTTTACACTCGAATTTCTTCTTTGATTCTGCAATTTGAACGTTAAGAGGCGTTATTTGATCAAACATTTGGAGAAATTATTATAAAGCACATATTTTGTCTATTATTGCTAATTTAAATGGTTTTAAAATTACCCCGATAAGATTTTCCTTATCCTGCAATTAAACTCTCGAAAGCTTCCAGAAATAGAAACACTCCAACAATACTTAAATTACATTAAATTTATTTTCTTGTATCTTTTCTGAAAAATGGGCTTTAGTATTTTGCAAATTCTTTTTTTTAATGTTTTTTTATAATTTAATGCTGTTGTTGAGAAACTTACGGCTCCAAAATGTTTAGGTCACTTTTGGATGAAGTGTTGCAAGTACTTTATCTTAAAGGTAAAGATATTTTCTCTAGTATAGCGGCAAAAAAGTAATTTGTTAAGGAAAATTTATATATCTATATATATATATACACTGGTTAGACAAAAATATGGAAACACCTTTAAAAAAACAGGTTCCTTTGCTTAATATGGTGTAGGAAACCCGTTGGCATCCAAAACAGCTTGCAGTCTTCTCGGAAT